>CM042256.1:1706083-1741083 GCA_023566225.1 Romanogobio albipinnatus | reverse complement strand
GATGTGTGTAGAAGCGTCTGCAGGCCTAGAGCTTGAGTTCTCTGAGCTCCTGAGAGCGGCCCATTCTCTCACTGATGTGTGTAGAAGCGTCTGCAGGCCTAGAGCTTGAGTTCTCTGAGCTCCTGAGAGCGGCCCATTCTCTCACTGATGTGTGTAGAAGCGTCTGCAGGACTAGAGCTTGAGTTCTCTGAGCTCCTGAGAGCGGCCCATTCTCTCACTGATGTGTGTAGAAGCGTCTGCAGGACTAGAGCTTGAGTTCTCTGAGCTCCTGAGAGCGGCCCATTCTCTCACTGATGTGTGTAGAAGCGTCTGCAGGACTAGAGCTTGAGTTACACACCTGTGGCCATGAAGGGATTGAACACCTGAACTCAGTGAAGTGGTGGGGCGGCACAATACTTTGGCAATATAGTGTATGTGAGCAACATGTATGTACACGTTTGAGAAAATAACATTTATGTGTTTCCCTGAAATAAGCATGCATCTTTACAAATAATGTCTCACTTTGACCGAATAATTTAGCCTACAGTATACTTATGAAATTGTTTTTGTTTCATGCTAAACATCCTTGTTTAAAGGTCATAAAGGGATAATAAACATTCCAGTTTACTTGCTCTTTCCTAGCACTAAGGTTGAGTTGCCATGTTAGTAAATTGATACACAATATCTCTTAGATTTGATAAAATAATGTATTGTAGATTATTTGTTGTTGTTGTGTCAGCATATTTGGTTGCCCTTTGCTGTCAAAATCACATTGCTAGACTTATAAATAGGCAGTCATTCTTGAGTAATGCATGCTTTAGTGTTTTATTTATATGATTGTCTGGGAACTTAAACCAGCATTCAGCAAACACATTTCCCAAACACCTTGGACTGAGACAGAGATCGAAGATAAGATGCTTGAATCAAGACTGAAGCCTCTAAACACGTGTTTATTCTTTTATTTGCAGGCTTGCATTGCCACAGCAATGATTGCCACAGGTGGGGTGATCACGGGGCTCGCGGCATTGAAAAGACAAGACTCCACCCGCTCTCAGTTTCATTTGCCAATCCAGAGCCCAGCCGCGGCACCTGAGAAGAAATGCACCAAGCGCAAACCTAGAGCTGATGTGGTGGTGGTGAAAGGGAAGATCAGACTGTATTCGGCCTCAGGATTCTTCCTGGTTTTGGGAGTGCTGATCCTCATGGCAGGCATTGCGATGGCTGTTCTAGGATACTGGCCTAAAAAGGACCTGAAGGCACCGGAAAGCAAGTTGTCCGTGAACGATACGCAGGTTGGCCAAGAGCAGTTGGGCTCCATTGCGCAATTCTTGGAGCAGCACCTGCACTCCGTGAAGATGAAAATGTTGGGTCCTTTCACCATGGGAATTGGGATTTTTATCTTCATCTGTGCTAATGCCATCTTACATGAGAACAGGGATCGCGAGACAAAGATTATCCACATGAGGGACATGTACTCGACCGTCATAGACATTCACAGCCTGCGGATTAAGGAGCAGAAGTGTACGAATGGGGCCTACATGGGAGCCTACACGGACACAGAGATCCGTTCCTTCGGTCTAGACAGCCAGTTTGCCTCACGGCTCGCAGCAAACACGCTCATGTCCTTCTCTGGTCTGGATGGTGACGTCCGGTTCTCCCACAGGACCAGCTCGGCTGAGGATGACGAGGGTCTAATGAGTGAGGCCCGAGGCGGATTCGGCCTGTTGTCGCCTACCTACAAGGACCGCTCTGAATGTATCTTTGGGTTCCAGGATGAGGGTGGTCGTCGGTGGGAGGACAAGCGTGGCGCGCTCAAGAAATGCCAAACGCGCTCCATCGTTTCCTCTTCCATCAGCGCCTTCACGCTGCCCGTCATCAAACTCAACAACTGCGTCATCGACGAGCCCGACATCGATAGCATCACGGAGGACTTAGAGCAGAACAGGGTCCACTCCAGACCTCCGTCAATGGAGTCGTTAACAGTCCCTGTTCCCGATGTCGCCAAAGCATTCAAGCCTCCGGGCGTCCTGCTGCTCCGGAGCAAATCCGCCACCGAGTCCCCTACCTCCACATCTTCCCGTTCCTCGTTGTCTGCTGGGTCCACCAGTGGGAGATTCCTGTCACCTGGAGCGGCGCGTAAAGACTTCGGCTCCAATAGCTCCCTCCACATGTTCTCAGCCCATTCCAAATCTCTGGATTTAGAGAGAGCGCCCACAATGCTGACTGTCCAGCATGAACAGAGGAAACACCCAAGCTGGCCCAGATTGGACCGCAGTAATAGTAAAGGATACACTAAACTGGAGAACAAAGAGGACCCTATGGACAGGCTTATAGTGCCCCAAGTAGCCATGCGGAAGGACTACACTAAAAAGGAGAAACTTCTTATGATCTCCAGGTCTCACAATAACTTAAGCTTTGAGCATGATGAATTCATGAGCAGCTGTCTGAAGAGAGGCACCTCAGAGACCAGGTTTTAAAACTGAAATTAGGGTTGCCCCGAATCCAGATTTTTGGGATTCGACCGAATACCGAATCCACTGCCGAATCCGAAACCTACTCCCATTATCACAGTAAAAACATTAATGAAGTAAACAATGTCCATAGCAGTGTAGGGATGCTCATATTGCAAAATATGCTATGCGGTATTAAAATACAGCAGCAGTACAAGCTCCTGACTGGTGGAACGCAAATAAAAGGCGCTTCCCAAGGCTGGCCGAGGCATTATCTCTGTATTCCCGGGGCACCAGTGCCATCTCAAGCCTTGTTTAAGGCTTTTTGTTTTAAGGCTTTTAAGTGTTTTAGACAAGTTTACTAAAGTAAACATTGTCACGTATGTTCTTCTCGCCGCTGTTTCCTGATGGTTTATAGAACAATTACCCCGAGTCGCTCTTTGTCGTTTCAAAGAACAAAACAACGGAGAGCGCAGAAGGCGCTGCGGAGACAGACGAAAGTATAAGCGAGGCTTGAGAGGGTGTTTTCTGTCAACAGGCTGTGCTCCAGACTAACCCACATCACTTAGACATGTTACTTTAAGATAATAAAAATAAATAAAAAACATACAAGTTGTGGATTGAGGTAGGCCTGCTATTTTTATTTAACAAAAAAACTATTCCGGTTCTTCAAAGCTTCAAACGGATTCATTGTATTTTCGTTTTATCTTAATTTGGTAATTATTTAAGTGAAAAATAATTAGTGTAGGACTATTTATTGTATTCTTTTTATTTATATTGTATCTGATCTGTATACTGATGTTTGCACGGTAAAATAAATCCGTGAAAAAAGTGTCTTTTTAACGGGTCACAGACACTCGTCAATCGTATTTTTATTTAATGCCAATTCAATATTATTAACTTATCAGTTAACGGTTAATAATCGGATAATGAGCAGATGTTGTCGTTGGGAAAATTAACCGAATGAGCATCCCTACAGCTGTGTATTTTTTATTTAATTTAATTTTAATTAAGTATAGGCAACATTATGCCAGGATGCCTGTCCATCCTTTACCGTACCTGAAGTTGCTGCATTGGCTGCTGTCTGTAGATTCCCTCAAGCACAACACGTATTCTTTTGGATGTTTAATACTCAAATGTTTTAACAGTGGCTATTGTTTAGGGTCCTTGCCACCACGAGACAAATCGGCATTGCAAATTGAACATGTAGCTTGACTTGAATCGCCTTCTTTTGACTGAGAGTACTGCCAAACAACACGTTTTCTGCTCACGAGTTCCATTTTCACTTTCTCACAGCCTAATGCAGCCGAACGGTCCAGCTAGTAAACACCTTCCCGTAATCAACGGCGGCGTCATTACGTCGAGCAGAGGAGTGCGAGTAGTGCAAGCCAAGGGTTCGGTTAGATGGAAAAAAATTCTAAGGTTCGGCAGAAACCGAACCCCGTCAAAAAGCCCAATATTCGGCCGAATCCGAACCCGAATCCTGGATTCGGTGCATCCCTAGTCAAAATGTCAATCCACTGGCTTTTGGCCTTCACAGTCTGCCAGCAATACAGACACCCAGACAGCAACATAGTGTCGGCCCAGATCCGGCCCACACCTGGTACATGTTGTGGGCCGACACTATATTGCTGTCTGGGAAGTAAAAGTATGGGTAGAGCTAGCATTTCAGTGACTAACAGGTTACTTATTCACATGTGTTTGTATTGTTATCATTCAGACGGGATCTGTTGTCTGTTTGAGTGCAGTATGCGTGTTGTACCAGCACTGTTAGTTATTTTACTTTAAATATTTATTGTTTAAAACACACAGACTGATATTTTTGAACTTATCTATGTATAATTTATCTGTTTCTCAGAATAAACACAACCTTTCACGATAACGTCCGGTTTTGCGTTTGTTGCACAGTCTCATCATAAGAATAATTTGATTTACCTGTAACTTGTTCTGTTATAACACATATTAATGGGATAACTCTCCCAGAAATGACCATTCTGTCATAATTTACTCATCAACAGTTACATTGTATATATCAGAAAAGAACAACAATGACCATAAATGTAGTCAATACAACTAATTTGCTATATTCCAAGTCTTATCAAGTCATTCATTACTTCAAACATTTTCATATTAGCTGATAATAAATTCTGAGATCACGTTCACACAATTTGAAATTGACTACTTTCAATGGAGTCCATTAATATTTATGCACTTGGCAGTGATCTTAGCCAGACTGGGCCATCTGACCAATCAGAGCAGAGTAGACCAATCACAACAGACTGGGCCGTCTGACCAATCAGAGCAGAGTAGACCAATCACAACAGACTGGGCCATCTGACCAATCAGAGCAGAGTAGACCAATCACAACAGACTGGGCCGTCTGACCAATCAGAGCAGAGTAGACCAATCACAACAGACTGGGCCGTCTGACCAATCAGAGTAGAGTAGACCAATCACAACAGACTGTGCCGTTTGACCAATCAGAGCAGAGTAGACCAATCACAACAGACTGTGCCGTCTGACCAATCAGAGCAGAGTAGACCAATCACAACAGACTGGGCCATCTGACCAATCAGAGCAGAGTAGACCAATCACAACAGACTGGGCCGTTTGACCAATCAGAGCAGAGTAGACCAATCACAACAGACTGGGCCGTTTGACCAATCAGAGCAGAGTAGACCAATCACAACAGACTGGGCCATCTGACCAATCAGAGCAGAGTTGGTAGGGTTACTTTAAAAATGTATTCCGTTACAGTTACAAATTATTGATGAAAAAAGTATTCATTATCGTATCCCAAGCATCACAATATGAAAGTAATGTAATCTGATTACTTTTGGATTCCTTCAAGGTCACTGTGGCAGAGGGGGCGTGGTTTCGCGAGGTCTGCATCGGGAGAGAGAGGGCGGGACAGAGCAGTGAGTAAGTAGGTCAAGTGCAGATAACAAACACCTGTGTCTCATTGCAGTAATTGGCGTGGAGAGACCGCATAAAAGCCACTCTGGAAAGAGAGAGAGAGAGACCGGGACTGGGACTGCAAACGCCTGCAACCGCCAGCATATGACTGCCAGAGGAAAGAGAGAGATATTGAGCCTGAGTGCCACTGTGCACATTGTTTTGAGTTTTGAGTTAGAACGCGCTTGAGCGCTACAGTTTGAGGATCGTGAGATCAAATAAAAAGTGCAGTCCCAGTTACGCCGACCCTGTCTTCTTCCTTCCCACACCCACATACAAACCTTTACAACAGTCACATATGTAAATAAAGATATATTAAGGAGAATGATTGCACATGAATACAATTCAATATGAGTATACAATTTATCAGTATGTATGTCTCTTGGGAACTCAGTCCAGGACACTGTCAATGCCAATGCAGGAAATATACTTTCTATTTTCACTTAATGTTATGAAAGAGAATGAGCAAACTTGCACTGATTTCCTTTGAATTGTTTGCTACCCCAGCACTGTCTTTGAGCAGTCCCAGTGCTGGGCATCACTGCATATCTTCTCCATGACCTTGCTGTAAATAGAGCAGACAGCAGCCCCCAAAGTTCATAGAGAATTTGAGAAGACACAAACAAAAACAACCTTATTTTTTCAGCCCGAAATTCCTTGCATGCTCATGTTTGCTGAAAGTACCAGAGCCCAGACCCACTGTCAGTGTGAGAGCGCCTGTGAGAAGAGCGAGCAGCTCTAGTGTGTTCATCTGGGGCAGGATCACTGAGAGGACTGCCAAAATCTGCTCCCAAGATCCATCTGGAGCAACATGACCAGTGAGGGTGTGACATTCCCTCCTGTTTCCATGGAAATCAAAGAATAATCCACATTACAGCCGATGTTTGGTCATATTCTTCAGGATGCAGCCACACTTTGTTATTTCCTGATGGCAGTGCATCAGAACATTACACACTTAGGCTGCGTTCACACTTGTGATGTTTGGTTGGATTAAAGCGAGCCCTGGTGCGATTGCTGGGTTAGTGCGCTTCATCTGAACACATGTGAACGCTGCCATCCCAACCCTGGAGCGCACCAAACAAACGGCGCGAGACGCTAAAGAGACGGGTCTCGGTCCGCTTCCAAACCAACTCTGGTGAGGGTCAACTGATATATGAACGCAACACGGACCAAAGACATGTGAACGAACCAAAAACAGGACGTGATGTCACAAGATGCGACGCTACAAGTCAGCTGATTTGCCGACACGCAGAGAGATCGGAGTATCCACAATGAGTAGAGGGCAAACGTGGAGCAGCGAGGAGGTAAAGAGCCTCATCAACATACACTCACCTAAAGGATTATTAGGAACACATACTAATACTGTGTTTGACCCCCTTTCGCCTTCAGAACTGCCTTAATTCTACGTGGCATTGATTCAACAAGGAGCTGAAAGCATTCTTTAGAAATGTTGGCCCATATTGATAGGATAGCATCTTGCAGTTGATGGAGATTTGTGGGATGCACATCCAGGGCACGAAGCTCCCGTTCCACCACATCCCAAAGATGCTCTATTGGGTTGAGATCTGGGGACTGTGGGGGCCATTTTAGTCCAGTGAACTCATTGTCATGTTCAAGAAACCAATTTGAAATGATTGGAGCTTTGTGCCATGGGGCATTATCCTGCTGGAAGTAGCCATCAGAGGATGGGCACATGCTGGTCATAAAGGGATGGACATGGTCAGAAACAATGCTCAGGTAGGCAGTGGCATTTAAACCATGCCCAATTGGCACTAAGGGGCCTAAAGTGTGCCAAGAAAACATCCCCCACACCATTACACCACCACCACCAGCCTGCACAGTGGTAACAAGGCATGATGGATCCATGTTCTCATTCTGTTTACGCCAAATTCTGACTCTACCATCTGAATGTCTCAACAGAAATCCAGACTCATCAGACCAGGCAACATTTTTCCAGTCTTCAACTGTCCAATTTTGGTGAGCTGGTGCAAATTGTAGCCTCTTTTTCCTGTTTGTAGTGGAGATGAGTGGTACCCGGTGGGGTCTTCTGCTGTTGTAGCCCATCCGCCTCAAGGTTGTGTGTGTTGTGGCTTCACAAATGCTTTGCTGCATCCCTCGGTTGTAACGAGTGGTTATTTCAGTCAAAGTTGCTCTTCTATCAGCTTGAATCAGTCGGCCCATTCTCCTCTGACCTCTAGCATCAACAAGGCATTTTGGCCCACAGGACGGCCCCATACTGGATGTGTTTCCCTTTTCACACCATTCTTTGTAAACCCTAGAAATGGTTGTGTGTGAAAATCCCAGTAACTGAGCAGATTGTGAAATACTCAGACCGGCCCGTCTGGCACCAACAACCATGCCACGCTCTAAATTGCTTAAATCCCCTTTCTTTCCCATTCTGACATTCAGTTTGGAGTTCAGGAGATTGTCTTGACCAGGACCACACCCCTAAATGCATTGAAGCAACTGCCATGTGATTGGTTGATTAGATAATTGCATTAATGAGAATTTGAACAGGTGTTCCTAATAATCCTGTAGGTGAGTGTATGCAGATCTGCGTTTCTACACACTGGAGGAAATCCTGCTGCTGTTCTGAATGTGTTGAACATTTGATGAGCTCTTCATGAGTTCTCAGCTGGTCAAAATAAAACCATATGTACACGCATGAAAGGATGGCGTTTAATCAGCACACAGCATTGTTTTGAATGTTCGGTAAGCAAGTCGCGAAATACACATCATAAAAGCCGACCAATCAGGTTGTGAGTGTATCCCTATGCCTTTGGTTCGGTGACTTTAGGTTCGCTGTTAAAAATGCCACTAAAGGTGTAAATGGGGTCTGAAGCGGTTTGGGCTTGTCCACTTTCGTCCACTTCCAGAGGAAACGCATCAGACCGGATTGCTTTCGTAGTGTAAACACACATGTGGTAAAATGCACTGATCAGCCTCTAAAACACGCCCTACTCTCTGCCGACTGACCTAACGCGTGAACATTATGGGATGCGCGCCAGCCAGATGGGATTTAAACTTTGCTGGCTGGAGAGCCAAATTTGGTTGGAAGATGATAAACGTCCCAAGCACAATGTTCTCTCTCCACTCCTGATTTCTAACACACACTCACAGTGTTCGGCTGGCCTTGCGACTGTCAGAGCAGAAATGAAGCTCTGTGTTTTTCTGTCGTCTCCATTCGCATTCATCAAGTCAAGTCACCTTCATTTATATTCAGTCCTTCCAGAAAAATGCAGATTTTTTTTTGTGATTGTTGCAGGCAAAAATCCTTGATTTTGCTGCATGTTTTCTTTAAAAATGCGATGGAATATGCGGTATATTATGCAATTTTATGCAAGGAACTTGCAAAAACTGAGAAAAAGAGAAAAAAGTGATTCCCCCAACACCCTGTTCTCACTATACTACCTTAATGTAAAGAGTCATTTCTTATTACTTCCTATGATACGCAAGCATATACATCACAGAAAGGGCTGGGAATATTTCAGTTCTCATCTTGTTTTATTTCAGACCTTAATAAACACACGGCTCAAACTTACAAAACATTGAGTCAAACAAGTTCTGTAGCTTTACAAAAGGAATATGCTACAACTTTAGAAAAAATGAATAAATAAAATATTTAAATAAAATGTGTGCCTCCTGTTTTACAGAGGTAGCTATCCAAAACAGCAATCTCTTACTGTAATGTAAATGTACATACTACTAATACACTTACAACTGTAAGGTTTTTGAAACATGATTTAACCCACTGGTAACAAAAAAGCTCAATCTTACAAAAGTTGCTTTTCGATGATGTTCACGTCAGGTAATTACGTCACTTCATAACGTTCCCATGGCAACAGGGGGAAATGGCTGCTCTTGTGTGAAGCAAACGCAACATTTTTCAACTTTCTGCTAAGATATGTGACTTTTTTGCAACGAAAATGCGGGGATTATGAAGATTATCAAGATTGAACTTTTTATGCAAGCCCCGCATATTTTACGCGCGGAAATCTGCTATTTATGCAGCGAAAGTGCGGCGTATTTGAAAAAATGCGGTCCCCGCATAAATATAGTAATTCTGCATTGAATTATGCGATCGCATAATCGCGTTTTTCTGGAGGGACTGTATATAGCGCTTTTTCCAATATAGATTGTTTCAAAGCATCTTTATCAACTGGCCAGAGTTTAGAGAGCGCAGTAGACGTGATGGAAGGAGTATAATGTGTTAAGAGCTCGCTCAAGTACTGGAGCTAAACCATTTAGTGCTTTGTAAGTAATAAGCAAGATTTTTTTAAATGTATTTGATGTTTAATAGGCAGCCAGTGCAGTGTTGACAGAACTGGGCTAATATGGTCAGAACTGGAGCTGCTGCGTTTTGGACCAGCTGGAGTTTGTTTATTAAGCGAGCAGGGCAACCACCCAGTAGAGCATTACAATAATCTACAGCTCATGAACGCATCAACTATTTGTCATTGAGAGAGCATATGTCGTAGTTTAGATATATTTGATTAAGATGGAAGAATACAGCTTTACAGATGTTAGAAACGTGGCTTTCAAATGAAAGATTGGTATCAAAGAGCACACCCAGGTTCCTCACTGACCACGAGGACTTGACAGATGTTCATATGTAAATTGTGTGAGCCCATACATTAGACCCTCCCCTTGAAGAAATCAGGACAGAAGTGACTGAAAGTGGACAAAAGAGACGGATTAAAACACCAGGTGTAAACGGGAATGAGTCTCCCTCGTCTACTTGTGATCCGATCCACCAAAACGCATCTCAGTACCAGGTGTAAACTGGGCTTAATAATGTGCAGGATTTGGGTTTTCCAGGACCCGCATTGGGAAACACTGCCCTGGAGCTCAACTTACCCCGCCACGCTGAATTACATACGTCATATTCAAAGTACGATTATTAGACACTTCGATTTTTTTTTGTAGCTTATTTAGTGCCTTTAATTTTATTGCTGTCAAATTTCAGATGAAAAAAAAACGATTTATTATCCTATGACATGTATCATCAAGCTTTACAGACAAATGTGACAGCAAGAAATTAATTAATAATGAGCTAATGAAAAAATTCCTTTGACGTGTTCTCTATTTTAACTTCTATAGCAGAGATAATTAGACGTGTCTCTTGGAGAGAAGAACCTTTGTTTGCTTGCGTGCCTCATTAAGGTCCTGTCTTACCGACACCCGCTGAGACTGGGCTCACAGGATCTCACCATAGCAACACAAGGACCCCTGCCAGTCAGCAAAGTGACGTCAAACACCCCTCACAGTGGACACAGCAGCTGCAGAGGACAACTCGGACATCCGGACAGACTCGGGGTCAGCACAGTGGAAACACTCTCCTTTATACTATTCATTGCTAATAGCAATTCTATGGTTGAGATAACTTTACATATTGGACAAACGAGTCTAAAGCTATGAAGATGGACGGCCAGACAATAGTGTCGGCCCAGATCAGGCCCACATCTGGTACGCATGGAATTTCCGAGTTAGCACACAATTGTAAACCCGTGTGCATGAAATTCCTTTCCTTTCATCACTTTGAGATGAATGCATTTGTCATTTCACATATTACAGAAAATACCTTTTGTTGAAAAAATGGATAAATTGTCACTGTGAAAATTCACTGACCATTAAAATCTCATAACAAAGCAGCTAATCAGTGTGTAATCTTTTCTTCAAAACCACTCTTTTACAATATTTATGTTTGAGTTGAACACCAGAACAAGAGCAATATTTTGTCCCAGTTACACAACAGCACTTAATTACACATGACCAAGATCATATTTTTGTCCTGAATCATAATAGGGTCATTCCGTGTCAACTCAAGCAAGGGTCGCCAGCTAATTTTTTTTATTTTGATCATTGTTTTCTGAATACTTAAATGAAGAAGAAAGGCAAAATATTACATTTCATGAATGAGTATTTACGGAGTAATCCACTGTTTGTAGATGGGAATCAAAATTTTCCAATTTATAATCGATTTGGAGCCAAATTACAGGCGTGTAAACATGACTTTAGAAAGATGGCAGCATCATTATTTTATTGTCACACAGAGATTGGTAGATCTATTAGTGAAATCTGTTGACTTTATCAATCTGTGTGTCATTATATGCGAGCGCTCAAACATGGGGAAAGGGCACTGCTGGTGTGTTTTGTCTCAGGTTTGCATGCCTGTAACTCCAGAAGTATTAAAGATATCTCAATATCCTTTTAGATTCTGCTTCTTAACAAACTTTACTTTTGGTGTTTTCATTTTAAAGACCCTCGATGGTTCAGTCCCAGAGATATGGAGATCTCAATGCGGCTCCATGAGTAAATTGAACACATTTTCAATGGTCAAAAACCAAATGTGGGTCTCTTTACACACAGCTGAATATCTGAACAACAAATAATGCTGAGACATCAACACAATTGCATAGAATATACCTGTATGAGTGCCATACATATTATTTCTCCAAAGTTTGCATGCCTGTAACTCTAAAATTGTTAAAGATATCTTAACATCCTTCTAGATTCTCTTTCTTAATAAACTTTCCTTTTGAAATCTTAATTTTTAAAGCCCTGTATGATTCAATAGTATAGATATTGGAATCTCAATTGCATTAACGTGTAGTTACGATAGTGGATATTTGAACTCTTGGTAACTCCAGAATCTTCATGAACAAAATCCCTTCTTCCAAATATTAGACATTCCAATCAGTATCAGCTGTTTGCAAAGAGAACCACATTTGGTTTCTGACCATTGAAAATGGGAACAATTCAAGAAATTGAAAATGGAGCCACATTGAGACCCCCATATCTATGGGACTGAACCACATTGGATCTGGAAAATTAAGATTTCAAAAGAAAAGTTTATTAAGAATGAGAATCTAGAAGGATGTTAAGATATCTTTAACAATTTTAGAGTTACAGGCACGCAAACTTTGGAAAAATAATATTTATGGCACTCATACAGGTATATTCTATGCAATTGTGTTGATGTCTCAGCATTATTTGTTGTTCAGATATTCAGCTGTGTGCAAAGAGACCCACATTTGGTTTTTGACCATTGAAAATGTGTTCAATTTACTCATGGAGC
Source organism: Romanogobio albipinnatus (assembly GCA_023566225.1). Classification (NCBI taxonomy): domain Eukaryota; kingdom Metazoa; phylum Chordata; class Actinopteri; order Cypriniformes; family Gobionidae; genus Romanogobio; species Romanogobio albipinnatus. The sequence goes on along the minus strand of CM042256.1, from coordinate 1,728,621 downwards.
CGCATTGAGATCTCCATATCTCTGGGACTGAACCATCGAGGGTCTTTAAAATGAAAACACCAAAAGTAAAGTTTGTTAAGAAGCAGAATCTAAAAGGATATTGAGATATCTTTAATACTTCTGGAGTTACAGGCATGCAAACCTGAGACAAAACACACCAGCAGTGCCCTTTCCCCATGTTTGAGCGCTCGCATATAATGACACACAGATTGATAAAGTCAACAGATTTCACTAATAGATCTACCAATCTCTGTGTGACAATAAAATAATGATGCTGCCATCTTTCTAAAGTCATGTTTACACGCCTGTAATTTGGCTCCAGATCTCAAACGGTCATTCTGAGCCTCCTCTACAGAACAGGGATTACTCAGTCAATACACATCTGAGACACTTACTATTCTGGCTTTCATCACTATTTATGTTTGTCTTCCTTCAGTAAAAAATTAACACAATTTAAAAATGAGCCGGAGAAGTTTCTGAAATTTGGTTGATTTGATGTAGAATAACCCAATTAATATTTCAAACGCCGAAAATCCCCAACGCAGGCACAAGATCCAGAACAGGTCCAACTCAGCGGAGACTATGAATCCCTATCACGCCATACTGTTTCAATATTTTATCACTGTGTAAATATTTCAGGCTGAAAGCGCTCTTGTCTGAGCGGGTTTCTTATGGATTCTGAGCATATTATGTACGCACAAACATACTGGTACGTCCCCTTTGTGTCTCGGGGCAGTAGAGGCGTAGCATCAAACATGTATTAACAAGAACAAAAGAGCAAGGACTTAAGAGAGATGGTCTGTCAGATGCCCCAGCACTCACCACACAAACTAAATACATTTCAAGGTTTATTTACAAGGTCTTGAAACGGTGTTACTCGGCAGTTGCACATGAGCCTGTAATAGATGGAGAAAAACCGCCTCTGCAGAAGAAGATCAACGCCCACTTCATCATCACAACTCTGGCCCCGCCCACTGGAGTGTTAGTGAGATGACGAGGAGAGACGAACGGACACTAATAACATTCCCTTCCAAAGGATCCTAATGCTGGGAATGAGCTGATTTATTCTCATCAGTGTGAATGTCTCAGCTGAGCATTATTTATTTGTGTTCGCTACATTTCACTGTGGATTCTTTGGGAAACCAGTCGCAGTTTCAGCATTTACAGACTTTTACCATACGGACTCGACAGTAACGCCACAACATGTGAGTGACCGTGTTCATGATGACACCTGATCTGAGACCAGTGATTTCTGATATGATTCATGTGCAGTCAGATGTTCTGTGTCTGTGTCAGTAAATCAAACCAATGACTAAACGCTCAACTTCACATCGTTTCTCTTAGGATGAAAATAATCTGTATATATATAGAAAGCGATCAAAGAACAATCGCTGGAGCTGTCAATCAAACAGTTTATCAGTGACTGAGTTCTGGACTCGCGCCAACACTCCCGTAATAATCAACAAATCTCTTATTTACATTGTGTTTGCACTGTAATGGACTAACCCAGTAATTGGGTCATTTTAACCCAGCGGTTGGGTTAAATGTTTGCTTAAAACAACCCAATTGATGGGTTAGTCCATTTTCAAACCAGCATTTTTAAGAGTGTATGCAAAGATGTCAGCCAATTACAGCAGTGTGTGTTTACACTGAAGTCTCACAGCAGCCAATCACAGCAGTGGGTGTTTACACTGAAGTCTCACAGCAGCCAATCACAGCAGTGGGTGTTTACACTGAAGTCTCACAGTAGCCAATCACAGCAGTGGGCGTTTACACTGAAGTCTCACAGCAGACTTTCCTTAAAATCAGGGTAAGAAAAATGACAATTTTTGATGTAAAAATCATACTAACATAAGTGCACCGCATGAAACATAAACAATGCAGTTCATGACCCGTTAACAACTTAAAGTAGACAGACTGACATGATCTTATATGAAATTAGTGAAACGAGTTAACACGCCAACAACACCCTTACGCCCCCTTGTGTTTGAATCAGTACACTCTAAAAATTGCTGGGTTAAAAACAACTCAAGTTGGGTTGAAAATGGACTAACCCATAAATTGGGTTGTTTTAAGTAAACATTTAACCCAACCGCTGGGTTAAAACGACCCATTCACTGGGTTAGTCCATTTTCAACCCAACTATTGAGTGTACCATTTTTTAGAGTGTACATGATTTTAAAAACATCATAGCAAGTCTGACATTTAACAACTCAATATATTGTGTTTTCTTTTAATTATATTTAGTGCTTCTTCATCATCTTATTATCATGAATTATTTATATTTAATTGATTGTTCTCAGTGTACAGCACAAGATTTTTCCTCTCTTAATCCAATCAGATGTGTACAGCATCAGAATGAAGCTTCTTCCTCTCTCTCTCTCTCTCTCTCTCTCTCTCTCTCTCTCTCTCTCTCTCTCTCTCTCTCTCTCTCATCTCGGTCCTCTGTAGCATTTCTCCGTGAGTCTCTATTTCTCCCGATCTATCCTCTTTGTCAGACGTTCTCTCTTTCCCCTTCAGACACCTCTCCAGACAGCACTCTCACCTCTGGCACGATGAAAGCAGAGTGTATCTTCACACTGATTGAAACAGTTGCCTGTAATGAGGGGAAATTGGTTTTTAAACCGCGTGTGCGTAATGACAGTGTAAAGAGGATTAAATGTGTGATTCTCGGCTCAACTCTTCCTCCGTTCTCCCAGGATCATCCTTTAAAAGCTATGCTCTCGTGCAAGGACCACGGGAATGTTGCAGGAATTTTAATGAGTGTTTACATCCTCCCCTCTTCTTCCAGTTTCGTGAGGATCTCTTCCCCAGTCCAAGTGCATGACGCAAAGCTTAATCACACACAGTATTTAACCCCTTAACTGACGGGACGCCTGCCGCTCTTTTTTTGATCGTATCATAATTTTTAGTAATTATCATAAATTAGGTATCATTCGAAAGCTTACGAACTCAAAATTCATCCTGTGGAAATCGTTTTGAAATCAGACGTTGCGTTTCCATGGAAACGGTACTCTAAATTCTTCTCCCGGGCTCCTCCCCCTAGTGGGCGGCGTCATGTTTCATATTACAAAAATTACTTTATAATCAAAATCTTTTCTAATCTTGACATTCGAAGGTTCCATATTTGGTGACTGTTTTGGGATGGAAGTGATATCTTGACAGAAATTTAGAGGAAAATGCTTTTTTTTTTTTTTTACGATCAATGTGGTTACACCCGGTGGCTGTTTCTGGTACAGCGCCCAAACAAAATCTCATGGGGACTTTAATTTTTGTGATGTCAAGTTCAAATTTGGAACACAACTTGGTTAGATATATGGCTTTGATTTTATAGTAAAAATATAAATATACAATTTTTTATATAAAATAAAACATATTTAGTACAGTATTTTTCATTTACAGTAAATTTAAACTTCCATAACTTTCATAATTTCATATTTTAAAATGCTTTGAAATCTGATGAGTGTCTTCTTTAAAACAAGACCACATTTAGGTTAATATTCCAAAGTATTCTTGAATTACAGCCCTTTAAGTTTGGATAGTCTATTTTCATGACTATTCTCCAAGAGGGGTGACAGTGAAGAGGAAAACAGACCCACCACAGCTCATCTGTGCTACAGACAACATCACTAAAGAGTGTGTGTGAGCATTAATCAAGACATGTAATATCCTCAACAACACACACACACCATGAGTCTCTCATTTACAGCACAATAAATCAGACGAACACAGCAGAAAGAGCTTGTAGATGTAGATCTCAAAACAACAGATGCGCATTCAACTCAGAATAGGACTCAAGATTGGGAAAAGGAGTTTCATTTGTTTTGCAAGTCCCTTGACAGCTTGATCGTGTTTGTCTCAGATTGTTTAAGAATGAGAAAAACACATCCGATTTAACAAAGAGAAGGAGAAGCACTTTAAGAATACAATAATTGCCCTGGCAGAAAACCGGAGGCTGTAACCCGTGGCAACCCAATGCTGTTATTATGTGTGTTTCAGAGCATTGTCTGCCAGAGCGACCGCTACACAGTGAATCTGTGCCCGAGGACAGGATCCGTATAACAGTAATTTCAGCCACACTTTGCCATGACACCATAAACAATGCCACCAGTCCCAATGACTGGGAGCACAACAGAAATGATCATTTCTAAAAATAAGACCCATTCTATGAGCAGTGTGTGAATTACAGCAGTGCTAGTTAGCTAAAACACAACGTCCAGACTGAACCGGGTATTGTTTTGTAATGTAATCCAGCATATTTTAGTGATGGAGAGATTACAGGTGTGCATCACGGCACCAGTAGATGGCGACTCTCAACCGCTTGATTCCGCTTGGACATCGCTTGGACATTTCCACTGGAGGAGCAAATATAGAGGAAGTAGCTGGCAATATTGTGACTAAAATATTATCTGAACTCCTTGTTTATTAAAGGTTTGAATAAAAGCAATATCACACTCACAATCATGCTGTTGGTATAAATATCAGGGATGCGCATTTTGTGAGATTATTGGCAACCCGATCTCGCGGCAATTCGTACATATTTTACAAGGTGGCTAATTCGTACGAATGACCTACCTCAAACCCCGCCCCTAAACCTACCTGTCACTGGGGTTTAGACAAAACGTACAAATTCGTTCGAATTAGCCACCTCGTAAAATACGCACAAATTGGTCGTGAGATAGCGTTGGATTTTGAACGTTTCCCCGACAGCAACATCGTGATCCGGCCACATCTGAAACATGTGGATTCACCATGTGGGCCGTTGCTGTCTGGGTTGAGGTTTTGAGGACCAAACAATTCATATCATCAAATTCATTCGATTCATTTCTGCCGTTTTTCACGAATGTAAGGGACGTGACGGACAGAGGCGCTTGAGTTATTTTGCATTGTCATTATTTGGTGTGAGATTTATTTGTGTGATGTGAAAGTCATACACCCGGTGCAATGTGACGCCTGACGCGAGTTTGTTCTGCTAGTGTCAGCCGGACGCAGTTCTCATGTTCACGTCCAGCTCCTCGTTGTTTAAATATCAAACGCACTGCTCATCTGTTCACTCATGGGCGTCTGGTCTGAACAGCAGCTGTGATCAGGAGCATTGCTGGAGCGCTGCTATTGGAGGAACTGAAGACCACTGACCACTGACCAACACACACCTGCTCTAAAGTCACACACACACACACACACACACACACACACACACACACACACACACACACACACACACACACACACACACACACACACACACACACACACACACACACACACACACACACACACACACAGTGGGCAGTCCAGACAGGACACCATTGCAGTAGTCCAGACGGGAGGTGATGAAGGCATGGATGAGTGTCTCAGTTACTGAAAGAGTAAGTGTAGGCCGGAGTCGTGAGATGTTTCTGAGATGGTAGAAGGCGGACTTAGTGACGTTTTTGATATGGGACCGGAAGGAGAGAGTGGAGTCCAGGATAACACCCAGATTGCGCACCTCAGGAGTTGGGGAAATGGAGCAGCCATCCACAACCAGGGCCAGGTCTCCAATTTTCCTGAGCAGTGGTGGAGGGGCCACCACCATGAGCTCTGTCTTTTTGCTGTTTAGTTTGAGTAGGTTTGTGGTCATCCATGATTTGAGTTCCTGCAGGCATTTGACAAGTTGTGTGGGTGGGAGTTGGGAGGAGGGGTTTGTGCAAATATAAAGTTGAGTGTCATCGGCGTAGCAGTGGAAGTTGAGCCCATGTTTACGGATAATATGACCTAGGGGTAGTATGTAAATGGTGAACAGCAGAGGACCAAGCACAGAGCCCTGGGGCACGCCATGGTTGGCTGGTGCTGGATCAGAGTTTGAGCCATTTAGGGTGATGAATTGTTTCCGTTCTATGAGGTAGGACCTGAACCAGGACAGTGCTGTGCCACTGAGGCCGATGAGCTCAGAAAGGCGGCGAAGAAGGATGGTATGTAAGACTGTATCAAAAGCTGCAGAGAGGTCAAGTAGGATGGTGATGAGGCCATTGTCGGCAGCAAGCAGGAGGTCATTAGTGATTTTAATGAGGGCGGTCTCAGTGCTATGGTGGGTTCTGCAACCAGATTGGAAAGGTTCAAAGAGCTCATGGTGAGACATGTGAAGTTGAAGCTGGGCAGCCACTGCTCTTTCCAGGATTTTGCTGATAAAAGGGATGTAGTGGACGATAGTTGTTGGGGTCGTCCGGGTCTGACCCTAGCTTTTTGAGAGTGGGGATGACTGCTGCCATTTTGAAGCTGGATGGTACCACTCCAGAGGCAAGTGATGCATTTATGATGTTTTCTACTGGATGGCAGAGAATGGGAAGACAGGCCTTGACCAGGGTGGTTGGCATTGGGTCAAGGCAGCTGGTAGAAGTTTTAGCTGAGATGACCAGTTTTTTTACTTGGTCGGCATCCAGTAGAGAGAAGGTGGATAGGCAGCACTGAGGTGAGCGGGCAGCTGAGTGGTAAGAATCCTGTTGGGCCAGAGTAGAAACTCCTCCTGAGTCTTTCAGTCTTTGCCATCAGGCTACGGAAGCGCTTACCAGATGGCAGCAGGGTGAAGTGAGAGTTTGCAGGGTGATTAATGTCTCTGATGATTTTAGTAGCTCTACCTCTGCAGCGTTTGGTGTAGATGTCCTGCAGAGACGGGAGAGCTGAGCCTGAGATGCGCTCGGATAAGCGCACTACTCTTTGCAGGGCTTTGCAATCGTGACTGGTGCTGTTCCCGTACCACGCTGTGATGCACTGAGTCAGGACACTTTCTATCGCCCCTCGATAGAAAGTTTTCAGGATGGCTGGTGAAACCCTGAATTTCCTCAGCTGGCGCAGGTGGTACAGTCTTTGCCTGGCTTTTTTCACCTGTGTCTGGATGTGTGTAGTCCAGGTCAGATCCTCGGAGATGTTCACACCCAGGTATAGTTCGTGACGTGGTCTTTAAATGCTTCACAATGGACAGTGAGGCCGGATCTTCTGTATCGTCTCTCAAGCCTACGTCCTGTGGTCTTCATCTTGCGGAGCTCAGGGGTGAACCAGGGAGCAGGACGAGAGAAAGACACGTATCGCGTGGTAAGAAGAGCTACAAAGTCCAGGCTGAGCGAGAGGGCACGGTTGTAGTGTTCCACCATGTCATCAACTGTTTGGTAAGGGTGGTGGGTGGCGAGGTGGGTCGCTAGGGAGTCAGATAACGTGGAAGTACACACCCGCTTGATGTTCCTGAAAGTGATGTGCCGTTTGGTGCACTGCTTTGGGAGAGGCACAGGGACCAAGAATAGGATGGCATGGTGGTCAGAGACAGCCAGGTCAGTGCACTGCAGGTTGGAGGGGGTTATGCCAGCACAGCACACCAGGTCCAGGGTGTGCCCTTTGTCATGCGTGGGGCCCTGTACATGTTGAGTAAAACTGAAGCAGTCCAGCAGTGATAGAAAATCAGTAGCAAGAGAACAATTACTGGAATCCACATGAATGTTAAAATCACCCAGCAGGATTATTTCTGAGTGTGTGTTATTTAAAGAGTGTGTTAGTGATATGAGCCTATAGGAGGAGCACAACACACACACACACACACTCTGATTATTACACACATACAGGGACGTGCAGCAGCACACACACACACACACACACACACTCTCTGATTATTACACACAGGGACACGCAGCAGTACACACACACACTCTGATTATTACACACAGGGACACGCAGCAGCACACACACACACACACACTCTGATCATTACACACAGGGACGGCAAGCAACACACACACACACACACACACACTCTGATTATTACACACACAGGGACACGCAGCAGTACACACACACACTCTGATTATTACACACAGGGACACGCAGCAGTACACACACACACTCTGATTATTACACACAGGGACGCGCAGCAGCACACACACACACACACACTCTCTGATTATTACACACACAGGGACACGCAGCGCACACACACACACACACACACTGATTATTACACACAGGGACGGCAAGCAACACACACACACACACACACTCTGATTATTACACACAGGGACACGCAGCAGTACACACACACACTCTGATTATTACACACAGGGACACGCAGCAGTACACACACACACTCTGATTATTACACACAGGGACGCGCAGCAGCACACACACACACTCTGATTATTACACACACAGGGACACACAGCGCACACACACACACACACACTGATTATTACACACAGGGACGGCAAGCAACACACACACACACACACTCTGATTATTACACACAGGGACACGCAGCAGCACACACACACACACACACACACACACACACACTCTCTGATTATTACACACAGGGACGCGCAGCAACACACACACACTCTAATTATTACACACACAGGGACACGCAGCAGCACACACACACACACACACACACTCTGATTATAACACACACAGGGACACGCAGCAGCAACACACACACACACACACACACACACACTCTGATTATTACACACACACACACACACTCTCTGGAGAAGCGTTCAGTCTCTCCTCATGTCAATAGTGAATCCTCATGGCTTTTAAAGGGAAAGGGAGATGAGACTCTGATTGGTTTATTGGCGTTACGCCCAAAACACACCCATGACTCATTAAGAGACGAGGGACGACCCTTTTAGACCATGAGCTGGACGCGCTGACGGCTTTCTCTGTCGTTAGTGGATTCGGACACGCCCTCACGCTCCTGCGCCGTGAGCTTCAGATCATGTGATCAGATTGTTAAAATCTGAAGGTATGTGGCATCTTTTGATATTCAGAACCCCAGCACTCCTGCTTTACAATACTGAAATACTGCATTACTGCTGAAATACTGCATTAATGCTGAAATACTGCATTACTGCTGAAATACTGCATTAATACTGAAATACTGCATTACTGCTGAAATACTGCATTAATGCTGAAATACTGCATTACTGCTGAAATACTGCATTACTGCTGAAATACTGCATTACTGCTGAAATACTGCATTACTGCTGAAATACTGCATTACTGCTGAAATACTGCATTACTGCTGAAATACTGCATTACTGCTGAAATACTGCATTACTGCTGAAATACTGCATTACTGCTGAAATACTGCATTAATACTGAAATACTGCATTAATACTGAAATACTGCATTACTGCTGAAATACTGCATTACTGCTGAAATACTGCATTACTGCTGAAATACTGCATTAATGCTGAAATACTGCATTAATGCTGAAATACTGCATTACTGCTGAAATACTGCATTACTGCTGAAATACTGCATTACTGCTGAAATACTGCATTACTGCTGAAATACTGCATTACTGCATTACTGCTGAAATACTGCATTACTGCTGAAATACTGCATTACTGCTGAAATACTGCATTACTGCTGAAATACTGCATTACTGCTGAAATACTGCATTAATACTGAAATACTGCATTACTGCTGAAATACTGCATTACTGCTGAAATACTGCATTACTGCTGAAATACTGCATTAATACTGAAATACTGCATTACTGCTGAAATACTGCATTACTGCTGAAATACTGCATTACTGCTGAAATACTGCATTACTGCTGAAATACTGCATTACTGCTGAAATACTGCATTACTGCTGAAATACTGCATTACTGCTGAAATACTGCATTAATACTGAAATACTGCATTACTGCTGAAATACTGCATTACTGCTGAAATACTGCATTACTGCTGAAATACTGCATTACTGCTGAAATACTGCATTAATGCTGAAATACTGCATTACTGCTGAAATACTGCATTAATGCTGAAATACTGCATTACTGCTGAAATACTGCATTAATGCTGAAATACTGCATTAATGCTGAAATACTGCATTAATGCTGAAATACTGCATTACTGCTGAAATACTGCATTAATACTGAAATACTGCATTAATGCTGAAATACTGCATTAATGCTGAAATACTGCATTACTGCTGAAATACTGCATTACTGCTGAAATACTGCATTACTGCTGAAATACTGCATTACTGCTGAAATACTGCATTAATACTGAAATACTGCATTACTGCTGAAATACTGCATTACTGCTGAAATACTGCATTACTGCTGAAATACTGCATTAATACTGAAATACTGCATTAATGCTGAAATACTGCATTAATGCTGAAATACTGCATTACTGCTGAAATACTGCATTACTGCTGAAATACTGCATTAATGCTGAAATACTGCATTAATACTGAAATACTGCATTAATGCTGAAATACTGCATTACTGCTGAAATACTGCATTACTGCTGAAATACTGCATTACTGCTGAAATACTGCATTACTGCTGAAATACTGCATTACTGCTGAAATACTGCATTACTGCTGAAATACTGCATTACTGCTGAAATACTGCATTAATACTGAAATACTGCATTACTGCTGAAATACTGCATTACTGCTGAAATACTGCATTAATGCTGAAATACTGCATTACTGCTGAAATACTGCATTACTGCTGAAATACTGCATTAATGCTGAAATACTGCATTACTGCTGAAATACTGCATTAATGCTGAAATACTGCATTACTGCTGAAATACTGCATTACTGCTGAAATACTGCATTACTGCTGAAATACTGCATTACTGCTGAAATACTGCATTACTGCTGAAATACTGCATTACTGCTGAAATACTGCATTAATGCTGAAATACTGCATTAATGCTGAAATACTGCATTACTGCTGAAATACTGCATTAATGCTGAAATACTGCATTACTGCTGAAATACTGCATTAATGCTGAAATACTGCATTACTGCTGAAATACTGCATTAATGCTGAAATACTGCATTACTGCTGAAATACTGCATTACTGCTGAAATACTGCATTACTGCTGAAATACTGCATTAATGCTGAAATACTGCATTACTGCTGAAATACTGCATTAATGCTGAAATACTGCATTACTGCTGAAATACTGCATTACTGCTGAAATACTGCATTAATGCTGAAATACTGCATTACTGCTGAAATACTGCATTAATGCTGAAATACTGCATTAATGCTGAAATACTGCATTACTGCTGAAATACTGCATTACTGCTGAAATACTGCATTAATGCTGAAATACTGCATTACTGCTGAAATACTGCATTAATGCTGAAATACTGCATTAATGCTGAAATACTGCATTACTGCTGAAATACTGCATTAATGCTGAAATACTGCATTACTGCTGAAATACTGCATTACTGCTGAAATACTGCATTAATGCTGAAATACTGCATTACTGCTGAAATACTGCATTAATGCTGAAATACTGCATTAATGCTGAAATACTGCATTACTGCTGAAATACTGCATTAATGCTGAAATACTGCATTACTGCTGAAATACTGCATTACTGCTGAAATACTGCATTAATGCTGAAATACTGCATTACTGCTGAAATACTGCATTACTGCTGAAATACTGCATTAATGCTGAAATACTGCATTAATGCTGAAATACTGCATTACTGCTGAAATACTGCATTAATGCTGAAATACTGCATTAATGCTGAAATACTGCATTACTGCTGAAATACTGCATTACTGCTGAAATACTGCATTAATACTGAAATACTGCATTACTGCTGAAATACTGCATTACTGCTGAAATACTGCATTACTGCTGAAATACTGCATTAATGCTGCCAAATCTTCAGTTTCTAATTAAAAATGATATATAGGCTAATCGGGCCTGTAAGACATTGCTTATGTTGTTCACACCGGGTTTCCTTGTATACTTTTGAGCTTTGGGTTGGTTATTTGGGAGTCGGGACAGAGCATGTTTTCCCTGTTGAAGTGTGTCTGCACTTATAATATGTTTTTAGTTTTATGTGTAGGAGAGCGACCGCTGCGCTGAGATTAGCGTCACCGGTGTCACAGCGACAGACTGACCTTCTCCAGTCATAAACGATCCTAACACACAATGATCCACAGCACACCAGAAGAAGCTCTGCTCATTACCCACAGCTCTCTGCAGACTCTTCCTGCCTTTCATTATTTACTCACGTCCTATAGGTGCACTTCTACAGATAACATCTGTGCACATCCGAGCGCTGAGCTGGTCCAAAACCTATTCATCTGTTTCAGCCGCTTCCCATCTATCAATGAGGATCGGTGGGGAGAGTGATGGTGCTGAAGACAAACACACAAGTTTCAGATTCACAAATATTTATATTCATTAATGATCTGGTTACCATTCAGATGCACAGCTTATCAGCAAACACAAACGTGTAGTTGCTCCATATATGGATATGAATAATGAGCACCTGACTGTACAGAGGAAGTTATTTGAAACAGTGTGTCACGTCTGGCAGAAGATAAAACACTGCTGATTGCTTTTCTTAGCAGGAGGAAAGCTTGGTTTGGGACAGACTCCTGCTTTTTCCTTTTCTCTGATAATATTATATCATAACATTATGAGGATAATAAAAGGTATTTTTGAATAACCATCCAAAAAAGAAACAGCTGGTTTTAGATGGTTTAATGTAGCTGGTCTCCCAATCTGGTGTTCAGCTGGTCTTAGCTGGTTTAGCTTGTTTGGCCAGACTGAGAGACCAGCTACATCCAGCTGAACACCAGATTGGGAGGCCAGCTACATCCAGTTTAAACCAGTTAAAACCAGCTGAACACCAGTTTGGCCAGACTGAGAGACCAGCTACATCCAGCTTAAACCAGTTAAAACCAGCTGAACACCAGTTTGGCCAGACTGAGTGACCAGCTACATCCAGCTTAAACCAGCTAAATCCAGCTGAACACCAGATTGGGAGGCCAGCTACATCCAGTTTAAACCAGTTAAAACCATCTGAACACCAGTTTGGCCAGACTGAGAGACCAGCTACATCCAGCTTAAACCAGTTAAAACCAGCTGAACACCAGATTGGCCAGACTGCGAGGCCAGCTACATCCAGTTTAAACCAGTTAAAACCATCTGAACACCAGTTTGGCCAGACTGAGAGACCAGCTACATCCAGTTTAAACCAGTTAAAACCAGCTGAACACCAGATTGGCCAGACTGCGAGGCCAGCTACATCCAGTTTAAACCAGTTTAAACCATCTGAACACCAGTTTGGCCAGACTGAGAGACCAGCTACATCCAGCTTAAACCAGTTAAAACCAGCTGAACACCAGATTGGCCAGACTGCGAGGCCAGCTACATCCAGTTTAAACCAGTTAAAACCATCTGAACACCAGTTTGGCCAGACTGAGAGACCAGCTACATCCAGTTTAAACCAGTTAAAACCAGCTGAACACCAGATTGGCCAGACTGCGAGGCCAGCTACATCCAGTTTAAACCAGTTTAAACCATCTGAACACCAGTTTGGCCAGACTGAGAGACCAGCTACATCCAGCTTAAACCAGTTAAAACCAGCTGAACACCAGATTGGCCAGACTGCGAGGCCAGCTACATCCAGTTTAAACCAGTTAAAACCAGCTGAACACCAGATTGGCCAGACTGCGAGGCCAGCTACATCCAGTTTAAACCAGTTAAAACCATCTGAACACCAGTTTGGCCAGACTGAGAGACCAGCTACATCCAGTTTAAACCAGTTAAAACCAGCTGAACACCAGATTGGCCAGACTGCGAGGCCAGCTACATCCAGTTTAAACCAGTTTAAACCATCTGAACACCAGTTTGGCCAGACTGAGAGACCAGCTACATCCAGCTTAAACCAGTTAAAACCAGCTGAACACCAGATTGGCCAGACTGCGAGGCCAGCTACATCCAGTTTAAACCAGTTAAAACCAGCTGAACACCAGATTGGCCAGACTGCGAGGCCAGCTACATCCAGTTTAAACCAGTTAAAACCAGCTGAACACCAGTTTGGCCAGACTGAGTGACCAGCTACATCCAGCTTAAACCAGCTAAATCCAGCTGAACACCAGATTGGGAGGCCAGCTACATCCAGTTTAAACCAGTTAAAACCAGCTGAACACCAGTTTGGCCAGACTGAGAGACCAGCTACATCCAGTTTAAACCAGTTAAAACCAGCTGAACACCAGTTTGGCCAGACTGAGAGGCCAGCTACATCCAGTTTAAACCAGTTAAAACCAGCTGAACACCAGTTTGGCCAGACTGAGAGACCAGCTACATCCAGCTTAAACCAGCTAAAAACCAGCTGAACACCAGATTGGGAGACCAGCTACATCCATCTTAAACCAGCTAAAACCAGCTGAACACCAGTTTGGCCAGACTGGGAGACCAGCTATATCCAGCTAAAACCAGCTGAACACCAGTTTGGCCAGACTGAAAGGCCAGCTACATCCAGCTTAAACCAGTTAAAACCAGCTGAACACCAGTTTGGCCAGATTGAGAGGCCAGCTACATCCAGCTTAAACCAGCTAAAACCAGCTGAACACCAGTTTGGCCAGACTGAAAGGCCAGCTACATCCACCTTAAACCAGTTAAAACCAGCTGAACACCAGTTTGGCCAGATTGAGAGGCCAGCTACATCCAGCTTAAACCAGCTAAAACCAGCTGAACACCAGTTTGGCCAGACTGAAAGGCCAGCTACATCCAGCTTAAACCAGCTAAAACCAGCTGAACACCAGTTTGGCCAGACTGAAAGGCCAGCTACATCCACCTTAAACCAGTTAAAACCAGCTGAACACCAGTTTGGCCAGACTGAAAGGCCAGCTACATCCAGCTTAAACCAGTTAAAACCAGCTGAACACCAGTTTGGCCAGATTGAGAGGCCAGCTACATCCAGTTTAAACCAGCTAAAACCAGATGAACACCAGTTTGGCCAGACTGGGAGACCAGCTATATCCAGCTTAAACCAGCTAAGACCAGCCAAACAGCGTAGACTGGTTTTGGCTGGTTTTTCAGTAGGGTGGTCAGCAGTGCTGTATAGGCGAAGGCACTGTGAAAATAATGCTCTTCTACCACAGCTCTCAAATCTTGTTCACATTTGCACATATTCAAATGTTGTGCCTCCAGGTGTCAGCACTGTATCTGTGTGTTATTAAACAGGCCGACTATAGATTAAAGAGATCTAAACTCACAGATCATGATGTTTACCAGTTTGGTAGCAAGTACAGGAAAAAACCTGTGTGTCTGAGAGCTATTGAATTCCCTCATCACTATTATACTGACCGTGTCTTTGAGCAGCTTCATCTGCTAAAAAAACGATTGCAGCAAAAAAAAAATCTTACAGCAAAATTGCACTCTGCTGTAATATTGCTGAAGCAGTCCGGCAAGATGTCTATAGGGCTGATTCTTTTTGTTGGATATGAATACGGTATACATACATAATGCTACTGGAAACTCTTTTTTTGCTCTGTCCGCATCCTTCGTTTCCATGGAGACAGGGCCAGACTCCATCTTCTACCTCCACCCCCAACTTTAGCTTGGGTTGATGAACACAGGATTAATTGCCAATTACCCACCGTGTATTTTTTATCTGCATGAAATAATTATGCCTCATTTCCCTTTCATGAATTTTTATGGTTATGACGCATGTTATACGACCCCTTACAGGGCAAAAGGAACAAATGCAGTCATTCCAGAAGAACAAGCCTAGATTTAACAACATATTTCAGTGCAGTCAATTAAACACGACTGAAAACAGAAGAGCCAAATCCTCAATGCTGAGACTTAGCTCTGCTGGGCTCCACGCTGGAAATCTCTTATCATCATCAAGGACCAAAACAGAATTAATGAGAGCTGAAAGACTGTATTTGGATGCAGTTCATCCAAACAAAAGCTGTCGTGAGAGGTCAGCGAGACGGGGAAGATAAGGACAGGTGGAAAAGGAGAGAGAAAGGACGGGCCCTTGGGGTTAAGTTGCAGATATGGTGTATATCAGGATAGGCCGAGTAATCTTACTCGCCAGCAAACATCACACTACAATCATCCACACTAGTAGAAGAACTGTTATCTAGTTCAAGTGAGCTACAACAGCAGTTACAAACGTTATTTATTTATTATTACTTGTGTTATTTGTTCTAGGGGGCCAGAGGACAGATGTGGAGCCAGGGGGCCAGAGGATAGATGTGGAGCCAGGGGGCCAGAGGACAGATGTGGAGCCAGAGGACAGATGTGGAGCCAGGGTGCCAGAGGACAGAGGTGGAGCCAGGGGGCCAGAGGACAGATGTGGAGCCAGGGTGCCAGAGAATGGAGGTGAAGCCAGGGGACCAGAGGACAGATGTGGAGCCAGGGTGCCAGAGGACTGAGGTGGAGCCAGGGTGCCAGAGGATGGAGGTGAAGCCAGGGGGCCAGAGGATGGAGGTGAAGCCAGGGGGCCAGAGGACCAAGGTGTAGCCAGGGTGCCAGAGGACCGAGGTGGAGCCAGGGTGCCAGAGGACTGAGGTGCAGCCAGGGTGCCAGAGGATGGAGGCACGGGGGACTGAGGTGGAGCCAGGGTGCCAGAGGACTGAGGTGGAGCCAGGGTGCCAGAGGATCGAGATGGAGCCAGGGTGCCAGAGGACCGAGGTGGAGCCAGGGGGCCAGAGGATGGAGGCACAGAGGACCGAGGTGGAGCCAGGGTGGCAGAGAACCGAGGTGGAGCCGGGGGGCCAGAGGACTAAGGTGGAGCCAGGGGGCCAGAGGATGGAGGCACAGAGGACCGAGGTGGAGCCAACGTGTCAGAGGATAGAGGTAGAGCCAGGTCGCCAGAGGACTGAGGTGGAGCCAGGGTACCAGAGGACAGAGGTGGAGCCAGAGGGCCAGAGGATGGAGGTGGAGCCAGGGTGCCAGATAATGGAGGTGAATCCAGGGAGCCAGAAGATGGAGGTGAAGCCAGGGGGCCAGAGGACCGAGGTGAAGCCAGGGTACCAGAGGACCGAGGTGGAGCCAGGGTGCCAGAGGATGGAGGTGGAGCCAGGGTGCCAGAGGACCAAGGTGGAGGCAGGGTGCCAGAGGACCAAGGTGGAGGCAGGGTGCCAGAGGACTGAGGTGGAGCCAGGGTGTCAGAGGACCGAGATGGAGCCAGGGTGCCAGAGGACCGAGGTGGTGGCAGGGTGCCAGAGGACCAAGGTGGAGGCAGGGTGCCAGAGGACTGAGGTGGAGCCAGGGTGTCAGAGGACCGAGATGGAGCCAGGGTGCCAGAGGACCGAGGTGGAGGCAGGGTGCCAGAGGACTGAGGTGGAGCCAGGGTGGCAGAGGACCGAGGTGGAGCCAGGGTGCCAGAGGGCTGAGGTGGAGCCAGGGGGCCAAAGGACCGAGATGGAGCCTGGGTGACAGAGGACAGAGGTGAAGCCAGGGGGCCAGAGGGCCAAGATGGAGCCAGGGTGCCAGAGGGCCGAGGTGGAGCCAGGGTGCCAGAGGACTGAGGTGGAGCCGGGGTCCCAGAGGACCGAGGTGGAGCCAGGGTGCCAGACCGAGGTGGAGCCAGGGTGCCAGAGGACCAAGATGGAGCCAGGGTGCCAGAGGACCGAGGTGGAGCCAGGGTGCCAGAGGACCAAGATGGAGCCAGGGGGCCAGAGGACCGAGGTGGAGCCAGGGTGCCAGAGGATGGAGGTGGAGGCAGGGTGCCAGAGGACCAAGGTGGAGGCAGGGTGCCAGAGGACCACGGTGGAGGCAGGGTGCCAGAGGACTGAGGTGGAGCCAGGGTGTCAGAGGACCGACATGGAGCCAGGGTGCCAGAGGACCAAGGTGGAGGCAGGGTGCCAGAGGACTGAGGTGGAGCCAGGGTGGCAGAGGGCCGAGGTGGAGCCAGGGTGCCAGAGGGCAGAGGTGGAGCCGGGGTGCCAAAGGACCAAGATGGAGCCTGGGTGACAGAGGACCGAGGTGAAGCCAGGGTGCCAGAGGGCCAAGATGGAGCCAGGGTGCCAGAGGGCCGAGGTGGAGCCAGGGTGCCAGAGGACCAAGATGGAGCCAGGGTGACAGAGGACCGAGGTGGAGCCAGGGGGCCAGAGGACCAAGGTGGAGCCAGGGTGCCAGAGGACTGAGGTGGAGCCAGGGTCCAGAGGATGGCGGTGATGCCAGGGGGCCAGAGGACAGAGGTGGAGCCAGGGTGCCAGAGGGCCGAGGGGGAGCCAGGGTGCCAGAGGACCGAGGTGGAGGCAGGGTGCCAGAGGACCGAGGTGGAGCCAGGGTGCCAGAGGACTGAGGTGGAGCCAGGGTGCCAGAGGACCGAGGTGGAGCCAGGGTGCCAGAGGACCGAGGTGGAGCCAGGGTGCCAGAGGACTGAGGTGGAGCCAGGGGGCCAGAGGATGGAGGCACGGAGGACCAAGATGGAGCCAGGGTGCAAGAGGACAGAGGTGGAGCCAGGGTGCCAGAGGACTGAGGTGGAGCCAGGGGGCCAGAGGATGGAGGCACGGAGGACCGAGGTGAAGCCAGGGTGCCGGAGAACCGAGTTGGAGCCAGGGTGTCGGAGGACTGAGGTGGAGCCAGGGTGCCAGAGGACAGAGGTGGAGCCAGGGTGTCGGAGGACTGAGGTGGAGCTAAGGTGTCGAAGGACCAAGGTGGAGCCAGGGTGCCAGAGGATGGAGGTGGAGCCAGGGTGCCAGAGGACCAAGATGGAGCCAGGGTGCCAGAGGACCAAAGTGGAGCCAGGGGGCCAGAGGACTGAAGTGGAGCCAGGGGGGCAGAGGACTGAGGTGGAGCCGGGGGAAAGGCAGAGCCTGCTGGAGCCGAAGGGGTGAAGAGACGGAGCTCAGTGGATGGCTCAGAAGTCTGTGGCACAGACAGAGCGACATCTGACCAAGGCGAAGCTGGAGGGACAAGGGAGCCTGGTGTAGCCAGGAGGACGATAGTCTCTGGTGGAGCCGAGGGAGGGAGGAGCCATGATCAGCAGTTCTACAAGCCGAGGTGGAGTTTCTTTTCATGGCAGTTAATTGGCGTATAGTATAATAGTTGACGTTGGTGATAAATACATCACAGTGAGGCAAACCACCCATAATATAGTTTAACGTATTCTAACCCACTCATTCCTTTTTTAAAGTTAGACATCAACGTTTTTAGCACTCCTTGATCTATTCATTATAAACGACATATTTAAAAAAGTAAAAGCATGTCTAATTAAATCTAATTAATTGTTTGTAAAAAGTAGTGTAAGTATATATTTTTCTTGCACAACAATAATTGAATCTCAACTGCTCAAATCTAATTTTTTTCTAGCATTTTCAGTTTTCTAGTGGCTTAATTAAAACCTCATAACAAAGGCAGAAGAGCAGTGATGTCTGACAGGCTTTTGTCTCATTTGGTAAGAAAGTCAGGCATGCAATGGCAAGCGAGCCTGGACATCTGAGGCTACCGCTGAAGCCATTTACACACACCGCTGCCATGACAACGGAAGAGAACATCAGTGAGGACAACACTCAAATCCGTCACAGACGAGTGACCTGCACATACTGGACAGTAAAATAAGAAGAAACTTTTAAAATACAATCCTACAAATTGTTAGTTTGCAGAGAATCCCATATAATTCCTCCCAAATAAAAGGACGATTCATAATTTAAAAAAGAATAATAATAGTCGTTGCATTGCAGTGTGTAGAAAGATGCATACATTTATTCACACTTAATTTTATTACAGTATAATTACATGTTTAACATAATATAACTACTGAATCAGTAGAAATAACTAATAAACAGATAATTCTTGAATCATGTTTACATTATTTTTCTTTATATTAGTTTTACTCTAATTTCACAACTGGCTAAAAGTATCGCACATATCTAACTTGCATCTATCTATGTTTAGAGTCTAGTTCGCTTTCACTTTTCTTTTATAACTCATAGCTGCAGTTTCATAAATATTTAGTGAATTTGTCAGATTTGAAGTTTAACACAATCTTGTGAGGTCCAGCTGGTCTTCATACATTTATTTGATGGGCCATTAAGAAGACACTGCTTCAAATATGTATCCACTGGAGAGAAGAGATACCAGTCAGAGATCTGGAATGAAAGACATCAGACGGGACAGAAGCCAACAGAGACTCGAGCGGCTCAGGGTTTGGCTGGTTTGCACTGCCCCTGCTGGTAGAGGCGGGAACTACATCATTCTGGGGGCAAACACAGTTTAATAATCCATTTGTTTGCATTCGGAAGTAGCTCAAGCCATTTTTGTGTTCCTCTTATTTCTGCAAGGTGTATGTAAACCATATTTTTCCAACCTCAAACTCCTGAGAGACTCTTTGACGGTTTATTTTTCAAGGTTTATTCCCACACCACTGGCTTGTTTCCTGTGCTTCTTCTCATAGCCTGTGGTTTTCCTGAAGGCCACTTTAAATGCCAAGCTGAGCATAGCTGCATTTTGTCTCCAGTAATGACCAATGAAAGCCTGATCCCATCACCGAACGCCGGGCCACAGGCTATCTTCACCCACACAACTAGTGTGTTTCTCACACAACACAGAAAACAAGATTTCTGTCTGAAGGCATGTATGCAACACTATTAGTGAGGAACACATCCAAATGCACTAAAGAAAAGAAATGCGAATAAATCTGTCAGTGTCCAGACTTCTCCCAGAAATGTTTTAAAGCTGCACTACAATACTTTTTTTGGGTTAAAAATGAACAAAATTCCATTATTGAGTGAGTACATAAAGTCAAATTTGTGTTCATTGGCCAAGGACCGCTCAAGAGGCCTTCTGACTGACATGTAAAGCAACCAATCACAGTCCGTTTTGTTCTACGTCATGTTCATCTGTGTGTAAAGTTGTGTGCCTATGATAACAGACCGGCGTGATTCTATTCAAAGAATCATTTAAGAAGGTTTTCTGCAACAAATGGCGCTGAAAACTTCACATACTTCTGAAAATCCAGCGTTAAGTGGGAAGATCCTGATACGCGTTCATTGTCACGGTTGTAAACATGACGGCTTTCTATTTCTTGAGCGAGCTCTTAACACATTATCCTCCATCACGTCTACTGCGGTCTCTAAACTCTGGCCAGCTGATAATACCGAGAATATCCAAATCAACTGCAGGTGGTCGATCCTTTTCCTATTTAGCTCCTAAACTCTGGAACAGTCTTCCTAACATTGTTCGGGAAACAGACACACTCAGTCAGTTTAAATCTAGACTAAAAACACATCTCTTTACTGTGGCATACACATAAAACACTTTCTCAATGAAATGATTGTTAGGCTGCATTAACTAGGTCAGCCGGAACCGGGAACACTTCCCATAACACCTGATGTACTCGTGACATCATCAGAAGAATGGCATCTACGCTAATGATAGTCTCTCTGTTTTATCCCGAGGTTTACTGCAGTCAGCCGGATCCGGGCCGTATCCAGATCAGATGCTGGACCTGCGCCCAGAGAAGACCAACGCATGACCCTGAAGTGTCTGAGAGACTGTGATTAGACTCCCCCTGCAACTGCCTCATCGACACGGCATCCTCAATAAACCCGTCTCCAGCGTGATGCCTTTGATCTTTCTAATATTCCCATCTAATATGACCTCTGACCTGTAAAGTTTCCAGAATAATAATCATACGCTGTTTGTTAATTGGCCAGAGGAGAACTATTTTTAGCATTTTTAGGTTTTTCTATGTGTACTGAAGCATTCCATTTGTTAGTTTTTTATTTCAACCACAAAACTCCTTGAATTCAGTAAATTTTTTTGTGCATTCGTGATTCAAGTGCGACAAAAGTCTTGGACCACTCAGATGAACACTTTAAAAAATGAGTTTCGGGTCAAAATGACCCGAGGGAAGGATGAGGGTTAAAGTACGTGCTGTTCAAAAGCCTATTTGATAGTTAACTGTCCATCACATCCATTACACACAGTGTGTGTTATTCCCATCCGGCCGTGGATATAGAGCAATCGGACGAGGTTTAGGAACTCATACCAACTGCTATCTCTGTGTTAAATCATCTGTAAACATGGGTAATATGTTGATATTGAATTGCTGGTTACTGGAACCCAAATCCATCCCTCCTTTTTTCTTTTTACTATTTGTTATGTTCTTTCATTGTGAATGTTATGTGATTGTGTTAATGTGATGTGTGGCATCTGTGCAAAACAAATGTCCTAATGGATAAATAAACTGAACTGGTCAGATGAAGTCCGACTGAGCAGAGACAGAGGTAGCTAAGATTATTCAATAAACACATTTTTACCATCCCTTCATCTCCAGCCTGTGGTGTTGATTAGTGCTGATTATTCCAGATATTAATCCAGCACTGTGACGGAGGTCTCGGTCCAGATCCAATGGGATTCCTGACCAGGTTCTCAACAACATGCAACAAAGCAAGCGTAGACACAGATTCAAACTAAAAACATAAATATGATACAACCAGAGCACTAAAGATGAACGTTAGCATTAAAGTGACAACCAGCTGTATGTCTATATGTACGCAAAAGCCACCATGATCGTATTTTTCGAAGAACTCAAAACCACGCTCTTCTTTCTAACGGTACAAAACCCCAGTACCATCAGCCCATTCTAGATATCTAATGAGACGCTCTCCACTGTAAACTCTAAACAAATATTTGCTGAAGAGCTGTCATCATGCTAAATAATGCTGTGATCCCATCCAACGCTGTTTCCATGACAACTCCATCCAGCAACAACATCCCCACTATGGAGATATTTCCATCTGCTTCATGAGA
>CM042256.1:1671083-1701083 GCA_023566225.1 Romanogobio albipinnatus | reverse complement strand
ACAGATGCTCGATTGGATTGAGATCTGGGGAATTTGGCCTCAAACTCGTTGTTGTGCTCCTCAAAGCATTCCTGAAGCATTTGTGCTTTGTGGCGGCGCATTATCTGCTGAAAGAGCCACAGCCACAGGGAATACCGTTCCCATGAGAGGCTGGACATGGGCTCAACAATGCTTAGGTAGGTGGGACGGGTCAAAGTCACATCCACATGATGGAGGACCCGAGGTTTCCCAGCAGAACATTGCCCAAAGCATCACTGCCTGAAATCAGTCCGGCCCAGGTTCAGGTTTGTGAAACTACTGCGCCTCAGACACAAAGGACCTTGCTAGATCAACCTCATTAAAATCATTACTATTGTTATTAATAATGAAGCATTAGCATGAACACACAATCATGCTGTATGCAAATACATGGTAATGCAAGATAGACAAAAGCTAAAGCCTCACAGATCATTGATGGACAAATGCTTTTAAAAGCATTGCAGAAGATTCAAGCGTTTGCTTTTGAAGATAAATGTATAAAGACGGTGCATTTCCTCAGAGTCACCAATGAAAGCAAGATTACTAGAAGAAGTATATGAAGTAAATGAGCTGATTGGTGAAACTCTGCTCTATTCAGACCAGTAATGAAAAGACACCGGGTAAGACTGTTAATTTCAACCAGTCAGATCAATGAGAGCATGAGGGAGCAGCAGTTAAACACTAAACCTGTCATCTGAGCGCTTTGGAAATTACTGTTCATTTGCTGGCATTAGAGTTCGTTAGGGTGAATGAACACAGTGCCGTCGGGGAGGCAAATCCCCTCGTTTGGCAGTTATTAAACTTGTCTTTACCAAACAAAATTTTACCCTTTAATTAATTTTGAAATTTGGAACCAAATTACAGTCGCTCATTTATATGTCATTCTGCCCTGACTGATGAATCGCTGGAGTTCAGACGCTTGGAAGGTCTCAGTGTCTTCAGTCTACAGCTCAAATCCTCTTCAGTCCGGAGGAAACACACCAAACACACTCCATGATGAAAGATATAGCGCACAGCGGAGTGAAGGGAGAAATACAGAGAGACATTAAAGCCATTTTGTATCTTCATCTTCCTTTCATTTTTTCCTTCAAATAATTGCATGAACAGAAATATGGTAATAGTTTAAATCATTGGTTGTCAAATATACACTTTACTGCCAAAAGTATTGTGCCGCCCCTCCACATCACTGAGTTCAGGTGTTCAGTCCCTTCATGGCCACAGGTGTGTAACTCAAGCTCTAGACCTGCAGACGCTTCTACACACATCAGTGAGAGAATGGGCCGCTCTCAGGAGCTCAGAGAACTCAAGCTCTAGACCTGCAGACGCTTCTACACACATCAGTGAGAGAATGGGCCGCTCTCAGGAGCTCAGAGAACTCAAGCTCTAGACCTGCAGACGCTTCTACACACATCAGTGAGAGAATGGGCCGCTCTCAGGAGCTCAGAGAACTCAAGCTCTAGACCTGCAGACGCTTCTACACACATCAGTGAGAGAATGGACCGCTCTCAGGAGCTCAGAGAACTCAAGCTCTAGACCTGCAGACGCTTCTACACACATCAGAGAGAGAATGGGCCGCTCTCAGGAGCTCAGAGAACTCAAGCTCTAGACCTGCAGACGCTTCTACACACATCAGTGAGAGAATGGACCGCTCTCAGGAGCTCAGAGAACTCAAGCTCTAGACCTGCAGACGCTTCTACACACATCAGTGAGAGAATGGGCCGCTCTCAGGAGCTCAGAGAACTCAAGCTCTAGACCTGCAGACGCTTCTACACACATCAGTGAGAGAATGGGCCGCTCTCAGGAGCTCAGAGAACTCAAGCTCTAGTCCTGCAGACGCTTCTACACACATCAGTGAGAGAATGGGCCGCTCTCAGGAGCTCAGAGAACTCAAGCTCTAGTCCTGCAGACGCTTCTACACACATCAGTGAGAGAATGGGCCGCTCTCAGGAGCTCAGAGAACTCAAGCTCTAGACCTGCAGACGCTTCTACACACATCAGTGAGAGAATGGGCCGCTCTCAGGAGCTCAGAGAACTCAAGCTCTAGTCCTGCAGACGCTTCTACACACATCAGTGAGAGAATGGGCCGCTCTCAGGAGCTCAGAGAACTCAAGCTCTAGACCTGCAGACGCTTCTACACACATCAGTGAGAGAATGGGCCGCTCTCAGGAGCTCAGAGAACTCAAGCTCTAGACCTGCAGACGCTTCTACACACATCAGTGAGAGAATGGGCCGCTCTCAGGAGCTCAGAGAACTCAAGCTCTAGACCTGCAGACGCTTCTACACACATCAGTGAGAGAATGGACCGCTCTCAGGAGCTCAGAGAACTCAAGCTCTAGACCTGCAGACGCTTCTACACACATCAGAGAGAGAATGGGCCGCTCTCAGGAGCTCAGAGAACTCAAGCTCTAGACCTGCAGACGCTTCTACACACATCAGTGAGAGAATGGACCGCTCTCAGGAGCTCAGAGAACTCAAGCTCTAGACCTGCAGACGCTTCTACACACATCAGTGAGAGAATGGGCCGCTCTCAGGAGCTCAGAGAACTCAAGCTCTAGACCTGCAGACGCTTCTACACACATCAGTGAGAGAATGGGCCGCTCTCAGGAGCTCAGAGAACTCAAGCTCTAGACCTGCAGACGCTTCTACACACATCAGTGAGAGAATGGGCCGCTCTCAGGAGCTCAGAGAACTCAAGCTCTAGACCTGCAGACGCTTCTACACACATCAGTGAGAGAATGGGCCGCTCTCAGGAGCTCAGAGAACTCAAGCTCTAGACCTGCAGACGCTTCTACACACATCAGTGAGAGAATGGGCCGCTCTCAGGAGCTCAGAGAACTCAAGCTCTAGACCTGCAGACGCTTCTACACACATCAGTGAGAGAATGGGCCGCTCTCAGGAGCTCAGAGAACTCAAGCTCTAGACCTGCAGAAGCTTCTACACACATCAGTGAGAGAATGGGCCGCTCTCAGGAGCTCAGAGAACTCAAGCTCTAGTCCTGCAGACGCTTCTACACACATCAGTGAGAGAATGGGCCGCTCTCAGGAGCTCAGAGAACTCAAGCTCTAGACCTGCAGACGCTTCTACACACATCAGTGAGAGAATGGGCCGCTCTCAGGAGCTCAGAGAACTCAAGCTCTAGACCTGCAGACGCTTCTACACACATCAGTGAGAGAATGGGCCGCTCTCAGGAGCTCAGAGAACTCAAGCTCTAGACCTGCAGACGCTTCTACACACATCAGTGAGAGAATGGGCCGCTCTCAGGAGCTCAGAGAACTCAAGCTCTAGACCTGCAGACGCTTCTACACACATCAGTGAGAGAATGGGCCGCTCTCAGGAGCTCAGAGAACTCAAGCTCTAGACCTGCAGACGCTTCTACACACATCAGTGAGAGAATGGACCGCTCTCAGGAGCTCAGAGAACTCAAGCTCTAGACCTGCAGACACTTCTACACACATCAGTGAGAGAATGGGCCGCTCTCAGGAGCTCAGAGAACTCAAGCTCTAGACCTGCAGACGCTTCTACACACATCAGTGAGAGAATGGACCGCTCTCAGGAGCTCAGAGAACTCCAGCTCTAGTCCTGCAGACGCTTCTACACACATCAGTGAGAGAATGGGCCGCTCTCAGGAGCTCAGAGAACTCAAGCTCTAGACCTGCAGACGCTTCTACACACATCAGTGAGAGAATGGGCCGCTCTCAGGAGCTCAGAGAACTCAAGCTCTAGACCTGCAGACACTTCTACACACATCAGTGAGAGAATGGGCCGCTCTCAGGAGCTCAGAGAACTCAAGCTCTAGACCTGCAGACGCTTCTACACACATCAGTGAGAGAATGGGCCGCTCTCAGGAGCTCAGAGAACTCAAGCTCTAGACCTGCAGACGCTTCTACACACATCAGTGAGAGAATGGGCCGCTCTCAGGAGCTCAGAGAACTCAAGCGTGGGGCCGTGATCGCTGGACACCTGTGCAATAAGTCCAAATATTATACTAAATATTCCACGCTCAACTGTTAGTGGGGTTATAACAAAGTGGAAGCCATTGGGAACAACAG
This sequence comes from Romanogobio albipinnatus, assembly GCA_023566225.1. Classification (NCBI taxonomy): domain Eukaryota; kingdom Metazoa; phylum Chordata; class Actinopteri; order Cypriniformes; family Gobionidae; genus Romanogobio; species Romanogobio albipinnatus. Next base: position 1,697,016 of record CM042256.1, on the reverse strand, counting down.
CAACTCAGCGGGGTCAGCGCATGCTGAGGGTCACAGAAGTCGCCAACTTTCTGCAGAGTCAAGAGCTCCAGACCTCCAAACTTCTGTGTCCTTCAGATGAGCTCAAGAACAGTGTGTAGAGCTTCATGGAATGGATTTCCATGGCCGAGCAGCTAATCCAAACCTTACATCACCAAGTGCAATGCAAAGCGTGGGATGCAGTGGGGTAAAGCGCGCCGCCACTGGACTCTAGAGCAGTGGAGACGTGTTCTCTGAGTGACCAATCACGCTTCTCTGTCTGACAATCCCATGGACGAGTCTGGGTTTGGCGGTTGCCAGGAGAACGGGACTTGCCTGACTGCATTGTGCCAAAGTTTGGTGGAGGGGGGATTATGGGGTGGGGTTGTTTTTCAGGGGTTAGTTCCAGTGAAAGGAACTCTTAATGCTTCACCAAGACATTTTGGACAATTTCATGCTCCCAACTTTGTGGGAACAGTTTGGGGACGGCCCCTTCCTGTCCCAGCATGACTGACCAGTGCACAAAGCTCCACTCCATAAAGACATGGATGAGCGAGTTTGGTGTGGAGGAACTGGACTGGCCTGCACAGAGTCCTGACCTCAACCCGATAGAACACCTTTGGGATGAATTAGAGCTGAGACTGAGAGCCAGGCCTTCTCGTCCAACATCACAAATGCGCTTCTAGAAGAATCCCCATAAACACACTCCTAAACCTTGAGGAAAGCCTTCCCAGAAGAGCTGAAGCTGTTAGAGCTGCAACTCCATATTAAACTCTACGGATTGAGAATGGGATGGCGTTAAAGCTCATGTGTGTGGGAAGGCAGGCGTCACAAAACCTTTGGCGATATAGTGTATCTCAGGCAATCCAGTGACTGCCTTTTCAACTTGTACTGTTGTTTACCTCTTGTTCATTTTTTAAACAAATATTTTTAGTGAAACCTGCACTTCAGCTGATTTGACCCAGACAGCAACAGTGTCGGCCAGGATTGATTCCACATGTACTGGATCTGGGCAGGCAGATGGGCTCTTATCTATGAGTCCATGAGAGCGCTGTTCTGTGTTTGAACCTAGACATCAAATTACAGTAAGTGCATGAGAAAGCAAAGCAAACCCAATTGAGCAACAATCACAGTCAAACAGAAAGTACAGAGCGTTAGTCTAAATATAAAACACAATCATTTAATCGGAGCGGTGTAATCACATCGATCAGCGGAGCCACTCTGATCTCTGTGGAGAGTCAAGAAAAAAACATTGATCTCTGCAGAGGAAGAACCAAAGAGGAAAGGAAAGAAGCGGAAGAGAGAAAGAGAAGTGGAGACAAGGAGATCAAAGCCGCTCTGGGCCGGCTTATCAAATGCCACCGTATGTAAATGAAGCCGTCAAGAGCACAAAACACACAGACGTGATCAAGGCTTTGTAATCTTCATGAAAATGAAGGTGCTCATCTAAATGACTAAAGACACAAAGTCTATAGAGGAAAACAACTGTGTGACGACAGGGGAGGATACACAGGAACACTTTTTGAGCGATGTTGCCAGGCTCTTTCCCATTGAGAATGGCAACACATTTCTAACTGGATACTTTAGATGGGTCGTGGGCCCTGTGTCTCCTGGTGGTCCAATGACAGCAAAAGTTGCCCCGTGTATCATCATCGCCTTTAAGCCTTGTGCACACCGGGACGATTATTGTGTGCTTATCGCCAGCGTCTTTGTGTTCATACCCAATCATTTTAAATGGCGATGTGCCAAGTGAATGTGCAAATTCACCCCTTGACAGTAGATGGCGCTTATTTTTCTCACCATCGAGTCCCACTTGATCTGTGTGGCGAGCGAGAGCCGTGAGAGTGATTAGATGATGATGACACCGGTCTCGGACCTCTCAGTGTGACGCACAGCTGGCGCTCATCATCATCTAATCACTCACCGGCCTCGCGCCGCTCTCACGGCTCTCGCTCGCCACAATCTGCCATTCCTCTCCATAACGACTCCCTCTAATGCAGGGGTCTCAAACTCGTGGCTGATATTTTGTGGCCCCCTTCTTGACATCAAAGTTTAGTGTAAGTGCGGCCCGCGCGTTGCTCTGAAAAGCACCTTTTTGCTGAGTCGTTGTGTGTGCCGCGCTTGCTGCCTCCTTTGTGTGTGTGTGTGTGAGAGAGAGAGAGAGAGTTGGCTCGCCCCTCCCTCGTGCAGTATAATTGGTTGACACCGTGTGATTGACAGGAACAGACGAACGAAGCTGATCAGACAGTTGAAACGAATGTGGTCTAACAGCGCTCGTCAATGTCAAAATGATTGAGATGGCCAATCAAATAAAAGTAGGCGGGGTTTACGTTCTCTTTTGGCTTGTGCTCAGTCTTCACACACGGACGAGCGCGTCAATCTATCGCTTCATGCCGTTGCTGAGAGAGACTCTATTCTTTTGACCAAAATGGTGGCGCGAGTAGATCGCGAGGCTCAGCGTCTCTCCAGATTCTGCAATTTTGCGGTATTTTTCTTGCTCATCTCGGGTCTGTTCGTACAGAACAGTTGTGCATTTACATCGTACACCCGCGCTGAGCTTTTGGATATTGGTTTGCGAATTTCCGACAGTTTTATGGACAATCTTCAACTCCTTCCTGAGATCACTAGGACGCCCGAGGCAATGCGCGTAACCCGGCCGGGCGGAAGTGCACGCAGAAGGCGGCGTGATCGTAAACAAAGGCGGGGGAAGCGTGGAGGATTGCGGGCTAAGCTAACGCGTTCTCCTCATCGGCTCTCTTTACCCAGCATTTTCCTTGCTAATGTACGATCACTAGTGAACAAAATGGAGGAGATTCGACTCAGCATCACACACAGTAAGAAACTTTTGAACTGTAACGTCCTAATCTTCACTGAAACCTGGTTAAACAGCAGAATACCGGACACCGCTATTGAGCTAGCGGGGCGTCACACAATCCGGGCAGATAGAACATTAGATGGCTCCGGGAAGACCAGAGGGGGTGGATTGTGCATTTATATTAACAAAGCTTGGTGCACAAACTCTGCTATTGTTGGGAGTCATTGTTCAGCTAACCTGGAGTTTCTCATGGTTAAATGTAGACCGTTTTATCTACCGCGGGAGTTCACTTCAACCATTATTACTGCTGCTTATATTCCACCCGATGCTGATGCCAAGCTTGCTATGAAAGAACTTCACGCAGCCATCAGTAAACAACAGACTGATCACCCTGAAGCTGCGTTTATTGTTGCAGGTGACTTTAATCACTCAAACTTAAAGTCAGTACTACCCAAGTTTCACCAGCATGTTTCCTGCCACACCAGAGGAAACAAAACCTTAGACCATGTTTACACAAACATGGCTGGAGCTTACGTTGCAACACCCCTCCCCCACCTGGGACAGTCAGACCACCTCTCTTTGTTCCTCAGCCCCAAATATGCACCCCTCATCAACCGTGTGAAGCCATCAGTGAAGACAATCAAGGTGTGGCCTGCGGGGGCAGACTCCACACTCCAGGAAAGGTTTCTAAACACAGACTGGAGTATGTTTGCTTCTCAAGCCACCAGTGGCGCTCACACGGACATTGACTCCTACACCTCCTCAGTATTGGATCATATCAATACCACCATTGACAGTGTTACAACCCAGAAACAGATCACCACATACCCAAATCAGAAGCCTTGGATGAACAGGGAAGTGCGACTCCTGCTGAAGTCACGCAACACTGCCTTCAGATCAGGTGATGCACAAGCCTACAGCACATCCAGAGCAAACCTGAAGAGGGGCATCAAAAAGGCCAAGCACTGCTACAAGCTAAAGATAGAGGGACACTTTTCCAACTCTGACCCTCGACGCATGTGGCAGGGCATTCAGGCCATCAGTGATTATAAACCCACCCGGTCCACCCCCGCAGCCACTGATGTCAACTTCCTGAACGAGCTAAATTACTTTTATGCTCGTTTTGAAAGAGACAACAGAGAAACTGCCACCAAGCTCAAACCCTCAGCTGACCACCCACCAATCACACTCTCCTCTACAGATGTCTGCAAGGCACTGAGCCGGATCAGCGCGCACAAGGCTGCTGGACCAGACAACATCCCTGGTCGTGTTCTCAGGGCATGTGCGGAGCAGCTCGCTGGGGTTTTTACAGACATTTTCAACCTGTCTCTTGCCCAAGCAGCTGTACCATCATGCTTTAAACGCACTTCCATTGTGCCAGTGCCGAAACACTCCAGCCCGAGGTGCCCTAATGACTACCGCCCTGTAGCACTCACACCCATCATTATGAAGTGCTTTGAGCGGCTGGTCCTGGAACACCTAAAAGACTCTATACCATCCACATTGGACTCACATCAGTTTGCCTATCGCAGCAATAGGAGCACAGAGGATGCAGTTTCCATGGCACTGCACTCTGTGCTCACCCATCTGGACAGTAAAAACACTTATGCACGCATGCTGTTTGTTGACTTCAGCTCAGCATTCAACACTGTCATCCCATCCAAGTTAATTGCCAAACTTGGAGACCTGGGCATCAACACTTCAATGTGTAACTGGATTTTGGACTTCCTAACTGACAGACCACAGAATGTTCGATCAGGATCCACCTGCTCCACGTCCATCACACTCAACACTGGTGTACCACAGGGCTGTGTGCTAAGTCCGTTTCTCTACTCCCTCTTCACCTCCGACTGCAAGCCTGTGTATGGATCTAATTCCATCGTCAAGTTTGCGGACGACACTACGGTGATTGGTCTCATCAGCAACAACGATGAGACTCCTACAGGGAGGAGATCCAGCACCTGGCCACATGGTGCGCTGATAATAACCTGCTCCTCAACACCACCAAAACGAAGGAGCTCATCGTGGACTTCAGGAAGGAGTCAAGAGGCACACACGACACCATCCACATCAATGGAATGGCTGTTGAGCGTGTCTCCAGTTTCAAGTTCCTGGGGATCCACATCTCGGCGGACATGTCGTGGACGACCAACACCTCCAGCCTGGTCAAGAAGGCTCACCAGCGCCTCTTCTTCCTGAGGACACTGAGGAAGAATCAGCTCTCCTCGGCTATCCTGGTGAACTTCTACCGCTGCGCAATAGAAAGCATCCTGACCAACTGTGTGGCAGTATGGTATGGGAGCTGCTCTGTTGCGGAGCGCAAGGCACTGCAGCGGGTGGTGAAAACTGCCCAGCGCATCACAGGGACTCCACTACCTGCCATCGAGCACATCCAGAGGAAACGCTGTCTGCACCGAGCTCGCAGCATCCTCAAGGACTCCTCTCACCCAGCCCACAGACTGTTTTCTCTCCTGCCCTCCGGCAGGCGTCTCAGGATCCTCCGGACCAGGACCAGCAGACTAAAGAACAGTTTTTTCCCCAGAGCTGTCTCTTTACTGAACTCAAACCCTCGTTGATCCACTTCCCTCATAAACTGCAAACTCTCCTACCTCACACCTACATTCACTTTGTTATTTGCACTACCGACTGTTTATTACAGTAACAACTGTTTACATATGCATTCTGCACCACCATATCTTAACTGGAATATGCTCATTTGCACTGCCGACTGTATTTACAGTACCAATTTTTACATTTGCATTTTGCACCGTACTTCTAACTGCAATATGCAACCACTTTCCACTGCACTTTTACACTTTCTTTCAGATAGCTCTGTCCATAATTTATTGCACTACCTTAATCCACTGCTATATTCCTCATATTAGCCTAACATATTATTGTATACCTCTATCTGTAAAATTCTGTTCAAAGTAATAGCCATCTGTATATTATATTCATAGTACATATTCACCTGTACATTCTGTTTACATTCTGTTTATAGTAATAGCCATCTGTATATTTATATTTATTCACTGTATATATTCATCTGTAAATTCAGTTCTGTTTATAGTAATAACCATCTCTCTACTTATACATATTTATATATATTCAGTACATTTTTATGCCCTGCACTTACGCAACCATTGTATATATCCTGCACTTGCTGCTATTGCACTTCTGGTTAGACCTAAACTGCATTTCGTTGCCTTGTACTTGTACTTGTGTAATGACAATAAAGTTGAATCTAATCTAATCTAATCTAATCTAATCTTTCCGGACAAAATGCAAAGTGTCCATGGTCTTATTATAAAATCATTGATGAGCATCTTTGATTTTAATGAAGAAAAACTACATGAGAGCGGATTAGAACCCAGAACCTTTGACATGGTTGACAAATATTCTACCACCAGACCACTAGAAAATTCAATATTCTTTCCCGGATCTATGTATTTATTCACTCACTCATGCAAAGAATATCGGGACTAATAATATATTTGACGCAAATGAATGCAAATATTGTTTACAAATAGTCCCAAAAATATTATTTCCCAACTAGAATTAGACCTAGAATTTGGCTCTGTTTGACCTGTTACGGCCTTGCTGTGAATTAGTCTATTATTTAAAATAAAATTAAAATCATTCATTATTTCATATAACATGATTTAATTTCTATAGGCTATATTTAGTTCAAATTCAGAGGAACAGTTCATGTTCAGAAGAAACATTCATGTTGAAGAACTGATAATAATAAAGATTGAGAAGTTTGGATCTGTTGTGCTACTTTTTTTTGAATACTTGAAACACTTTTTATGTGAAATACTTGATGCGGCCCAGCCTGACCCAGAGTCTGCCTCCAGCGGCCCCCAGGTGACCTGAGTTTGAGACACCTGCTTTAATGGATTTGTGTAGTCGTTGTGGCGTTTGTCATAAAGTTCTTTGTGTTCAGACACCAGAGAGACCAGCAGCTCTACATCCATCAGTCTTCTTCTTCTTCTTGGGTATCAATGTGTGCTCGGCAAGACCGTTTTGAGCTTGAGCGCCACCAAGTCGTGTTTTACTGTAACTTCCGCAGCTCCAGACGCATGAACAAAAGCACCAATCTCATTGGTCGGCCAGTTTTTAACGCGGCGTGTCAAACCCCAAAAAAACAAATCTTTACGTCTGCCTTTTTGTGCGTCCGTGTGCACACTCACATTGGCACTCCTTGTTTAGTCCGGAGGCGTTAAAGGTGCAGTATGTAAAGGCCCTTTCACACCAGCGAAGCAGAAAAACAAACATTTCGTGTGGGAATAGTTCATGTCAAAACCCTTCACATCAGCCGCGGCACGGATTTGTGCCGTCTGAGACGTTTCAGAGCTCCAACATTTCCAAAACATTCGCGCCGACAGCTGAGAAAACACGGACACTTCCTCATCCAGTGAAGACAAGCTTTTCATTTTATTTAAAGTGGGCATGAAATCAAATTTTACAATTCCTATTTTTATATTTAATATTGAAACCCGTCACTGATCGTAGCGATATGAAGGTTAGGTGCATTTTTCTCGGTGCACACAATACCTTCTTCAGGAAGGACTTGAGGCAAAAAGAGAGAAATATATGAGAAATAAAAGCTTTTTTAGGTAAAAATTACTCAATATATAGTCGGACGAACAGCTTGTCGTGACGGCTCGCACTTAGGAATGCAGTGTGTGTGAACACGCTTACGGCGCGACCCCTTATATAGAGACAGCAGAGAAATGTTTTACAGAAATAAAGCCATAAAAGCCTTAAAATGGGTGAAATCTGTAGCATAAACCAGCGAAAAGTGGGGAAATCTGCTCAGTAACATATGTAGAAAAGATTTAGAGAGAAAAGAAATGTATTTAACCTCTTCACTGTCACCTGGTGCTCTTTTTTCGATCGCCTTTTTTTCGTATCATATATTTTAGTAATTATCATAAATTAGGTATCATTCGAAAGCTTACAAACTCAAAATTCATCCTGTGAAAACCGTTTTGAAATTGGACGTTGCGTTACCATGGAAATGGTACTTTAAATTCTTTTAGCGGGCTCCTCCCCCTAGTGGGCGGTGTCATGTTTCATATTACAACATTTATTTGAACTACTTTATAATCAAAATCTTTTCTAATCTTGACAAAACACATATCGACGGAAAGGTCTGAGTCTCAAGGGTCCATATTTGGTGACCGTTTTGTGATGGAAGTGACATTTGGACAGAAAATTACAGGAAAATGCATCAAAAAAAACAATCAATGGAATTTCAATGACTCCCGGTGGCTGTTTGTGGTACAGCGCCTAAACAACATCTCATGGGGACTTCAATTTTTGTGATATCAACTTGGACACAATTTGGTTAGACATATGGCTTTGATTTTATAGTAATTTTAGATTAAAACATTTTTGTAAAATATATATTTTATATAAAATAAAAAATATTTAGTACAGTATTTTTTATTTACAGTAAATTTAAACTTTCATATTTTGAATTGCTTTCACTTTAGAAATAATCTACAGAGTGTCTGCTTTAAAACAAGACTGTGGTCTATATTCCAAAGCATTCTTGAATTACAGCCCATTAAGTTTGGATGGTGCATTTTCATGTGTATTCTCAAAAAGGGGGGAGACAGTTAAAGGGTTAAAGGATAAATCGAGTTTCTCCACAACTGAGTGCAAACTGGCATTCAAATCTGCCTCCATTTTGTTAGCAATGCTCAACTTCCAACGATCCAATCAATTCCCGAAGGACGAAATCAAGCCCCGCCCAACATTTTTTCTAATTTCAGAAGCCGTTTCAATCGGATATACGTCACAATAAGGAGAAAAAGACGATCTCAACTTCCGTTTCACGCCGACCGAAAAGAAGGTTGTGTGTGCACCCAGTCTGAAAGAACAGAGAGTCTGAAGGGGAGGATGCTAATCTTGTACATGAGCTAAAACTTCATCATGGCCGGTTCCGCACACACTTTCGAATGTCCGTGGGAGAGTTTGAGAAGCTCCTCCAGAGACAGTAGCAGCGCATCTGACGAGACAAACACACACTTCAGCAACCAATCGATCCGGACCAGCTGTTTCCAGTTGAGTCACAATGTTAACATTTCAGTGCCACAGACGTGCTGACAGAAACACATTCACTTTCCATAGTCGCGGACACAAGGTTTAGAAAAAAAAGTTTTAACTCAAAAGGTGATGTTATCGTTAGCATGTACTCCCAGCTGTAATCTCGTGAGAAATGCCATACCTGGTGAATAGCTCGTGACATTTACTGGATATTTCGTCACCTTTGTTTCCTTGTATGTGATTGGTTGAAGCCTTTTCTGACGCAGCGAAAGTTAAAAAAAAAAAAAAATCGACATTGCAGCGAAAAAAAATAAACGTTACAGCACATTCGCATTCGGTGTGGAAGCACTCCAGCTGATCAAAAAATAAAACCATCGCGTGAATTATTTGCACGTCAAAATCGCATCCAGTGTGAAAGAACCTTAAGAATCACAGCTAGTGGCTGAAATGGGAACTGCAGTCCCCGCCCCGTTCTCCTCAGACTCGATGCTCACACGGGTCGCCAGTTTGAGGACATGGATCAGGAACGGGCGCAATGGAAGGCGAGGAGACTCACACACTGTAAGTTGATTTATCTGTTTTAATATGCTCTCGTTCTTAGAGACGTTTAGACGGATGCCGAGGATTCTTAGGTCCGGCAGAATCTGCGATCTGGTGTGGAAATACTATTGGGTAAACTGGCGGTGCGTTATCACCCAGACCAAAACAAGACATTCCCACATGGATCGCACATTTCAGAGCAGAACTGGCTGTAGCGTTGGGTTTCAGAGAGACGAGTATGTTTCCTAAATATCTGCAAACGTGATTTTTTTTTGCTTTAGTACAGTCAAAAACTTACACACAGCACCTTTAAATGTGGGCGATAATCGTCCCGCTGTGCACGAAGCTTTACAGTCAGACGCTGAGAAACACCGGCTATGCTTAACACTGGATGACAAATCATTTGAACACACATTTGTGTTTCCCGAGGGCTGGAGTTTGAGCTATGATCTTCAGCTCAGTGTCAGGATGACCTGGACGCTGGTTTCCACTAAAGCATGTCCAGTTAAAGCTGTCGCTTCGGCCGACAGGCTGCAAGAAATCACACGGACAAGCGGCATGGAAACACTTCCCTGAACAGATGAGCTGTTACCCTTTCACTGCACAAGAGCCTTCAGCTAAACGTGTGTGTTTTACAGAATAATACAATCACTCCAGAGCTGCACTCGTTCTGTTAGTGTTGGGATGTCATTTGTTCTCCTGATAACCACAGAAAAGCAGCAGATCTGAGTTCAGAGGTCAGTCAGTGAAGCATTAACCAGCCGCCGTAAATCCCTCTAAATCATCACGGGTTTGAGCTTTACCTCACAGCCCAAAGTCCAGACCCAGAGACGGGCCCTGGCGGAGCTCATGTCCTCTCCGATGCTGTTCCTGAACCAGCTCCCGGGGTGGTTCCTGTGGACGGGGATCTTCTTACCGGTGACGGCTCTCCTCCTGCTGCTCATCGCTTACCTCAGCTGGAAGATCCGCAAGAGTAAGAGCAGCTGACCATGACACACACACACACACACACACACACACACACACACACCCAAATCAAATCAAATCACTTTATTTGTCACTCTACATATGCACAAGTGCAACAGTAGGTGAAATTCTTACGGTCACAAGATTGGGGTCGGTAAGATTTCTTAATGTTTTTGACTTCTGCTCTCCAAGGCTGTGTTTATCTGATCATAACTCCAGTAATCAGTGTAATACTCCTCCAGTGTAGATCAGCTGTCCTCTGTGTGAATATACAGTAAAGTGTCATTTATCCCTGAGTTTATCATCATTACTCCAGTCTTCAGTGTCACATGACCCTTCACTAATCATGCTCACATGAGGATCTGATGATCAACACACATTTATGATTATTATCCGTGTTGAAAAGAGTTATTTTCAGGATTCTTTGATGAATAGAAAGTTCAGAACAACAGTATTTATCTGAAATAGAAACGATTGTAACATTATAAATGTCTTCACTGTCACGTTTAGTCAATTTAATGCGTGCTTGATGAATAAAAGTATTAATTTATTAAAAAAATTATCATACCGACTCCAAACGTTTGAAAGTATACATATTATATTAACTATGAAGGGCCAAAGAGGAAAATTATATGAAATCCAAATATATAGATATTAGTCAGAATATATACAAATCTCGATATATATATATATTTTATATAAATATACATTTTAACTGCTATATTAACTATATTTGGAATTATAAATGCATATGCACATACAGTATATTCATTATATATTCATACTTACAACAATATATTCAGACTTATAAACCAGAATATATAAATGTGTGTACATATATGTTGTGTATAATTAGTTACTGTAATTTAATTACTTTTCCCTTGAAAAAAAGATAAAGTAATGTATTACTCTTATTACTTCTGATGTCCTTGGACTAATACTGTAGAACTATAACATGTAATACAGCAGTGTAACGAACATCAGCATTTAAAGTCTCACTTAAACATGCATGTGTTATGTGTCCTTTGCTTCCTGTAGCATTTGTAATACTTTGGTCAGTTTATAAGAATAATTGATGTAGTTTTATATTATTTATTTAATTACTATAAAGAGCCGTTTCATGTCTATCCTTGAATCATTAACTAGTGGAGGTTGATTTAGAAAGTAATTATTAATTAATTACTTTTTGGAGAGAGTAATTTGAACATTAATCTAATTACACTATTGCAGATGTAATCAGTGACTGGTAATTCATTACTGTTTTAGAGTAACTTACCCAACAGTGCATATATATACACACCAATCAGGCATAACATTACGACCACCTTCCTCCCCCTTTTGCTGCCAAAACAGCCCTGAGCCCCTGAAGGTCCCCTTTAAGTCCTGTAAGGGGTCAGCATGGGCACTGGTCAGCGGCTGTGCCGCCCCATACTCCTCAAACTGAGATGCTCTGTGTATTCTGACAGCTTTCTATCAGAACCAGCATTAACTTCTGGAGCAGTTTGAGCTCCAGTAGCTCGTCTGTTTGATCGGACCACACGGGTCAGCCTTCGCTCCCCACGGGCATCAATGAGCCTCGGCCGCCCATGACCCTGTGTCCGGTTCTCCACTGGTCCTTCCTTGGAGCACTTTTGATAGAGACTGACCACTGCAGACCGGGAACACCCCACAAGAGCTGCAGTTCTGGAGATGCTCTGACCCAGTCGTCTAGCCGTCACAATCTGGCCCTTGTCAAACTCGCTCAAATCCTCACGCTTGCCCATTTCTCCTGCTTCTAACACATCAACTCTGAGGACAAAATGTTCACTTGCTGCCTAATATATCCCACCCACTAGCAGAGATCATCAGTGTTATTCATCTGTTATACACCGATAGTGGTCATAATGTTATGCCTGATCGGTGTAATATATTCATTATAACTTGCACAAATCAGTTTCCCCCCTTGATTAAAGAGAAAACCTGATTTATTCTCATCTCTAGTTTGTAATTGAATGTGTTGCAAGTGGAAATGAAAAATGAAGGCAGCATTTGTGGATGTGTGTAGCTAATGATGAAGCTAATGATGAAGCTAATGATGAAGCTAATGATGAAGCTAATGATGAAGCTAACGATGAAGCTAACGATGAAGCTAATGATGAAGCTAACAATGAAGCTAATGATGAAGCTAATGATGAAGCTAACGATGAAGCTAACGATGAAGCTAATGATGAAGCTAACAATGAAGCTAATGATGAAGCTAATGATGAAGCTAATGATGAAGCTAACGATGAAGCTAACGATGAAGCTAATGATGAAGCTAACAATGAAGCTAATGATGAAGCTAATGATGAAGCTAACAATGAAGCTAACAATGAAGCTAATGATGAAGCTAACAATGAAGCTAATGATGAAGCTAACAATGAAGCTAACAATGAAGCTAATGATGAAGCTAACAATGAAGCTAATGATGAAGCTAATGATGAAGCTAATGATGAAGCTAACAATGAAGCTAATGATGAAGCTAACGATGAAGCTAACGATGAAGCTAATGATGAAGCTAACAATGAAGCTAATGATGAAGCTAATGATGAAGCTAACAATGAAGCTAATGATGAAGCTAATGATGAAGCTAACAATGAAGCTAACAATGAAGCTAATGATGGAGCTAATAATGAAGCTAATGATGAAGCTAATGATGAAGCTAACAATGGAGCTATAATAACACACTAAGATGTGTGTGTGTGTGTGTGTGTGTGTGTGTGTGTGTGTGTGTGTGTGTGTGTTCAGCAGAGGAAGAGCTGGCCATGGCCGCAGATCCCCGGGAAGCAGCGTCTCAGCTCTGTCACAGGCCGCACCACAGACGCAGGACAGAGGCCAGGAGCCGCACGTGAAACACACACACACACACACACACACACACACACACACACACACACACACACACACACACACACACACACACACACAGTTAATGATGGCGAATCACGCTGATGTAGAAGCGCCGAATCCTGGTTATAAGACTAAACTTGACATAAACTTGTCCCTCTGATCTGATTGGTTGCTTGGAATGTTGTTCCAGGAACTGAGGATGATCCCCTGTCCCACATTCTGAGAAAGAGCCTTGTCCCACACCTCACGTTTCAATAATGTCTGTATTATTTTATTTCTTCCCTGAACTTACAATCCCAATGAGAAATATAATAAAAATGTGACTGGCATTTAAAACCCGTTTGCACAGCCGCCATTTTGTAGCTGGAGCGGGAAATGTAAGGGATTTCTCCCGCTGGACGGAGCAAAGGATCCAGTGTGGATCATTCAAACTCGTTAGATATACACCAGACTTCTGATTAAACCGGCCAGATCCAACAACAGCTTCAGGATGCAGTGAATCCGGCTGAACATCTACAGCTGGCCACAGCGCAACCAGCAGGTGTTCAGCTAACAGGAGCATGAGCTTGCTGTGGTCACTGCCATCTGAGGAACTCTCTCCAGCCCACGTGCTCAAAGCCATGGCGTATCTGTGGGCAGACGGAGTGACCAGGACCGGCTCTGTTCTCAGTCTGTTCTCAGTCTGACCCCCGGTAAACACAAGGGCAGGACCGTAGGAGAGCAGCAGTCCTGCCCATCAGTGTGTGTGCGGTTCAGCTCAATGCCAAGGAGAATCACTAAACCTTAAAGACACAGTTATGGGAACTCTAAAGTATGCAAATGACCCTCTCAGTAGAAGGGGCGTACCCCGACGGCAACAGCCAATCACAGCAGGGCGCCAATTTGCAAACTCCACCTCAGGAAGGATTTAAAGGTTATTTTTTGTAGTAGTCGGAGTCGTTTGGAAACAGCGATCGAGCGTCTGCTCCTCGTCTCTTCAGATCTCCAGCAGATCTCCAGCAGATCTCCAGCAGATCTCCAACAGATCTCCAGCAGATCTCCAGCAGATCTCCAGCAGATCTCCAGCAGATCTCCAGCAGATCTCCAGCAGATCTCCAGCAGGTCCTCCAGCACACCCAGAGGAGGCCATCACCGGATTCAGCACAGCAGGCCATAAACACGTCTTCAGCATTTACCGTTTTTATAAAGCATAATGAAACAGAACAGTCAATGGTATTCTAGGTCTAATTCTACACTCTAAAAATGCTGGGTTGAAAACAACCCAATCGCCAGATTAAAACAACCCAATCGCCGGATTAAAACAACCCAATCGCCGGGTTAAAACAACCCAATCGCCGGGTTAAAACAATCCAATCGCCGGGTTAAAACAACCCAATCGCCGGGTTAAAACAACCCAATCGCCGGGTTAAAACAACCCAATCGCCGGGTTAAAACAACCCAATCGCCGGATTAAAACAACCCAATCGCCGGATTAAATCAACCCAATCGCCGGGTTAAAACAACCCAATCGCCGGGTTAAAACAACCCAATCGCCGGGTTAAAACAACCCAATCGCCGGATTAAAACAACCCAATCGCCGGATTAAAACAACCCAATCGCCGGATTAAAACAACCCAATCGCCGGGTTAAAACAACCCAATCGCCGGGTTAAAACAATCCAATCGCCGGATTAAAACAACCCAATCGCCAGATTAAATCAACCCAATCGCCGGGTTAAAACAACCCAATCGCCGGGTTAAAACAACCCAATCGCCGGGTTAAAACAACCCAATCGCCGGGTTAAAACAACCCAATCGCCAGATTAAAACAACCCAATCGCCGGATTAAAACAACCCAATCGCCAGATTAAAACAACCCAATCGCCAGATTAAAACAACCCAATCGCCGGATTAAAACAACCCAATCGCCGGGTTAAAACAACCCAATCGCCAGATTAAAACAACCCAATCGCCGGGTTAAAACAACCCAATCGCCGGGTTAAAACAACCCAATCGCCGGGTTAAAACAACCCAATCGCCGGGTTAAAACAACCCAATCGCCAGATTAAAACAACCCAATCGCCGGATTAAAACAACCCAATCGCCAGATTAAAACAACCCAATCGCCAGATTAAAACAACCCAATCGCCAGATTAAAACAACCCAATCGCCGGATTAAAACAACCCAATCGCCGGGTTAAAACAACCCAATCGCCAGGTTAAAACAACCCAATCGCCGGATTAAAACAACCCAATCGCCGGATTAAAACAACCCAATCGCCAGATTAAAACAACCCAATCGCCGGATTAAAACAACCCAATCGCCAGATTAAAACAACCCAATCGCCGGATTAAAACAACCCAATCGCCAGATTAAAACAACCCAATCGCCAGATTAAAACAACCCAATCGCCGGATTAAAACAACCCAATCGCCAGATTAAAACAACCCAATCGCCAGATTAAAACAACCCAATCGCCGGATTAAAACAACCCAATCGCCAGATTAAAACAACCCAATCGCCGGATTAAAACAACCCAATCGCCAGATTAAAACAACCCAATCGCCAGATTAAAACAACCCAATCGCCAGATTAAAACAACCCAATCGCCGGGTTAAAACAACCCAATCGCCGGATTAAAACAACCCAATCGCCAGATTAAAACAACCCAATCGCCAGATTAAAACAACCCAATCGCCGGGTTAAAACAACCCAATCGCCAGATTAAAACAACCCAATCGCCAGATTAAAACAACCCAATCGCCAGATTAAAACAACCCAATCGCCGGGTTAAAACAACCCAATCGCCAGATTAAAACAACCCAATCGCCAGATTAAAACAACCCAATCGCCAGATTAAAACAACCCAATCGCCAGATTAAAACAACCCAATCGCCAGATTAAAACAACCCAATCGCCAGATTAAAACAACCCAATCGCCGGATTAAAACAACCCAATCGCCGGATTAAAACAACCCAATCGCCGGATTAAAACAACCCAATCGCCAGATTAAAACAACCCAATCGCCAGATTAAAACAACCCAATCGCCAGATTAAAACAACCCAATCGCCGGGTTAAAACAACCCAATCGCCGGATTAAAACAACCCAATCGCCAGATTAAAACAACCCAATCGCCGGATTAAAACAACCCAATCGCCAGATTAAAACAACCCAATCGCCAGATTAAAACAACCCAATCGCCGGATTAAAACAACCCAATCGCCAGATTAAAACAACCCAATCGCCAGATTAAAACAACCCAATCGCCAGATTAAAACAACCCAATCGCCAGATTAAAACAACCCAATCGCCGGGTTAAAACAACCCAATCGCCAGATTAAAACAACCCAATCGCCAGATTAAAACAACCCAATCGCCAGATTAAAACAACCCAATCGCCGGGTTAAAACAACCCAATCGCCAGATTAAAACAACCCAATCGCCAGATTAAAACAACCCAATCGCCGGATTAAAACAACCCAATCGCCAGATTAAAACAACCCAATCGCCGGATTAAAACAACCCAATCGCCAGATTAAAACAACCCAATCGCCGGATTAAAACAACCCAATCGCCGGATTAAAACAACCCAATCGCCAGATTAAAACAACCCAATCGCCAGATTAAAACAACCCAATCGCCGGGTTAAAACAACCCAATCGCCAGATTAAAACAACCCAATCGCCAGATTAAAACAACCCAATCGCCGGATTAAAACAACCCAATCGCCAGATTAAAACAACCCAATCGCCAGATTAAAACAACCCAATCGCCAGATTAAAACAACCCAATCGCCAGATTAAAACAACCCAATCGCCGGGTTAAAACAACCCAATCGCCAGATTAAAACAACCCAATCGCCAGATTAAAACAACCCAATCGCCAGATTAAAACAACCCAATCGCCGGGTTAAAACAACCCAATCGCCAGATTAAAACAACCCAATCGCCAGATTAAAACAACCCAATCGCCGGATTAAAACAACCCAATCGCCAGATTAAAACAACCCAATCGCCGGATTAAAACAACCCAATCGCCAGATTAAAACAACCCAATCGCCGGATTAAAACAACCCAATCGCCGGATTAAAACAACCCAATCGCCAGATTAAAACAACCCAATCGCCAGATTAAAACAACCCAATCGCCGGGTTAAAACAACCCAATCGCCAGATTAAAACAACCCAATCGCCAGATTAAAACAACCCAATCGCCAGATTAAAACAACCCAATCGCCGGGTTAAAACAACCCAATCGCCAGATTAAAACAACCCAATCGCCAGATTAAAACAACCCAATCGCCAGATTAAAACAACCCAATCGCCGGGTTAAAACAACCCAATCGCCAGATTAAAACAACCCAATCGCCAGATTAAAACAACCCAATCGCCGGGTTAAAACAACCCAATCGCCGGGTTAAAACAACCCAATCGCCAGATTAAAACAACCCAATCGCCGGATAAAAACAACCCAATCGCCAGATTAAAACAACCCAATCGCCAGATTAAAACAACCCAATCGCCAGATTAAAACAACCATTTTTTTAGTCCATTTTCAACCCAACTTGGGTTATTTTTAACCCAGCATTTTTTAGAGTGTAGCTGGGAAATCATAATTTTAACACCATTTGCAAATAATATTTTTTATTAATTTTCATCAAATATATAGTCAGTCCTGAGAGTTTTCACGTGGGTGAACACAGAGCCGATGTTCACAGTGGATTCCCGAGAGCTGTGATTGGAGGATCTCTGTAAACAGTGCCTGAGGCTGCTGGTTCTAATCCGCCCTCAGATGTTTTTTCCTCATTAAAATCAAAAGATGTTCATCAATGATTGTATATTAAGAGCAGGACACGTTTGTGTTTAGTTTGTTTTGTGATTTCACCAGAAAAAATTGTCTCCCCACAACGACAAACCCATTTAATCCCACAGGCAGGGCCGGCCCTGACCAGTGTGCTGCCCTAGGCCAGATTTGACTTGGTGCCCTTGTATGAAGGTTTAGCTCTACATGTTTTCAGTCTAAGTTGCGGAAACACTGGCACTGTTTTATTTTTTTAATGCATTGAGGTTTTTTAATTTTTATTGTTTTATATGATGTCCAGTCCATTCTACCCCGTCATTATGTTCATGATATTATTATTATTAAATTTTTTTAAAAGGCTGATGATAGTTAAACTATACAAAAATAGCACCTACGCCACATTACAGCCTAAACACAAATAACAAGAGTGCATCTGCATTCATGCACAAACTATTGAGAACTAGCAAAAGTGTTTGTTTTCCAGTAGATGGCAGCAATCTTCCACTATATGCACATTCATGTTTTCACCATGAATTAAACTGAGAAATTTAGATATTTAATGTGAAATTGACATAAAATGTTGCTATTTTAAATAAACCTGTATATAAATATCATTACGAATTTCGGCAAATACATTTTAAAATGTCCATATGTGCCCTTAAAACTGCACAACTGTAGAGTAAAAACTTTAGGCTATTAAAAAAGTGATATTACATGCGTTTAAAAAAACAGATATGATTCTTTTTGACAAAATCCACTGGAGAACCCAGAACAGCTGCTTGCATAGAGTTTAAGGTCAAACTGGAATTAATTAGCGTACATTAGTATTTTACTACTATGCAAATAAATAAACTGTTCATTCATTACGCCACTTTACCTCTGTCTTTACACTGCGAAAAATGCTCTTCTTATTAAGTCATTTTTTCTTGTGTCCAGTCCAAACATCAAAACATTCTTAAATCAAGATGTATTTACTAGTGAAATGACATTAGATAATTTTTTCCTTGTTTTCTGGGGGAAAAAATCAAAATGAAATGAGTTTTAGCTTAAAACAAGCACAATTATCTGCCAAATGGGGTGAGAAAAATGATCTTATTTCTGTTTGGGACAGAAACAAGAAACAAGATTTCAATCAGAAACAAGATTATTTCTCTCACCCCATTGGCAGATCATTGAGCTTGTTTTAAGCATAAACATAAAAATTAAGCATAAAAAAATATAATTTGACTTATCTAGTAAATGCATCTTGGTTTAAGAATTTTGAGATATTTAGACTAGAAACAAGACAGAAACACTAAATAAGAAGAGCATTTCTGCAGTGTTTCCCTTATCTTGCTGCATCAGAGGCTTCTGTTTTTATGACACTACAATTCGGCCATCCGTCATAAATGATCAGGCAACTTTCCCCGTGTCTACACCTGGAGCGAGCGGCCAAGCACCCTAACAAATGAAAGCAATCCTGTCTATATCAGATGCGTATTAGAGAGGCGGCGCGACACAACAAATTCCCAGCGCTAAACTGATCACACGTTATATTTCTGACACACTTCAAGCTCGGCGGGGAGATTGATGAGGCGGACCGGGGCCTTGGTTAAGTTTTTTTGCGCTTTATTTGGTAATATTTCAAATTAATATGAATAAAATAGTATCAGTAATACATTTTGGTGCCCCTATAGATGAGTGGTGCCCCTAGCATTTGCCTATTCCGCCTATGCCACGGGCCGGCCCTGCCCACAGGTCACAATCCTGACCACACGTTTTCCTCACATAGTTTAGTGTGGTATTAAACAACAACATTTATAATGCAAATTTAAGATGTGTACATGAGTTCTGTGCAGGTCTAACAATGTTGTGTCACGTGACCAAGAGCGCCAATCTCACTTTACCCAAGCTCTTTCTACAGATCTCGGCCTTTGTGTGTGTAGTCAGTTTGTGATGTTGATTTGCATAATCATTCAGTATTATTGAGTTCAGGATAAGGCTCTTCAACAGAGCTTTCCCTAGTGTCCGTGTAACTGCTATAGACACATCTCAATCTCACGTCTTCTTCTTCATCCACTCAGTGTTCACTCAGTAGTTGTTAGTTCCTCTGGTTTTTTGAGGAAAACACTCCAGGGTTTTTCTGCTCATAATGGACTTCAATGGGAACCAACGGCTGAAGGTCCAGATCACTGCAGTTTCAGAGGCTCTGACCGACCCCAGAGGAATAGTCTGATCTGGACAAACCATCGCCACATTTACAACACACACACACATTTATACACTTTAACCTCAGACGCTCGACTTCAGTGTTCTTCATGATGTCATCACGTCAGAAAGGTCACATGACGCAGGTGGAAGTGCTAAAACGAACCCTCAAAGACTAAACACAAATAAAGGGAAAACGACGATTTTACAGTCGGAGAAGAGTTGTTGGTTCCCATTGAAGTCCATTATGAGCAGAAAAACCCTGGAGTGTTTTCCTCAAGAAACTGAAGAAAGAAACACATGAACATCTGATGAGACGGAGGAGAGGAAACCATCAGGAGATCCTTAAAGGCTCTTCACTGGGACCATCACACAACCAATCACAGAAGATTATTAGAGAATAAACAAACTTTAATTTGAAGAGTGTTACACAATGGGTCGGGTGGGGCATAAAAACATGACAGATCATCCAAAGCTGCTTAAAAAAAAGAAAAGAGCGCGAGAGTCACTTCTACGATGAGCTGCACAGGGTCCATGAGAGATCGCTCGGCGTCAGCGCTGGCAGTTCATTTCATCACAAAGAGTTTAAAAGATTTAAAAGGGCAAATTTCCTCAATCATCAGCGTTAAAAACAAACAACAGGTTCTACAAATATAGATCTGAATATTGGTGCCAGGAAAGGGCTGGAAATCCAACACTTCCCAGAGAGCTGCCTAGGTTTGATGTTTTCTGGAGTTTAAGGTCGTTTGCTCAGAGAGGTAGAAGGCGTTGCTCCTCCCCTCGGTGGAATGTGTGTTTGACTGCATAGAGGAATGATTGGCACTGCCGTCAACCAATGAGAAATCACACAGTGCCACTGTCCTGTGCTGGCCCCTTATAAACACTCGATCAGTAGCCCCGCCCCCTTCACAAACCCCACCCCCTTCATATGCTCACGCTCCTCGTATTATTAATAATTATCATCATTACAGTACCCCCACAACGTGATTCTCCTCCAAATACAGACTAGGAATGTGAATTACTAATTAACAATAAAAATAACAAATCTAGTCTTCATAAATGGTAAAGACGATCTTTCGAGGGAAAGAGATAAAACACTAAAAAAATAAAATGCTACGAATGTTAGCGAAGTGGTTCTGAATGATAGAAGATGCAGATGTTTCTGTACAGGATCAGATCTCCTCCACACGGATGAGCGCTGGACTTCAGCTCTGAGGAAGAGTTAAAGACAGAGTGTTATTACACACACACACACACACACACACACACACACACACACACACACACACGAGATCATGACACTATTACAGATTGCATTTCAATTAAACCGCCAAATACCCGGTAATGCACTATCCGGAGCTAAATCTCACTTATGCACAATATTTACATTTTCATAAAGCAGCCAGGACAATAATCAGATCGTGAATCATTTTCAACACTTCACTGGCACATCTTACCCCAAAGCTGGATAAACCTGCTTCCCCTCGTTTGACCTGCCATCGTTTGCTTGAGCGTCTGCAGTGGTTCACTAATCCTGCACTGATTGTATCCCCTGAAGTGAAGTTTATGGTTGTGGTAATGGTAATTATGGCCTCTACTGTAACTGTAAGTGTGTTATTATTCCTCCCAGTGGGAGTCTATGGCAGTCCTGTGAACCGTAAGAAGGAAGATGATGACGTGTGGCACGCTTGTACTGATGGTAATAAAGAGCAATCTGACCCACTTTGGAGTCTCTAGGACGAACTCTATAGCGCCACCACCAGCTCAGACGTTTTAGTTCAATCCCTTTTCTAAAGGTTATACGTTTTGAACATTTGATTTAGAAAAATGAAACCGTTCCCCTGACTCCTCCCTTCATGCTGATCACTCTCAGCATCTTACATTCAGACTCCGCCCATTACAGTAGCAGCCATTTTGAAAAATACAGTAATCCGTTTTTTCGCTTCTTCAAATTGTCAAAATCTTATGAAAATGGTCTCAGATGATCTTTGGTCTGAGCCGCACAGAAATGACTGAACAGATTTAGTTTTATTGTTTAAACGTTATGATGTCGTGAACTTAACCTCTAGGAGTCTGAGCAGTTTTGGGAGATTTCAGCGTTTCTTTAGACATATGTCTCATGTTTGTGAGACAAGTATTCACTAAGCTAGAGCTCCTTTACTGAAGACGATCTGAATAACGTCTTTGACAGAGAGGCTGCAGATCGCGCGTCATGTTTTCTTTATTTTGCAAAAAGCAAAACATTTTGTTTTTATTGTGACCATACACACACACACAAAAAAAGAAACTTAACAGATTATAATGATGTCTAACACTTGCCTGAAATGATAAAAAACGAAAGTTATTTGAGTCTCTTGGCCGGTCGTGACTCGAGGTCGACCCAACACTGGTTCTGAGGCTGTCTCTCAGCCAAACTCAATGGAAACGGACATTGGTGCGCTTCATCAGACCCATGAGCTGAGGGTCCATGCCACACCAAAAATGCTATTTTTGCTAATATCTTTTGAACATTGTCAGAATATGATTTCTTGTGTCCTGCCGAATATGTGGATTCCAATTCTGCCAGGATCAGATGAACCATCGGACGGCCATTTTGAATTTTGCCATTAATTGCAATATCTTTTAAATGCTTTGACATATTGGCACAACATTTGGTGGGAATCATCGACAGCATGTCCTGAAGGTACTGGATACGTTTGAACACAGCGCCACCTAGTGTTCCAGAGATATACGTTTCTTTTCATTATTCATTATGTTCTTTGGTTTATGCCAATCCCGATGACGTCTCATTTGTCATTTTTCAACAATGTGACTGTCCTCCATATTGAAGCAAATGGAAAAGAGTTTTTTTTTGCTGCTCTTTCTACAAATATTGCCCAATTTTGTCCAAAATCAGCTCAGATGATCTTTTAGTCTTTCTGAGAACGGTCTATTAAATATAATGTGGTGCATTTCTATAAAGATCCTTCATTTTGAGCTCGTTCTCACGTGAACTACTGAACGTCAGCAGGAGTGTGAACACGAGATGAGTGACCGGCGTCTGTCCCAGAGATTGTGGGTTCAAGTCAACTTTATATAATTGTGTCTAATGTGTTGTCCTAATCTTTCCTCCTCTCGGATTAGACACAAGTGTGTGTTCATTCTGAGCTGCACTTCTGAACCAGCTGCTCATTTCTGCTGTGTTTGCGCTACAGTCCTGTGAAACTGCTTACAGTTCTCATTATTATTTTTAGCCGTATGTCTTAACTCTAATTATAAACATGAAGACAGAACAATAAAATGTTAATAGAGTTTTTGATAATTGTAATGAAATGCACTGTGCGCTTCAGACTACACCATTCTTTAACTAAACTACAGCCTCGGATTTGATAATCTTGTACACTGATACACTTTTCCATCAACTCACTAACCCCCAGTCAGGAAAGCTTGCATTGAATGAGGAGCCTTTTCTAAATACACGGTCACATGACGACCATGTTTGTTAGATTAAGGTTAGACACATCTTACCCCACTCCTCTATCTTCTTGGACTAGTGCACCAGAACAGTGTGCAAACAGACTTTCGTCTTTGAAAATTGACGCACTCAAAAAGTGTTTTGGAAAGCGGCGGGAGTTTAGCGGAGTGTTTGGGCTTGGGCGGACGCTAACAGGCTTATCCTCCACTGCAGATGAAGCTACGCACAGTCGAGCTGGAGCAGGGTGTTGAGCGTTCAGCTGATGAAACGCAGCTTTACTGTCGTCTAGTGAAGGAAAAGCTCTGTCTCATCCCTCATGCTCCAGTGAAAGGCCTGCTCTGAGCTCATCAGCGGGTCTGGAGGACAGTCAGCTGTGCTGGAGAATGGGATGTGTTGTCCTGAGTGAGACATGTTTCTAATCACACACTGCCCACAGACACAGAGCCGCCAGACGACAGCTGAGGAAACGCTCTCATTGGTCAGACGCGCTCCGCTCAGAGATGTTCAGCGGAGACGAGACAGCGCTTCCCCTCAGAGCTGCATTAGTGAATAATGAGGTCCCGGGACAAGGACAGATACGACTGCTTCACCCAAACCCAACAAATATAGATGGCTTAAAATCATTAACGATATTTACATTCAAAGCTTTGGAAAATGGCATAAAACATTCGCGTTTACATCTCATGTGTTGGGAACAAAATCGTCACTTCCAGGTAAGCAGCCGCAAAATATCAGCAATAAAACTGCCAGTGTCTCTCTGCTGGTGTTTGGGGACACAATCGTGAGAGACGCTTCTGGAGGAATTAAAGCAGATCATTCTGATGAGACTTTGACCTAACCAACATTTGAGATGCTACGATGCCATTGGTCCGCTGGTTAGGCCAGTCATCCAATCGCAGCCTCTGCTGAGGCAAAGTCACCTGAGGTGTTGTGTTGCGCATTGAGGGATCCAGGGCTTGAACTCTTTTGCTCACCGGCCACTGTGGCTAATGGTTTTCCAAAGTCACTAGCCACAATTTAGTTGTCTAAATGTACATGAGCACTGTACCCGCCCACATGCAATGTAAAACATGACAGGTCATCAAATAGGCCTATTTAGCTAGTGTTTTTTGGTGTAAAATATAATTGTATTATATTAATTAAACCATATTTTCATGTGATTTGATTAAATATCAAAAATCTGAAAGGTGTGCATCATACCTGACCCCTAGATGAACACTTTACAGTTGGTTTATGACTATTCTCTTCAAATGCTATTAGAAACGTGCATGCTAATGGCGTGTGCAACTTTACAGACGCCCCTAAATTGGCGAATATCGAATGTCGTCCAATGTCAAGCCAGCTTTATGCTAGTCACATCAGATGTGCTGTGGTTCTGCTGAGATCTTTGTGTGAAACTCTTTTTGCTGCTGAAGTAGAACAAACACTCTGAACAAAACCCATGACTAATCTGAACGCCTCTGATGATTAGACATCGCATTCATAAGCTCAACAGAATCGCGTGTGATTGGTTATAATGCACAATGTGATTATAACAGATGCCTTTTGAGAAGACTACGATAAAATCCAACCTGTCAAAGTGGCTAATGGGAGTGACTGTTACACGCCGCAGCTGAAATACACACGCAAACGGCGGGTGATGATGTCAAGCCCTGACGGGATTTACTCTGTACAGGTTTAATGCCAGATATCAGCTTTTCCCAGTCTTGGAAGCATTTTAACACACACACATATAAATAATATATATATATATATATATATGTAATAATGTTCCAGTAGATTTAGTGCAGCTCCAGTGTGTTCAGAAATGAAGCCCTGTGTGAGCGTGAGCAGCTGGCAGATCCAGGACAGAGAACAGAAAGACACACACAGGAGGAGAGATGAACACAGGAAAAAGAAAAAGCACAAACAAAAGGGGAGAAACGAGAGGCTCCGGGAGCAGGAGGAGGAGCCGATGGGTCGTCAAGAGCGCTGCTTGTTGCCATGGTGGGTTGCCATGTGCTTACCTGTCTTCAGTCGTCCTCCTCGGCGAGCTCCGTCTCTTTGTGGACGACCACACGAGTGACCGACATGTCAGGGTGCTGCTCTTTGGCCTCCTTTATAGCCTGGGCCAACGCCTGACCCCGCCCACAAACAAAACAAACACAAACCAAACAAAAGATTTAACTGAAAAAATAAACCAGGATGAAAATCCAACTGAATACACACAGATGACGGGGAAACACGCATGCAATGCTGGACCTGCATCTCTCAGCCTCATCGCTATGG
>CM042256.1:1638583-1668583 GCA_023566225.1 Romanogobio albipinnatus | reverse complement strand
ATTTCTCCGCCGTTTTTAATTTGATTATGTCATTTGCAATGCTTTATGGGATTGTAGTTCATTCCCTTAAGCTCTTCTGCTTCTAATCAAAGTGTGTGATGTGATTTTCCTTGTAGCTGGCTCCTCCCAATGAGAGAAATGAATGGAAAAAGTACTTTGTGTGTGTGTGTTACCTTGGTGTGTTAGAGTGTGTGTGTGTGTGTGTTACCTTGGTGTGTTAGTGTGTGTGTGTGTGTGTGTGTTACCTTGGTGTGTTAGAGTGTGTGTGTGTGTGTGTTACCTTGGTGTGTTAGTGTGTGTGTGTGTGTGTGTTACCTTGGTGTGTTAGAGTGTGTGTGTGTGTGTTACCTTGGTGTGTTAGTGTGTGTGTGTGTGTGTTACCTTGGTGTGTTAGAGTGTGTGTGTGTGTGTGTTACCTTGGTGTGTTAGAGTGTGTGTGTGTGTGTGTGTGTGTGTTACCTTGGTGTGTTAGTGTGTGTGTGTGTGTGCGTGTGTTACCTTGGTGTGTTAGTGTATGTGTGTGTGTGTTACCTTGGTGTGTTAGAGTGTGTGTGTGTGTGTGTTACCTTGGTGTGTTAGAGTGTGTGTGTGTGTGTTACCTTGGTGTGTTAGTGTGTGTGTGTGTGTGTTACCTTGGTGTGTTAGAGTGTGTGTGTGTGTGTGTGTTACCTTGGTGTGTTAGTGTGTGTGTGTGTTACCTTGGTGTGTTTGTGTGTGTTACCTTGGTGATGTGTGTGGTGGTGGTGGTGCAGAGCGATTCAGAGGTGATGGTTTGAGCTGTCATGAGCACGCCTGGCTCCCCGTCTCCATTACCATCCAACTGTCAATCACACAGAACAAACACAAACAAACACACACACACACACAAACACACACACACACACACGCACACACACAGGACTCAATAGCCGCATGATTTGCATTAATGGCAAAACTGAAGCTACGCCAACATTATGGCTACAGTTCCAAAGCAGTTCAGTGAGAGTCAAGCTGAGATAAACTACAAGATACTGACATCAAAGCTTCCTCAGGGGTCAGATAACACCATCCTCATAGACCGATCAGGCATAACATTATGACCAGTGAATAACACTGATGATCTCTGTTAGTGGGTGGGATATATTAGGCAGCAAGTGAACATTTTGTCCTCAGAGTTGATGTGTTAGAAGCAGGAGAAATGGGCAAGCGTAAGGATTTGAGCGAGTTTGACAAGAGCCAGATTGTGACGGCTAGACGACTGGGTCAGAGCATCTCCAGAACTGCAGCTCTTGTGGGGTGTTCCCGGTCTGCAGTGGTCAGTCTCTATCAAAAGTGCTCCAAGGAAGGACCAGTGGAGAACCGGCCACAGGGTCATGGGCGGCCGAGGCTCATTGATGCATGTGGGGAGCGAAGGCTGGCCCGTGTGGTCCGATCAAACAGACGAGCTACTGGAGCTCAAACTGCTCCAGAAGTTAATGCTGGTTCTGATAGAAAGCTGTCAGAATACACAGAGCATCTCAGTTTGTGGCGTATGGACCAGTCAGGGTGCCCATGCTGACCCCTGTCCACCGCCCAAAGCACCAACAGTGGCTATATATCAGGGCTGTTTGGGCAGCAAAAGGGGGACCAACACAATAATGGTATGCCTGGACGGTGTAGAAATAAAGATTTTTTGGCAAGGATCTCAATATCTAACTTAAAATCTCTTCAAAAGCTCCACATTTATTGTCATATTGAAACAATAAAAGTAGTTTGTTTGTTTGAAATATGTCTTCTAACCCACGGTAATGATCCAGTACTGTGACCTGAGCTTCACTTCAGGCATCTTGAGATTTCAGCCTATTTTGCTTCCATAACATGTCAAAGAAATCATTCACAATACATATCTACGGGTCTCCTGAGGGTTTCTAGAGAAGCTTTATATAGCATTTGGCTAATTTGCTGTGCATAATGTCTTCTTGGTGAAGATGTATTTAAACTTGTGCATGATTTGCATACATAAACTTTGATTAATAAGCTGGGGATATCTATTGGTTTAAATGTGTCCCACATTAACTGTTGAGAAACCCCCGGTGTAGTCACATGACCCCTCGTACCTGGGCAGCCTCGTACGTGATGGTCTTGGTTTCCGTGTGAACGATGGGGACCTCCTTAGTGGATATCTCCGTCTTCTGAGCAGCGAACGTGTCTGAAATCGTAACCATCTCAGTCTTCACAACAGGAGGCTAAGGAGAGACAGAGGCCGTCAGTGTGATGGACACGTCAGTGATGTCACGGCACGCTAACACAGCACAGCATGCAGCTTAAAGACACCACTGTAAACTAGACGTCTTTGGTATAACGCATGCAAACAAACCCAAAAAACACAAGCCAGAAGGTGTGTGTCGTACATGAGTGCAGGTTTGGTGTGTGTGATCTTTGGCAGTGACGGCACACGCATGCAAAAGCACAAATCTGATTCGCTCTCTATCAATGTGATCAAATCACTGCATTACTGAAGTTATCTCGGTATAATTAGGATGTCAAGTGTGCTACATGAAACATGTGACGGTACACAACATGCAGTGCACAAAATATAAGCCCCCGCATGCAGCGCTCCCACTGTGACGTGTGTGTGTGTGTGTGTGTGTGTGTGTGTGTGTGTGTGTAGGATGGAATATAAAATCAACTTAAAAGGCGAGAGGATGAAATGACTGATGTTTAAGTGGACAAAACACTTATTTATACTGCAATGGCTTCCTTAAACAAGTGCTAGAGAGAGCCTGTGCGCAGATCAGCCTCGTCCAGGAAGGAAGGAGGAGTGGGAAATGGAAGAGGAGATGAGGAGAAGAGCAGGGGAAGCGTAGGCGGCCGTCTCTCCGCTCGGGATGTCAATTACCTCCGAACAACAAATAACCTGTGGCAGGTGCTCCGTTTCCACACGAGAGGCGCTGCCGTTGACGATGTGAGGCTCCTCCTCGGCAACAGCTCTGAGAGGGGGCGGGGCTTCAACTTCGAGGGCGTGTCCATTTGGAGCGTCGTCCGGTGTCAGCGATGCTTCCTCTTCAGGCTGTGTAGCCGCGGTTTCTTCTTCTGCAGCAGGTGCGGGCTCTGCTTCTGTGATTGGCAGTGACTCTACCCCAGAGGGCGGAGCTTGTTGAATAAGCTCCACCTCCTGTTCCTCCTCAGGCTCTTCTTTGATCTGCTGAACGGAGACGCTCGTACTGGGCAGCTGAGCGTGATACTCCGCCTCTTCTTCGCTCTCGCTGTCCGATGATAAACTCCTCTCCTCGTTGAGCTCCGCCTCCACTGTAACCGAGGGCTCCGGGGCGGGGCTTTTGGGCTTGGCTTTGATGACTTCCTCGATGACAACGGTCTCTTCCACGACCTCTATGACCTCTGGCTGGCCGTTCACTTCAGGTTTGACCTCTGTGCTCTACACCAGACAACGACACAGACACACACGAGGGATGGAGAGAAAAAGCAAAAAACATAAACGATGACCACAGAAAAAAACAAACTGAAGGAAACCAAGTTTCTGCAGACCTCAGTCAAAGTCAGCGCCATGCCAATGTGTCGTAGAGACGCACAGTGTGTTCAGCTGATGTGTGCAATACAACCATAACTAGCAACAATAGACCCTTTTCACATGTGCGGTGTTCTCAGAAGCGAACAGCAAATCAAATGTTTGCGTTTCGAATTTGCGCCAATAGAAAAAGATTGTCTCTCTATAGCCTGGTTTCCATTACAGATGAGATTTTCTAAATATCGATAAAAAAACGTTTGCGTTTCCATTATCCGATGTTATGCAACTAAAACATATGGCGACGGATGTTGGTAGGTTAGCGTGTATCCCAGCCTTCACGTGTTATGGAAGGAGGAGTAGGCGTGTTATCCAACCATTAATGATCCCTTATACTCGAGCGGCACGTATGAGGGGTTTCTGGGAGATTATAGTACACAGAGGAGGTTCTTAATCAATTGTGGCATTTCTTTGTTTCAGTATATCAGTATTTATTCAGAGTTTAATAAAGAACTGTCTCGTCTTCTCAAACATACCGCGCCATCTTTAAAGAACGGTTTCTATTGCAGTTTTGTGTAATATTCCTTTTTCCAATTGCCTGAAAAACCACCTCGTGAGCGTAAACACTGTTTCGCAATATCTTGCAATATACGAAATTGACGTGTTTTCAACGGGTGGATTTACAAATCTTAATTTCATTTGTAATGGTGCGTTCACACCAGACGAGAAAGAAGCATTGAGCGCGAGTGATTTACATGTCAAGTCAATGCAAAGACGCGAATAGACGTTCTGCGATTTGTGTGAATTGAGCGTTTCGGCCGTTTGACGTGTGATTCGCGCGAGCTGAAAAATCTGAACATAATTGCGTTAACCGATCAGGAGCTTGCTCTAGTAGTGACAACAATGAGGACAAACTCATATGTGGATACCGGGAGCTGTACGATACATCTTCACACTTTATAGAAACAGGAATAAAAGGATCTTGCTTGGAAGAAAGTGAGTGAGGAGGTCGGACAGTCTGGTGAGTTGTAAAAAGCTCTCTTTACTCAATTTGAGCTCTACATATTGAGACTACAAGCTAGCTAAAGCCGGCAAATTGAGCTTATTCTCCGTATTTTCAAACAATCATGTCAGCCATTTCACATCGAGACTGGAGCAGAAGCAGAAGCCCCTTCCATGACGTGAATTCGCACGAATGAAGCGAGTAAACTCAAAATGTTCAAGCGTCCAACTACACGCGAATAACGCGATTTATTCGCACAAGTCGCGTCTGGTGTGAACGCAGTGATGGAAACGCAGCTCATGACTGTACAGAAGAGCCTGATTGTGTTGTTCAGACGAGAGAAACTCTCACTGCAGCGGTAACTCGTTTACTGTCATGTAATGCAACGGTAATGAAACACAAAAGTATAGCGTTTCAAATCTCTCAGAGATGAAACTAGCTAGATTTATGATGTTAATAACTCCAAGCCTGTGAAGAGGGTCCAAGGTCAGGTTATATTCTCTGCAAACAAACTGCATTACACAGTATTGTGTCTCATTTAGGGATGTTCAGGTATATTTCTGTAAAACAAGATCTCACTGAGCACACTGTGCGTCTACATGGCGTCTGCTCCAACTGAGGTCCATAAACACTGCAACACCACATATATAAATCAACACGCAACATAACGAGAGAGAGAAGCTGAAAGATGGATGAATGCATGGCTGGACAGACAGATGGATGTTCTTCAGGGATGTCTGCAATGGAAAAGGGATGAGATGTGTGTGCAATGTTAGGTGTGCGTTTGCTCAGGTGGTGTTAGGTGTGAAGCTGTCTGAGCGAGGATATTGGACCACCTTGCTGGCGTCTCTGCTGTCGGTCTCGGGACGAGGAGGGGTTTTCTGTGGAACCTGAAGGTAACCATAGGACACAGTCACTCAAACACACACACACACACACACACTCTGGACCGTAGCACTGCGGGGAACCTGCTTACACCTGCTACTAAGAGTTCTCCCATCTCAAGTGGCGTCTACACACTCTCAACCGGACACTTGTGACGGGATCACCCGAGACAGCAGGTGTGAGCGGGGTCTGGGGAGGTGGGCGGGTTAGCAGTGCTACTGGTGATCAGGACGATCATGTAAACACACACACACAGGACGGCAAAGGTGAAAATGATTTGCCAATTAATGGAAGTTCATGAGCAGTCTGGCAGTGAAATATGCTCTCATGTACATGAACTCGGACACTCAGTACTGATGTGTGTCGCAAAAAGATCATTTACAACGTCTAGAATAGCCATGTGTGTATTTACATAATGGCATAATGACTGTTTGGATTTTCTGAATGTTTATTTTAATACTGGTCACTGCGGTCTGTGAAATCACTGTTTAAATCATTTGGTGCTATACACTAGCGTTCAACAGTTTGGGGACAGTACGGTTTTTTTATTTTTTATAAATGATTCCTTTTATTCATCAAGGACACATTACATTCATCAAAAGTGACATTTATAATGTTTCTATATCAAATAAATGCTGTTCTTTTGAACTTTCCATTCATCACCGAATACTGAAAAATAACACGCATCACAGTTTCCACAGAAATATGAACATTATCAACACTGATAATAATCATAAATGTGTGTTGATCATCAGATCCTCATGTGAGCATGATTAGTGAAGGGTCATGTGACACTGAAGACTGGAGGAATGATGATAAACTCAGGGATAAATGACACTTTACTGTATATTCACACAGAGGACAGCTGATCTACACTGGAGGAGTATTACACTGATTACTGGAGTTACTGTATTAAATAAATGCAGCCTTGGTGATCATTAAAAAAAAAAAACATACCCACCCCAAACTTTTGAACGGTAGTACATTATTATTATTATTATTAACACCTGTATATTTTAGTGCTGTAAAAATGAGCATGTAAACGCATGGGATTAATTTTTTTCAGTTTAACGCGTTAGAAATATTTACCGTAATTAATTTTTCTGTCATCCTTTGCTAGCGTTACAGTATATTTTCACACTCTTATTCATGCAAATGCTTTTAAACCCCTCAAGCGTGACGAGACAAAAGAGAACGCGCTGTCTGTGAATGTCCTGACTATGACACACACACACACACACACCCTAGATCCGCGTCGTTCAGCAGCGGCAGATCTTAAAGTGACAGCAGCACTAATGATGTTCATCACAGAACAAAGACAACAGAGGACACTGTAGCTTTAATAATCTCCCAAGGTTTATTTTTCTCCATTCTGCTCCTGGCTTGGCGTGCTCAGTTGGGGACACTACATTGTTCTAAATTTTTCAACTAAATATCCAAATAAATCTAATTATTAAACTAAATTAACCATATAAACTAAATTACTGATCTAAAGCCCACACTGTCACTGTATGATAATTGAAATGAACTGATGACATCACCATTTTCTCCAGAATTAGGCTGAATAAAATTGTTGCATTATTTTCCTGTTTAACACTGTGAAGCTGCTTTGAAACAATCTGCATTGTCAAAAGCGCTATATAAATAAAGTTGACTTGACTAATAAGGATTAATCTATATTTATAATTAATGCGCAGTTAAGACTGTAAAGTGTATGATAACTTTATTCAATTTCTGTATATTGATTATATTAAGGCCACAGGTTAATATGACATTTATGATGGGTTTATGTGAAGATATTTAAGTTCACTTAAATTAAGTTATTTTATTAAAGCCTAATAAATGTTGAAATTTATACATCTTTCACTGATACGGTAATGTTGAATGTCCATTATTAATGTTTCACAGAGACAGTGATACTGGCCTTCATTCATAAAGAGGTGCCATTATAACAAATATTAAAATATACTGTTTCTACATTCATTTGGAGAGTAACTGAAATAATTAACAGTTTTTAAATCGCAATTAATTACAGAAATAAATATGCGATTAATTAGTCTATTTTTAATCAATTGAGAGCACTACTATACAAATCATTTTGCTTTGGTATTGAAATTTATCTGCTATAAATATTGACTAGTGAAATAAATTCTTAAATCGATCTTTTAGCTGGTGTTTGATTGATTTGACGCACGAACAAAACGTCACCAAATAATATTGGTGGACTGTATCAATATCGTCTGCCAGATCTGAGCATGAACTTGGTTTGCTTTAGAGGAGCAGGCATGTGGCGGCACAGTAAGCAGTTGCATGGAGACAGAGAGAAGCGGGATCTGTGAAGCGTCTCTGAGCTGAGACTGTACTGGCCTCTGCTGGAGCAGCAGCCGCACCGCAGGAGCCAGCCAGACTCGAGAAGCACGCCTTACTCAGAAACAGAGAGGTGAGCTCCTCTTCCAGACTCTACAGCCGAGAGGAGACACACCGAAGGGCGAGAAACCACACGAGAGGGTGACAGAAGAAACAAGAGAGAGAGAGAGAAACACAAAAGCACTTCAGTGATTCTACAGAGCTACTAACACAACATGCACACACACACACACACTACAGTAAAAGCATCTCAACACAGATCGTGTGTGTGGAGAGGAGCGTTCCTCCACAGACTCAAACAGGTGCATGTCAGGAGCTCGTCATTTACAGTGACTGATAAAAGCATGATTTTGAGCATGTGCGCAGCTGAAGGACACACACACACACACGTGACTGAAAACTGCAACTGAGATCAGCAAACCTAAACAACAAGAGAAGCATTCTGCTGGAAAACACAAGAGTTCTGGCGCAGTGAGAAAAACAACAAAATATACACAGTGATGAAGCAACCAAAGGACAGAAAGAGCCATGAACAACACAACTCAAAGAACCAATCGGCCGGAGAGGATCCATCGGGCGAGAGGACAGGAGGTGTGTGTGGGACAGTTGGGATTAGGAGTGTTTTTTAATCCACTTAGACAATGGCACACTGTGACGTCAGGAGTGACAGGTGCTAGCAAGGCTTCTCACGCTGACGGAGCTTATGCTGGGGAATGCGATCATCTGCAGGATTTCATTAGGAGACCCAAAGGCATTGTTGGTAACTCAAGCCTGGGCAGCCCTAATCATATCAGCTCTGCTCGCACACGCATGTTTTAAAGGCCAGTGTGGATCCCTTAGGGAGTAGTGTGTGTGACGACTCAATGCTACATAGTAACGGTACACAGAAGTTACGGTTTGATGCATTTACATGTCCGGCCCACCAGAATCTTTATTTGTTACTCTAATTGATAGATTGACCAATGCGGCGCGGTAACACACCGGCTGTTTTCAAACATATTATATAGTATATATTAGGGGTGTAACGGTACACGTATTCGTATTGAACCGTTTCGGTAAAGGGCTCTCGGGTCGGTGCACGCGTGTACCGAACGGTTATGAATGTAATCTTTAACAGTTAACAGTCGGCTTGTTGTAAGCGCGGAACACACTTCAATCCGAGTTCCCACACGAACATATTAAGTTTTCAGTCCATTTTATCACGAAATGTAAACGATAAATGCCGTTTTAACGCTCTTTAATGTGACGTGACTGATAGACGCGCATCAGTTCAACTTAAAGCGGCGCGAGTCAATCGATCATCTCTTCCTAAAGAATAAACATAAATGAATACATCTTAAGGTATGTTGAGGATACATTACAACTTACTGAAATGGATCATATGCCGTGTAATCGCTCCATCTGTGTTTCAACCGCGGAAAGACAATAAAACTGCTTGTAAACAATGTCATGCAGAATCACGTTTACTTCAGCCCTTCAGTGTCCACAGCTGTAGCTCACTAGAGCTCACTGAATACATGCACTATATTAGCCCTTATATTCATTATATTAGCCCTTATATTCATTATATTAGCCGTTATATTCATTATATTAGCCCTTATATTCATTATATTAGCCCTTATATTCATTATATTAGCCCTTATATTCATTATATTAGCCCTTATATTCATTATATTAGCCGTTATATTCATTATATTAGCCGTTATATTCATTATATTAGCCCTTATATTCATTATATTAGCCCTTATATTCATTATATTAGCCGTTATATTCATTATATTAGCCCTTATATTCATTATATTAGCCGTTATATTCATTATATTAGCCCTTATATTCATTATATTAGCCCTTATATTCATTATATTAGCCCTTATATTCATTATATTAGCCCTTATATTCATTATATCAGCCGTTATATTCATTATATCAGCCGTTATATTCATTATATTAGCCGTTATATTCATTATATTAGCCCTTATATTCATTATATTAGCCCTTATATTCATTATATTAGCCCTTATATTCATTATATTAGCCGTTATATTCATTATATTAGCCCTTATATTCATTATATTAGCCCTTATATTCATTATATTAGCCCTTATATTCATTATATTAGCCCTTATATTCATTATATTAGCCCTTATATTCATTATATTAGCCCTTATATTCATTATATTAGCCGTTATATTCATTATATTAGCCGTTATATTCATTATATTAGCCCTTATATTCATTATATTAGCCCTTATATTCATTATATTAGCCGTTATATTCATTATATTAGCCCTTATATTCATTATATTAGCCCTTATATTCATTATATTAGCCCTTATATTCATTATATTAGCCGTTATATTCATTATATTAGCCCTTATATTCATTATATTAGCCCTTATATTCATTATATTAGCCCTTATATTCATTATATTAGCCCTTATATTCATTATATTAGCCCTTATATTCATTATATTAGCCGTTATATTCATTATATTAGCCCTTATATTCATTATATTAGCCCTTATATTCATTATATTAGCCCTTATATTCATTATATTAGCAGTTATATTCACTGTATTAGCCGTTATATTCATTATATTAGCCCTTATATTCATTATATTAGCCGTTATATTCATTATATTAGCCGTTATATTCATTATATTAGCCCTTATATTCATTATATTAGCCGTTATATTCATTATATTAGCCGTTATATTCATTATATTAGCCCTTATATTCATTATATTAGCCGTTATATTCATTATATTAGCCCTTATATTCATTATATTAGCCGTTATATTCATTATATTAGCCGTTATATTCATTATATTAGCCGTTATATTCATTATATTAGCCCTTATATTCATTATATTAGCCGTTATATTCATTGTATTAGCCCTTATATTCATTATATTAGCCGTTATATTCATTATATTAGCCGTTATATTCATTATATTAGCCGTTATATTCATTATATTAGCCGTTATATTCATTATATTAGCCCTTATATTCATTATATTAGCCGTTATATTCATTATATTAGCCCTTATATTCATTATATTAGCCCTTATATTCATTATATTAGCCCTTATATTCATTATATTAGCAGTTATATTCATTATATTAGCCGTTATATTCACTGTATTAGCCGTTATATTCATTTTATTAGCCGTTATATTCATTATATTAGCCGTTATATTCATTATATTAGCCCTTATATTCATTATATTAGCCCTTATATTCATTATATTAGCCCTTATATTCATTATATTAGCCGTTATATTCATTATATTAGCCCTTATATTCATTATATTAGCCCTTATATTCATTATATTAGCCCTTATATTCATTATATTAGCCCTTATATTCATTATATTAGCCGTTATATTCATTATATTAGCCCTTATATTCATTATATTAGCCGTTATATTCATTTTATTAGCCGTTATATTCATTATATTAGCCGTTATATTCATTATATTAGCCCTTATATTCATTATATTAGCCCTTATATTCATTATATTAGCCGTTATATTCATTATATTAGCCCTTATATTCATTATATTAGCCCTTATATTCATTATATTAGCCGTTATATTCATTATATTAGCCCTTATATTCATTATATTAGCCGTTATATTCATTATATTAGCCCTTATATTCATTATATTAGCCGTTATATTCATTGTATTAGCAGTTATATTCACTGTATTAGCCGTTATATTCATTTTATTAGCCGTTATATTCATTATATTAGCCGTTATATTCATTATATTAGCCGTTATATTCATTATATTAGCCGTTATATTCATTATATTAGCCGTTACATTCATTATATTAGCCGTTATATTCATTATATTAGCCCTTATATTCATTATATTAGCCGTTATATTCATTATATTAGCCGTTATATTCATTATATTAGCCGTTATATTCATTATATTAGCCCTTATATTCATTATATTAGCCGTTATATTCATTATATTAGCCGTTATATTCATTATATTAGCCGTTATATTCATTATATTAGCCGTTATATTCATTATATTAGCCGTTATATTCATTATATTAGCCGTTATATTCATTATATTAGCCGTTATATTCATTATATTAGCCGTTATATTCATTATATTAGCCGTTATATTCATTATATTAGCCGTTATATTCATTATATTAGCCCTTATATTCATTATATTAGCCGTTATATTCATTATATTAGCCGTTATATTCATTATATTAGCCGTTATATTCATTATATTAGCCGTTATATTCATTATATTAGCAGTTATATTCATTATATTAGCCGTTATATTCATTATATTAGCCGTTATATTCATTATATTAGCAGTTATATTCATTATATTAGCAGTTATATTCATTATTAGCAGTTATATTCATTATATTAGCCGTTATATTCATTATATTAGCCGTTATATTCATTATATTAGCCGTTATATTCATTATATTAGCCCTTATATTCATTATATTAGCCGTTATATTCATTATATTAGCCGTTATATTCATTATATTAGCCGTTATATTCATTATATTAGCCGTTATATTCATTATATTAGCCGTTATATTCATTATATTAGCCGTTATATTCATTATATTAGCCGTTATATTCATTATATTAGCCGTTATATTCATTATATTAGCCCTTATATTCATTATATTAGCCCTTATATTCATTATATTAGCCGTTATATTCATTATATTAGCCGTTATATTCATTATATTAGCAGTTATATTCATTATATTAGCCGTTATATTCATTATATTAGCCGTTATATTCATTATATTAGCCCTTATATTCATTATATTAGCCGTTATATTCATTATATTAGCCGTTATATTCATTATATTAGCCGTTATATTCATTATATTAGCCGTTATATTCATTATATTAGCCGTTATATTCATTATATTAGCCGTTATATTCATTATATTAGCCGTTATATTCATTATATTAGCCGTTATATTCATTATATTAGCCGTTATATTCATTATATTAGCCGTTATATTCATTATATTAGCCGTTATATTCATTATATTAGCCGTTATATTCATTATATTAGCCCTTATATTCATTATATTAGCCGTTATATTCATTATATTAGCCGTTATATTCATTATATTAGCCGTTATATTCATTATATTAGCCGTTATATTCATTATATTAGCAGTTATATTCATTATATTAGCCGTTATATTCATTATATTAGCCGTTATATTCATTATATTAGCAGTTATATTCATTATATTAGCAGTTATATTCATTATTAGCAGTTATATTCATTATATTAGCCGTTATATTCATTATATTAGCCGTTATATTCATTATATTAGCCGTTATATTCATTATATTAGCCCTTATATTCATTATATTAGCCGTTATATTCATTATATTAGCCGTTATATTCATTATATTAGCCGTTATATTCATTATATTAGCCGTTATATTCATTATATTAGCCGTTATATTCATTATATTAGCCGTTATATTCATTATATTAGCCGTTATATTCATTATATTAGCCGTTATATTCATTATATTAGCCCTTATATTCATTATATTAGCCCTTATATTCATTATATTAGCCGTTATATTCATTATATTAGCCGTTATATTCATTATATTAGCAGTTATATTCATTATATTAGCCGTTATATTCATTATATTAGCCGTTATATTCATTATATTAGCCCTTATATTCATTATATTAGCCGTTATATTCATTATATTAGCCGTTATATTCATTATATTAGCCGTTATATTCATTATATTAGCCGTTATATTCATTATATTAGCCGTTATATTCATTATATTAGCCCTTATATTCATTATATTAGCCGTTATATTCATTATATTAGCCGTTATATTCATTATATTAGCCGTTATATTCATTATATTAGCCGTTATATTCATTATATTAGCCGTTATATTCATTATATTAGCCGTTATAATCATTATATTAGCCGTTATAATCATTATATTAGCCGTTATAGTCCTTATATTAGCCGTTATATATTCATTATATTAGCCGTTATATTCATTATATTAGCCGTTATATTCATTATATTAGCCCTTATATTCATTATATTAGCCGTTATATTCATTATATTAGCCGTTATATTCATTATATTAGCCGTTATATTCATTATATTAGCCGTTATATTCATTATATTAGCCGTTATATTCATTATATTAGCCGTTATATTCATTATATTAGCCGTTATATTCATTATATTAGCCGTTATATTCATTATATTAGCCGTTATATTCATTATATTAGCCGTTATATTCATTATATTAGCCGTTATATTCATTATATTAGCCGTTATATTCATTATATTAGCCGTTATATTCATTATATTAGCCGTTATATTCATTATATTAGCCGTTATATTCACTATATTAGCCGTTATATATTCATTATATTAGCCGTTATATTCATTATATTAGCCGTTATATTCATTATATTAGCCGTTATATTCATTATATTAGCCGTTATATTCATTATATTAGCCGTTATATTCACTATATTAGCCGTTATATTCACTATATTAGCCGTTATATTCATTATATTAGCCGTTATATATTCATTATATACTACTTAGCCTGTTAGTGATGTCTTGTTTATTTAATGTATGTTTAAATAAACCTGTCATGAAAATTACAGCCACTAAATGATTATATTTCAACAACGAATAAAAATAATTAGATTTAGAAGTTAATGCAAAAACTGCCTTATGTGAATCTTATGAGTGTTGATTATTATATCTAAAAATAAATAGCAGCTGAATTTAGGCTAATAGTTTGGGCTCTGTTGTTAATCTTTAATAGCTATATGTAAGTAAGGGCTCCCTATATAGTTTACAGCATTATCTTTAAGAAACTTTTAGTTATAATTTTATTCATTTAAGGACAGACACCATTTTTTTTCATTAAACCACTGTTGAATAAAAATTTATAAAAAGCAATTTTGTAAAACTGCTGTACCGAATCCATACCGAACCGGGACTTCAGAACCGAGGGACGTACCGAACCGTCAGTTTTGTGTACCGTTACACCCCTAATAAATATCTATAAACTTACATCTGGGTTCTATCTCAAGCTACTCAACTATCAGCTCAAGCTTTTGTCAAATCGGTCATGTTTCCAAAAAACAAAACATGTCATATATATATATATATATAAGTTTGGACACCCCTGGCGTAGATCGTCTCTTCTACTGCCGTTTTCCTGTTGTGGCGTTTAGCAAACAGCGTTGTATTACCGCAAGGGCCTGAAATTGACACCCGACCACTTGCCAAAGGCGGGTGAATTTTGAAATTGGCGGGTAAGACTGTCAATCTACCTGGCAGGTAGCCAATGAGAATTGAGTGACTGATTAGGCAGTTTGAGAGGATGTGACTGCGGTTTCGGAACGAAACAGAAGATGAGGCCCTTCTCTGACTAGGTTTGGATGTGCGAGTATTAAACTGTCGGGGAGATGGGATGAGATAATGCAATGACAGTTGCACAGATGTGCACGTGTGCATGTTGGTGAGAAAATGCCCGGTACCCGGTAACTTTACCAGTAATAATAATAATATTAACTTAGTTCTGTTTAACGGTTCCGGAGCGCTGTAATTAACAGCTGCCAGGACCTGTCTATGTGACTGAATCAGCCATCATCACAGCCGTGGTACGTCTATATCTGTGGACTCAGATTAGCAGCAGTCAGTATGACTGTCTGTGACACGGGAAGTCAAGGAATAAAAGATTTTAAAAAAATTATATTCTAAGAGTTATTATTACTTATATTGATTTCACTAATAACTTGACAGCACTTAAATATGTATTCTTACAAGTTGAAGAACAATGCTTGTGCAATTCCTGTTTTTCACCTTTATGAGGCAAAAAACAAAAAAAACAGTGGCTGGTGGTCAAAAAAGTTAATTTCAGGCCCTAATTAGTGCACATGCTGGAGTGGACTGGAGTGTGGATGGCCTGTGACTGACTGTATTCGGCGTCTGACTGTATGCCCCGTGACGTTTGGGGCGTATACATGTACCGTTACACCCCTACTACATAGCAAGTGATTTAACGCATGGGTGTAAAACGTCAGACACACAGTGCTTCACTTCATGATTCATAGGGTTTCGACTCGATTCAGGAACGATTTTTGAATTCGGTTATTTTTTTAAAGTGCATTCATAAGATTATATAAAGGCTTCTAATGTGTCTTAGGTAAAAACGGACAAATCAAACTACTTATCATTCGTTTTGAAAGTAAACTGCTTGAAAGTAAAGCACATTAAATACATGTACACACTTGGAATATAAAATGCAATGTGCCAATAAAATGCTTTAGAGTTGAGCACACCTAGGAAAGCATTCATATTACAAACGCTTGACCAGAAATCGACGCATCTAGAAAACGAGATCATTCATGCAACGTTTTCCCAACTGTCCCACCGTCCAACAGAAAACACACAGGAAACCAGCTGCTCAGTGGAGGAGCGTGAGAAGAACAGGAAGTGAAGGACAGCGAGGGCATGCAGAGCGTCTGAGGTGGCGTCCGTATCCCGAGCAGAAGCACACGTACCCCTTGAGCCTGCAAGCGCAGGGTGGTGGCAGGGCTGCCCGTCAGGCGTTTGTCCCACTGACTGGGTCTGGCCTCGGGCGTAGCCTCCATAAAACTGCGTTTTAGCTCGCTAATGCTAGCCTGATGTTTCAATACATCCTCCTGGGTCTTATCCAGGTCCTGAAGGGCCCACCGCACCAGGGAGAGGCAGGCAGGGGGAGGACAAAGGGACAACCAACAACCAGCACATTAGTCATGGAGACACCTGAACCACGTTAGAGTCCAACCTCACTGCTCGCCAGTGGACGTATTGAGTTCAAACACCAGACAGGATTTACAAATATGCACATATACTTCTGTACAATTGACCATAGGCACAGGACGCAATGATATAAACAGGCTGGAAAACCTCCGGTCAAATGTCACTTGTTGGTGTGTCGGTATCTTCAATGTCCTGAGGAAGCTTTAACAGCATCAGAAGTGTAATCTTAGTTTTGATTTTATAATGCTTAATATTTACTCAAAAGTGAAATGTGTGGAAAAAATATTACAGGATGAGCCAATAAATGCTCCTCTGCCGCCATCTACTGGTTATAGTGTTATTTAATGTCTGGTTTATTATTAAATAAAAGTGTTTATCAAATGCTGTATTTCCTACATCTTGAAACGTTTGGTTTTACACAATCTCAGAAGGGTGTTTTTGGTCATCACATTAAAAATAGCATTAAAGTGCTGGGAAAATGTTGCGTGTGTCCAATTACAGAGACTGTTTCTTATTTTAATGTTCCCATTAGCTTCGTCAATCAATAAAACTGGTTTATAGGCAAATAGGTAAGTGTGATAACTGCATTAAAATATAAACACAACATTAAAAAGTCAAGCATTGATGGTTTCCCTGGAAATGCCCGAGCTGGCTTATAGAAAACCAGAAAACTGTGCCTATGGTCAATTGTGTGCACAAATGATGATTGGAGCAATCGAAAATAAATAAATAAAATCATTTCAAATGATATCACGCCCATTCATTCTTCAGTTTTAATGGGTGTGGCATAATTTATAATGAAATCTGGCTAAAACGAAGATAAATTAAGAGTTTGTTTTGGTGGTTGAAACGGTCTTTAACATTTGAAGGACCCTGTTAATCCCACTAACGGTCATTTCATCCGACTAAATGGTCATTTTATGAGGGTCAGGTGAGAGGTCAGAGGTCAGCAACTGTTGGGAGCAGTGAGGCAGGACTGGTTTACATACTGAGGACTGGAGCGACGCAGTGATTCACTGCCTCAATGCCAAAGACACACAACTCCAGAACGCCACACATGGAGAAAGTCACTTGATGTAAAGCTGAAGTGTGGCATAATGAGAAAACACTCTCTCATCACAGTTTAATATGTAGAGAAGACTATGGGTGCTTTCACACTGGCAGCTTAGTTTGAAACGATTCGCATGAAAGATTAGTAATGTGCATGTATTTAAGCCGTCATTAGTTCAACAAATCACATGGTGGATGAGCGTGGTGATGATTTACCTGGGATACGAGCCAGAGTGAACAATTAGAGCGGAAAATGAATGGCACGCAATCCACCGTCTCCTCAAAAGAGTGTTTGCTAGCAGCATGTGATGCACATACAGTGAACCCAAGAGTCGCTCACTCTGATGCACAATATAAAAACACAATATACTGACCTGCATCCTGTTTTCTATCATGTGCCGTGTGATGATGTAAGATGGACATGTGAAACCAGACCAACGTGTGAAAGCACCCTATAAGCCATCAGTAATTTCGACTGATCCATTGCTTGTGCAACAGGACCTCTTTCTTAACTCGTCATTTGATCAAACTGCCAAAATTCAGATGTTTTTACACCAAAAACGCTACATTTATCTACTACCAGACACAATGATTTCAGCTTTAAACATTCAGATGCCCAAATCCGCCTGTGTTGAGTGAGTTGGCGACCTCAGCGATCGTGAGTCGGGTGTCTTTAGCACTGACGGGGTCACCCAAGGATGAGTAACTTCTTAGTTATAGAATCAAATGTAAACAAATCACCACAACCAAAGCAGAAAGTAACCTGTCTGGTTAGGGAAATGCTATTAGTGCTGTTATGAAAACCATTCCCAAGGGACATTTTCACAAACACCACGCATCACACACATTCAGTTCACCCGGTGCAACATGCAGCACATGCATGGGTGTACACACACACACACACACACACACACACACACACTAATGCATGCACACAAAGCCTGAAAGAGGAAGAGTGAGAGGCAGCCCAGGACAGTAGCCAGAGAGGGGACACATGTCCACCATCCATTATGTTTTGCTCGCTTTCATTTGTTTTTTTGTATATTGTCCAAGTAGACATACGAACCTCCAACATTAAATTGCTATGTCTGACATATATATTTTCCCCCTGCACTCTCAACTTGCTCTGTGGATTAAAAATGAGAACACATTTGAACAAAACGGAGAAAGACAGATGGTAATGAACTGGAGTCTTAACAGACTCAAATCTGATGAGATGAAAACGCTCTGTAATGGGAATGATTACAGCACATGTAGAGACGGCTCCAAGAGTCTGAGAGCACCAGTGAAATGCTTCTAATGTGCATTTTTATCATTG
Source organism: Romanogobio albipinnatus (assembly GCA_023566225.1). Taxonomy (NCBI): domain Eukaryota; kingdom Metazoa; phylum Chordata; class Actinopteri; order Cypriniformes; family Gobionidae; genus Romanogobio; species Romanogobio albipinnatus. The sequence goes on along the minus strand of CM042256.1, from coordinate 1,649,644 downwards.
ATCATTGCAAATGATATTATCAGCATATGGATTTGAGTGAATCTCAGATTCTCAACGTGCTCTCAGACTTCCTGATGCGCCTCCAGCGTGATCCAGTTTGGTTCATATGACACTACAGGTTTCCTGTGTGTTGATTTGTATCAGGATTCTCTGAAGTAACCAACCAACAGGCAAATCAGCATTTGATTACAAGTCATCAAAAAAGCACCGCTTAGCCAATCAATCAGCAAATCTGTGGCTGTTTGATCACTCGAGCGCTCGCATGATTTGTGCCTCATTTGCAATTGAAATAAACATTACACACATTACAGAAAAAGCACAGATCAAAACCAAAAGAATCAGCACAGCAAAGCCTTCACATCAAACAACCATGATGATGCAAGAACCCCATCACTTTCATTTGGACATGGACATGAAATAAAGACGACAGAATGTCAAAACCTTTCTCTCAGGAGCGCCAGAGCCACCTTTATCCGTCTGCTCGTGCCATCAGAGATAAAAGATGAAGATTAGTTCAAAACAATAGCTTTGGATTGTGTGCTAATTATATGAACATGACTACAGATGCATGCTGGCAAGGTTAGCAGACCTCGAAGGCCGATTCATGGGTGACGGATGTGGCCACGTCCGGCTTCTCCACGACCTCCACCTGTGGACTCTAATTGGTGGAATAATGGACAATATTGTCGGAAAAGGTGAAATGGATGATGGGAAGTCCTGAAGTGCACACAGGATGTGAGCCCTGAGCTCTGGGACAGGCTAGTCTGGGTGTGCTGCTGTTCTTCTGACTTTGTATAAACACCTGAAGGGCTATGATGAACTCTCATCTAAGATTTAAGCTGGTCGAGTGATTCGGTTTCAGGTCGGATAAACGAGGGGGGCGAGATTTTTGAGACAGGATGTGGACTATAAATAAGATCCCACTGGAATGCGGCTACAAGCTGCGAGCTGGAACACATTCTGCCATTTACACTAAAAATATGGCACTGGGAGGAGGAGCGGGACAGAAAAGAGCTACAGGACGGGGGGGGGGGGGGGGGCAAATAGCAACAAAATGCACACGGTAGCATTTCAGGAGGCGGGCAGACATGGAGAAAGGAACGGGGGAGGTTAGGGGTCAGTTTAGGCGGCGGGGTCACACTGCATTTCCTCTGAAGAGGTCATCTCAGCCATGACCTCTGCCGGCCTAAAGCGGGCAAGCGCTTTTGGCTCTAGGTAGCACAAGGACATGGCCAGAGGAAACGCCAGCAGAAGAGACAGCACCACCGACTGACAGGCGGAGAGGAAGACGGCGAAGATGAGAAGGAAGGAGGGCAGAAGGGAAGGGGAGGAGAGAGGGAGGTGGCGGTGCAGTCCGGCAGGAAGCAGCAGGGCAGCGCAGTCCTCTGGCAGACAGGGCAGACTGATGTAGCCGTCCTCGTCCAGCAGGGAGGGCAGACGCAGACCCTGACAGAACCTGAGCATGGACAGACCCAGCCGGGGCAGGGCGGAGCGGGGCGCTGAGGGCGGCTCTTCGGACCCCGCGGCACACTCGTGAGACGCAGCTTCTCCGTCTAAAGTGGCGCTGCCTGCAGGGCAACCGCTGGAGCCTTCGGGCGCCCAGGTCAAAGGGTCAGAGTCAGGCTCAGGCTGAATGTCAGGCTCGTCCTCGGAGATGTCGGACAAGACGTCCAGCTCAGAGATGGTGTCAAGTGTGGGTGGGAGTGAGGACAGGGTGGAGGAGGACGGAGAAAATGGGAACATGAAGAGAGACTGCATGGGTGCACGAACACGACAGGAGAATGTGCATGGCATAAAGAGCATGGTGGAATGCGCAGGAAAAGAGAAGGGGAGAGAGAAACACAACATTAGTCAGTGAGCCGAGTCGAGGTCAGGTCAGCAGTGACTGGGTGTGAGGGATGACACATTAGGAAAGACTCATATTCAGGGGGGTGCACATGTGTGTGTGTGTGTGTGTGCATGAGGGTGGGCAAGCATTAGACAACATCACAACTAAAGCTGGCAGTGTTGGGGCAGAAGCTCAGGAGAAGAGACGAGGGCGTTTTCACAGCAGGCTGAGGAGTTCGCTTGATTTCAGTTTCTTCAGGGGTTTTCTCAAGAGTGCACATGCTAGTGAGCAGAATCTCACCGGATGGTTTAAAAGCAATCCTGACTAACTTGTGGAAGTGATTGACTATTTGTTAGGGTTGGGTAAAACAAATATCGATTCTCATTTTTACAAACCGATATGGATTCTTAAATCACAAGAACACGTTAGTCTATCCGGTCTTCAGTGCATGAATGAACAGAACATTGTAGCGCCTCCCATCCAATAAATCAAAATCATCTTTGTGTTTTGTTACTTTTGATATGAAACACAGTCTTAGATTTCAAATTACATCCATTTGATTACGAAAAGCCATATTCAGTGACCGTAAACTCATTAGTGAGCATTTTGCTAAATATATATGCACCACATTACATAATCATCATCGTTTTTAATGTTCTTCAATATTTAATGCATGTTTGAATAGATTAGTAAAGTTTTTTATGACTGCCACCAAGGGCTGGGCGTTAAAACGATAACGATATTGTATCGCGATAGACACGTAATCGATATAAATAAAAAATGCGTTCAATCATTTTTTTTCTTCGTCAGAAGAAACCAGAGGCTGCAAAGCAAGTTTGGTTGCATGAACAAAAGGCACTCACTCTCTGGTAACCAAGCAACATAGGGAGTGACAGGCTAACAGCCCAGCATATAACTGCATCATGTCTGGTTGCGCCATATCGTGTCTCGTGTTGGATTCATTCCTCAGTAAACAGAACCGGCGTGGAGTGACCAGTGGAAGAGGAGCGCCACAGCGAGAGAGGAAATTGTTAATAAAACGAGTCGGCTCTCCAGTGTGGCAGTATTTTGGATTGTATAAGTCTGACTGTAGTCTGACCAATGTCGTCTGCAAATTATGCAAGACCGTCGTCCCGACCAAGACTGGTAACACCACAAACTTGTTTAACCACCTTAAGCCTTGTTTATGCTTTCGTCTGGCTCCGCAGCGCGCCTCGTTCGTTTGGGGGTGTGTTTATACTCGACGCGCTCGCCGTTGTGCTATTCTTGACTTTGGCTGAATCCGAAATCGCCCCCTTAACCCTCAACCACTATTCCCTACTTTAGTCCACTAATACAGTTCACTCGAGGAGTCCATGAAAACCAGTGAGTGAATTCAGACAGCCGTTGTGTGTACATCGACTGTACACTCGTTATTGCGGTGCATTGTGGGATAGAATGAGTGCACTCAATACCGTCCACTATGGTTTCGGACACCACTACAAATGGCTGTCCCCTTAAATAATGCCCTATGTAGGGTATAGGGGGCGATTTCAGATTCAGCCTTTGAAACTACAAGGAGAGGTGAAGTTTCTCTGCATCAGTGCCTTATGACAACGCATCTAAACGCAGTTACAGAGAAATAACAGAGGCACTGCACCTTCATGTTAAGAGTTCATTGTGATTTTAGACTTGTGTTTATATTTTAATTATTTGAGTGTTTTCATGGTTGTGTTGACATTTCTGCCGTTATAACTGAGGGGATTATAATCAGAGGAAGGTTATGTTTAAAATAAAAATGTTTAAATGTAAAAATATTTTTCTCCTGGTCCTTATTTTAAATAGGGCATAAAAATATAAATAATTATCGATATCGACCGATATGAAACCCTTATATCGTGATACAGTTTTCAGCCGTATCGCCCAGCCCTACTGCCACCATTTAAATGTTATACTTCCAAAAACTAATTGGAGTAGAAATAAGATATGATTGTTACAGGGAAAAAAACATCCAGTGTAATTTAAGTGTTTGTAAACAAATCAGTTCATTTTAACCTTCAATATTATAGTAATGTAGTACCATACCTGATGTATACCCAAAATAATCAACATCGGATCGAAAGCATGTGAATATAAATCGTAAAATTATGGTGCATTATTTTAGCATATTAGAGATAATACTCAGAATATTATCGATTTAACTGATGAGAACTGAATTGAGCTGGATAAGGACACTAAAGCCCAAAATAGTTTTTTATGAGCATGTATTAATGTGAAGCTGGTTTGAATGGATCTGTATTGTATATCAAGCGCTATATAAATGGTCTCCACAGAAACAGCCTTTAATCGAGAAATTTTCTGCAAGCCCACAAGTTCTGATCTGAAGTTTTGGTATTAAAACCAATGACCTTAGGGCATTCTGGGACATCAGGAGTCATCAGGATTCCTTTCTTTTGGTTGGGAACCACATTCGGCTCCATTGGGTCTGGTTCATATGGTCTCCAGTACAGTTCAGTCAGTATAAAAGTAGCCCGTCTTCATTTGAAAAGTGAGCTGCAGAAGTAATAATGACATCTATCTGATGATGTGATCTTCTAGGCTTAGTAGGATTGTTTATTCTTTGCATCTCCTGCTACACATCCGTCCAATATTCGGTAGAGAATCCCTAGCTACAGTGTACACCGCCGCCGCTAATGCTACCACGGGATTCACATGGATGGGATAAAGAAGAGGTGAGGGGGGAAAGCGAACTCCGGTTCAGACCAAGTGTGAAAACGCCCTGAGAAAAACACATCTGTCGGGACTGTGACCGCTCTAAATGAAAGTTGTTCAGTGGGTACTTCATCATATATAATGAACAGGCCAGTGACAGGAAGAGGGGAGGAATGTCTGTCGCCACTGATAACTCTGTTATTGTCACAAAGATGGTTTGTGATTCTCAAAGCACTTCCATCCTCCATTGGTTTTGGTGTGGGGCGTCTGTGAAAGACTCTCTTCATGTGAGAGCTGTAGGTTAGGGCAGGAATGCCAGCGCTCCTTCAGGGCTCACGGACCGCATAATACAGCCCTTTGACGGACAGGGAAATGTCACGTCTGGGAGACAGACTGAGTCACGGCGTGCGGGTCAGCTGTGGACCGAGGTCCCGCCGGGGATTGCTCAAGAACTGGACTCAGCAGTGGGAGTTTCCAGAGGAGGATCCACGTGTGTTAACATTTAAGTAGCATGATTCAAGGGTTAGCCCGAGTTATCAGAACCAATCAAAACAATAGTCTCATCAAATCTATGGGGGGGGCCAAAACGAGTATTTTCATAATACGCTTGTTGCGGGAAAACATCAGGAGGTTGTTACTGTCCCAGGGCACTTCCTGTAAATGGAGATCATAAAGAGGGGGTTCTCACCTTGGAGTCGGAGTTGAGCTCCAGGGCCGGCCCGTTCTCCCCAGCAGTCAGAGCAGAGTCCACAGCGTGACTGTAATCGCTCACGTTCACCATAGGAGCTGCCACCACACACACACACACACACACACACACACAGACTGTTGGCCCAGCAGTTCAGATCTTTACCCATCTTACGCTCATATTTTCATATTTTTGAGACCACACACAACATCTGAGACTTATTTTTTAAAACAGGAAATAAATATTTGAAACATTTAGATCATTAATGATTTAAAATTACTTCTCAAATTCTTGTCAATTTTTCTATTCAGCTTTTCTCCAAATTGGTGTGTTGATAAATTCTGGGTCACACTTTATATTATGTGTCTTTATGTACATAAGTCAAAAATAATACTAATAATACTGGGATGTGTAGGTTTATGGGTGGGTTATGGAGTAAAGCAAGGGTCAGTGTCGTTATAGTTAGTAATTACAGATGCAGGCATTTTAAAATACAATTATGATGCAAAAACATGCATCTACACAATGATGGCATTGTATACATTATTTATTTAAATGTTAGTATGTAGTAGTTAAAGACACTTCATATTTTGTTGAGACTTCTGGTCTCAGACTTTCAGAATCCATTGAATGCCTAAGCATTTATATCTTTCATTAAACATTAGTTTACGTGTGTGAGTTTGCGTGTGAGTTTGCGTGTACGTTTGCGAGTGTATGAGTTTGCGCATGTGTGCATGCGTGTAAGTTTACGTGAGTTTGAGTGCGAGCTTGTGTGTACGTTTGCGTGTGAGCTTGTGTGTACGTTTGCGCGTGTGTGTGTGTGAGTTTGTGTATGTGTGCATGCGTGTAAGTTTACATGTGCGAGTTTGCGTGAGCTTGTGTGTACGTTTGCGCGCGCGTGTGTTTGTGTATGTGTGCATACGTGTAAGTTTACGTGTGTGAGTTTGTGTGCGAGCTTGTGTGTACGTTTGCGCGCGCGTGTGTTTGTGTATGTGTGCATACGTGTAAGTTTACGTGTGTGAGTTTGCGTGTGAGCTTGTGTGTACGTTTGTGTATGTGTGCATGCGTGTAAGTTTACGTGTGTGAGTTTGTGTGCGAGCTTGTGTGTACGTTTGCGCGCGCGTGTGTTTGTGTGCATACGTGTAAGTTTACGTGTGTGAGTTTGCGTGTGAGCTTGTGTGTACGTTTGTGTATGTGTGCATGCGTGTAAGTTTACGTGCGTGAGTTTGCGTGAGCTTGTGTGTACGTTTGTGTATGTGTGCATGCGTGTAAGTTTACGTGTGTACGTTTGCGCGTGTGTGTTTGAGTTTGTGTATGTGTGCATACGTGTAAGTTTACGTGTGTGAGTTTGCGTGAGCTTGTGTGTACGTTTGCGCGCGCGTGTGTTTGTGTATGTGTGCATACGTGTGTGAGTTTGCGTGTGAGCTTGTGTGTACGTTTGTGTATGTGTGCATGCGTGTAAGTTTACGTGTGTGAGTTTGCGTGAATGTGCGTGTGTATATGACTGTTTGAATGAGTGTGTGTGAATGTGTGTGCGAGTGAGTGTGTAAGTTAGTGTGTGTGAGACTGTGCGTGCGTGAAAGAGTGTGTGTGACTGTGTGTGTGTGTGCGAGTGAGTGTGTAAGTTAGTGTGTGTGAGACTGTGCGTGTGTGTGTGACTGTGTGTGTGTGAGAATAAGTGTGTGTGTGCGAGTGTGTAAGTTAGTGTATGTGAGACTGTGTGTGAGAATAAGTGTGTGTGCGAGTGAGTGAGTGTGTGTGTGTGTGTGTGTGTGTGTGTGTGTGTGTGAAGGTGTGTGTGCGCACGCGCGCGAGTTAGTGAGTGTGTGTGAATGTGTGTGCGAGTGTGTGTGAGAATAAGTGAGTGAGTGTGTGTGTAAGCGTGTGCGCGCGCTGTTAGTAAGATACAATCTCTTTTCTCACCTAATAAATATTGAAGTTGTGTTTTATCGTTTGACGTTCTGACGTCAGGGCAAAGCTTTTCAAACTTTGGATCAAATTTCCTTCATAGTTGTGTCAGCTGGTGAGGAAGTGTCACAGTATGGGCCGAAGCGGCTCTTCTGTCTGTTCCTCATCCTTCTTCTTACTTTAGTCTCTCACTGCTCTCAAATAGTCTGCTCTCGTGTGGTCTCTATTTAGGGTAGTTCTTTACCCGGCCACAGCCTCAGCTGGGACTCTAAAGCCCCTGAGGTCAAAGGTCATTTGCAGCCAAAGACATTTGGACATGTTTATGCAAGCGTTCTTATGGGAGTGCGTTCCAGAAAGCCGGAGGAGCACTACACACTTCTAAAGATAGAGTAGTAAAAACCCAAGCAGCGTGAGTTTCAGCCGCCGCTCTCCATCAGGAAGCGCTGAATAATGGATCAGACGGGATGGAGGAGCGGCATCGGCATGACCTGGTTTGAGCGGTGTGAAAGTGGGCTAATGTTGCCAGCGCTGCTGGGACGTCCATTTCATCATGTCACTCTGTGACAGCTCTCAAATCTGGGGCAGTGGCAGCTCCTCATGCGTCCACCAGGGGGCGACCGCAGCTGCTAAAGCAGCACTGCAGGCGGAGGGATGGATTCCCAGCAGGAGGGAAAATGGGGTCATTTTAATGCAGAGGAATGCAGATTCTCAGAAGCTTTCACACCCATGATGCACTTCACCCGTGGCACAGATGATGTGTGTCGTGTGTTATGATGGATTATTGAGTGCCAGTCGTATGATGAGACCGAGAGTGCCACTGCCAGAGGGCAGAACACACTGGCCTCAGAACGAGGTGACCGCTGAAGACATTAAAGGGCCAGACGCGCCACGCTCACCACACACACACACACACCTCTGATGGTGACACAAAGCTGGACGAAAGTCTCATGGGAGAGAAATAACAGAACTTAAATATTTTGACAAAGACGTTTGCAAAACAAGTAAATGTTTGCAATCGTCCAGAAGGTTTAGCGTGACGCTCGTGTGTGTGTGTGTGTGTGTGTGTGTTAAACCCATTGATGATGAGCGTCACCATGGTTTCTGTGCAGTATCAGAGCTCATTTCCTCCCGCTCGCATCTCTCCTGCTCGCTCCACAGACAGGAAACAGATGTGCCTCATTTCCTGTGTCTGTCCATGACAGAGAGCCGGGACAATGTGGCCACATCTATCACAACAATACACCACCAGATCCCCGCGCAGAGGAAAACACACTGGACACGAGAACGGCAGCGGCGCACAGAAACACAAATCTGTGTTCATTCATGCGGAGAGAATGACATCATAAACGGGCATTAATAATAATAATAATGTTCAGTGATGTACTCGGACTGCACGGACCTCCAGATCATCAGGTTAAGGCTGTTTAGATCAGAGAACAAGACGGAAGCAGCAGTGGTGTGTGTGTGTGTGTGTACTGCAGCGGAGTATGACCCTCTCTCTCTGTCACTGGATGGCAGTCTCTCAGGACACACATCACACACACACACCTCACAGCGCCTTAATTCAATTGCTCATTTGCATAAAGGCAAACTTTGACAAGCGCTGTTGATCGGGTCACTCAAATCAGCAAATCATTTGATCAGATTTGTAGACACAGACACAGAAACGCTCACACGCAGACACTCACACACACACAGACACACACGCACGCAGACACACACGCACACAGACACACACGCACACAGACACACACGCACACAGACACACACGCACGCAGACACTCACACGCACACAGACACACACGCACGCAGACACTCACACGCACACAGACACACACGCACACAGACACACACGCACACAGACACAGACACACACGCACACAGACACACACGCACACGCGCGCTCACACACTCAATCAACAGGCTCACACACACAGATACACACACTCACGTTTACACAGACACACACACGCGGTCACACACTCACACAGATACACACACTCACGTTTACACACACGCTCACAGAGACACACACAAACACAGACACACACGCTCACACACAGACACTCACACACAGACAGACACTCACACACACAGACACACACGCTCACACACAGACACTCACACACACAGACACACAAACGCTCACACACAGACACTCACACACAGACAGACACTCACACACACAGACACACAAACGCTCACACACAGACACTCACACTCACGTTTACACAGACACTCACACACAGACGCTCACACACACACGCTCACACACAGACACACACGCTCACACACAGGCACTCACACACAGACAGACACTCACACACAGACACACACGCTCCCACACAGACACTCACACACAGACAGACACTCACACACACAGACACACAAACGCTCACACAGACACTCACACTCACGTTTACACAGACACTCACACACAGACGCTCACACACACACGCTCACACACAGACACACACGCTCACACACAGGCACTCACACACAGACAGACACTCACACACAGACACACACGCTCACACACAGACACTCACACACACAGATACACACACACACGCGGTCACACACTCACGTTTACACACATGCACACACTCGCACGCTCACGCTCACACAGACACACACAAACACAGACACACACACTCTCAAAAAGACACATACAGACACACACACGCTCACAGACAAACGCATATGCTCACACACTTTACACACACACACGCACACAAGCATGTATACGACAAAAACACACTCGCACACTCATACAAACACAACAAAAAAAACACTTACACACACACACACATCTGGTTCGCTATTCTTGTGGGGACTCTACACAGACGTAATGGTTTTTATACTGTATATTCTCTCCCCTTACACTGACCCTAAACCGGCCTAACACACACACACACACTCTCTGTTAGAGCAGACCTCATATGAATGGCCTCATTTAGCACTGGGAGATTTCCTGCAGATAAAGAGTTCATAACCTGAGGTTCACTGGAGTTCACGGACACATGCAGCGCCACATCAAGCGCCACGCTTGCCTTCTGCTCCTCCAACAGGACCGATGAGATTTGGGCAGGAAAACAGACGCTCTGCCTCAGTGCGTCTGCAAGAGCAGACGCGAGTCGCGTGAGGAGATAAGACTTCCTGTGTGTGTGAGGGCAGTGACGGACACACACACACACCAGCACCTCACGGTCTGAGCGCTCATCACATGATCACACACACAAACATAGATCACTTCAACACCTGGCCTGGGCGAAACTGTTACAATTGAATATTATTCATTAATTCTGCTGATGATATATATGAGGGGGAATGGTGTGTATACCGTGACAAAGTTAAAGTTTAGCTTATAAAGGCCGTAAACACATTCCACTCCGCTTCCTTATCTCACGAGCGGCGGCTCCCGTTTGTGTATGTGCCCGGTGAGGAGTCTCAAAGGTCTCCACAGCCTGTTTAACCAATCACAGGCATGTGTGTTGAGCGCTGAACGCAACGACCAATCACAATTGAGTTAGCCAGTGGCACATCCACTCAAAATCCTTAATTCGGTTTCATTGATTAAAACGAGTGCTTACACTGACCGTCACACTCCACTCACCTCAGCTGGAAATAAGAACGAGTGTTACTGTGACACACACCACACACACACGGACCAAATGAAGTGCGATACCTCCGTCAAGGCTGCGCGAGATGCGTTTGCTGGAGGTGCGCTGGAAGTAGGGCGCGGGCCGGTCGATGAGGGAGCTGGCCTGTCGCGTCTGCGCCTGCGTTCTCCCGCTGTAGCGGAACTTGGAGCCCAGAGTCAGGAACTTGGTCTTGGTGGGCTGTTCAGGAGACATCAGCCTGTGAACAGAGCAGGGACAGCGCTCAGGAAAAGAAGAGAGCAACAAAACACATGTGTGATGTGTGTGTGTGTCAGTGTGTGTGT
>CM042256.1:1576083-1631083 GCA_023566225.1 Romanogobio albipinnatus | reverse complement strand
GATGATCTGTAGAGCTGCCCCCTAATAGCTGATTTACCGTTAGTCGACTAGAAGAGGTCGAAATAAATTGTATTAGGCTGTGACGGACTGATCGTTAACGGCAGGAAACCCAAACATTTGCCCATCATACATCAATCATAATATCACTTGTGAAGTTGCTACTACTTGCAGGTTTCAAGTCTGCTCACTCCACAGTCCCGTTTCCACCGAAATTACCTGGAACAATTTGTATCAGGAATTTTTTTACAGGAACTTTTTCTCCCCCAGACCTGCTACTGTCTGCGTTTCCACTGCGGTCTAAAGTACCGTGAAGATTAGGCAAATCAGTCCAGAGATGTGGGACTGCGCGCGACTGCTCCTCCAGTCAGAGACGGACAGGAATCATTTTTGTGCGATACTGTCTGCAACAATAACAAGTGGAGGAGATTCAAGCAGCGCTGCTTTTGCTGGTTATGTATTGGTTCACTAAAGAGGTCATTAACAAAACGGCGGAAAAGAGACGAGCACTGATACTAAAGCGTATTCTGAAAGCTCGATTTAAAATAAGACAACGTGTGTTATTATCAGCTATCACGGACATTGACCGTGCGATTGCTGAGACAACGCACGCCATCGGACAGAAAGAGCAAGAATGATATTTACTGAACTCAGAACGAACCTCGCAAGACTTGCCGCCGGTTGAAATAAAATGCTGCATGAGCTCAACCAATCAGCATGTTCAGCGCCCAAGTCCCACCCCGAAAGTTCCTGAACTTTGAAAAAGTACCACCTCGTGAGCAGGGTCGTTTGGAGGGGGAAATATTTACCCGGAACTTCATTTAGACCCTGCGGTTGAAACACAGAGTTACCAGCCCAAAGTTCCTGCGGTGGAAACGCGGCTTAACGTTAACCTATATAAATGTGTGCTATTATAGACGCATCTGTGTGTGTGTGGAGAGCACGCTTACGCCGTGTGTTCACCAAAGCATTTTTCTCCAGCTGAAAACATCTCGCTGTGAGAGCTTGAGAGCCTTGTTCAGTTCAGAGGATGCAGTTTGTGCTTCCGGAGTTCTGCAAGTGTGTGTGTTTGTTCCCGGTCATGAGTGGAAACCGCAGGCGGCGAGTGAAACTGATCAAATGTGTGTGTTTTGTTGACAATCAGTGCATAAGTGCATAATGTGAACACCAACAACATATAGAGAACGAGAGTTAGCCAGGGATAATGCCATGACGCGCGCTGTGTGTGTGTGTGTGTGTGTGTGTGTGTGTATCTTTAGCTCCGCCCATTGCATGCCTCCACAGACTCGGCTGTATTCAGAAAGAATCGGTTCAGTGTATCTGGCTTTTATAAAGATGACAAACTAAAGACTCTTGGGAGATATGAAGGATCAACACTACTCTAGAGATACTCAAGATTAACGTGTGTGTGTGTGTGTGTGTGTGTCTTTAGCTCCACCCACTGCACTCCTCCACGGACTCGGCTGTATTCAGAAAGAATCGGTTCAGTGTATCTGGCTTTTATAAAGATGACAAACTAAAGACTCTTGGGAGATATGAAGGATCAACACTACTCTCTAGATACTCAAGATTAACATGAGACGGGCAGAAACTCTCTGTGTGTGTGTGTGTGTGTGTGTGTGTGTGTGTGTGTGTGTGTGTGTGTGTGTGTGTGTGTGTGTTATGGACACTTTAAATCAACGATTACTAATTGACTAGAAAAATCTTTAGCCGACCCTAATGATGTGAATATCAGATTGCTCATCATTAGTGAAGTGATCACAAATGAAAACTCGAAACATTTTGGGGTGAAATCCTAATTTAAATGAGACGGTTTCGAGTACTTGTATTCATGTTATAAATCTGGGGTATTACACCCACTTCCTTCAATAAGCTCAGCTTTATAAGAACACAGAGACTCGATGTGCATTTCCCCATAGATAACACTATAGCTTCAGTGTAAGGACATTACATTTGACGACATCTGTGAATCAAACCCACGATCAGCTGAAATGTCTGTAATCTAGAGCTGGTTGGTTTGTTTCATGGCCGAATCAAAGTGTTGTACAATGAGACCGCAACAAATCCACCAGTGAATAAGGCAACACTAGTCCAGCGGCAGGACGGCAGATGTGATGCTCTGCTGTGTCAGTGGAAGGAAATGAGGCTAATATTCACAACAGGCATAAAATGATGCAAGAATGAGTGGAATGAACTCGTGTATGCTGGCTCACTGATGTCCTGAACTTTAGGTCAGGTCATTCTGCGGTGGCCGACGCGTGGTCAGAGGTCAGGACGCAGCAAAACAAAGACAACCTCATTCTTTCAGAGTGTCTTCAGAAACGAGGACACAGCTGCCTTTTTTATAGACACGTCCTTCAGAAGGAGAGCGTTTCCCTCTCTCTCTCTTTCTTGCTCCGTCCTGTTTTTCTATTTTCAGCTCTCCTCCAGACGCTCTACAGACTGAGTCATAACAGCAGATAAGACATCTGATTCACCTGTGTGTGTGTGTGTGTGTGTGTGTGTGTGTGTGTGTGTGTGTGTGTGTGTGTGTGTGTGTGTGTGTGTGTGATATACAGCCCCTGACTGGATGTCAAACAATGGATCAGTTTAGAGTAAAAGAGGAAGTGTTCTGCACACACTCACCCAGCAGATTTTAACCCTATAAACCTACTGTATTATCAGTCCCTCCAGTTTTTCACGATTCCGCGATCGCTGAATACAACGCAAAATCAACACAATGTCCTGCATAATTCGTAATTTCACCGCGAAATAAAAATTGCAAAAGTTTTTTTTAATGTCAAATATAAATTATATTATCCAATTGACCTCGCTCTAATTTATTTAAAGCTGTAATGCATTGTTTTCATGAGCTTACAGACGTCTGTGTGAAAGCGAAAGTGAGTCTCTCACCTGCCGTCTCTCATAAGTGCCAAGGACCGGGCGAAGTGACCAAACAAAAGTATGATATGCCAGATAGCACTAAAAGAGTTAATAAAAGTGCTGTATAGCCTACGACGAACTCAATTCACTACTGACACATGGACCGATGTCAGACAGCGCTCGTGTACCGAAATGGGTTCCATTTCTAGGCTCATTGCCCTTTGTACGATCAAATCCACACATTATTAATGCCTAAATGTCCATCTTGGCGGTTATGTCTAGAGTGAACAAGTTTGGAACGTGTCTGTCAGTTTTGAATCTGTGCATTACTGTAGGTCTTAAAGTGAAAGCAACCTAATATAGCCCATACTCGCTCCTGTCTGTCGCTAATGTTCATCAAACTACACATTTCTGGAAATTACCACCACAAAATCAATCATTTTGATTGCAAAAATCCTGGAGGGACTGTATTATATTTGATTCATATATTTCGAAGGCCTCTAGTTAGTAATATTTCCGCTGGACTGAAGCAGGTTTACTTCATTATCCATAATTTATAAGAGTATCAAATACGATCTTCAGGCTTTTGAGGACGGTTTATTAGTTCATCTGTCAATCATCATTTCATTGCATATGTTTTAAAACTACAGATCATAAAACTAAGCATTTAAATATCATATGACTAAGACATTATTGGCAGATATTGATATGTATATGCATTTTGTGTTTCTGCGATACTGTTAAAAAGATGAAAGTCTGATGCGTATTGCATATTTTGCTTACTATATCAGACTATATGACATAAAAGCCTGATGCATCAGATATGATACTCAACCAAAAACACACATGCACACTTAAATGAGATTTTTGGGACTATTATTTCATATGTCAGGCTCTAGCACGGCTCAAGCGAAGTGCGATCGATCCCTTTAAGCGCATCGGTCTGTCGTCTGCATGTGCTTCTGAACACAGAGCAGACTACATCAGCTGACAGCACGCATCAGCATTGTGATGGCTCTCCTTATGTTTCTGAATGCGCTGTGAATGAGGAATCCACTCTCACTCCACCCAGTGTGCGTCATTCCAGTGCTCTGATAATTACAGTTATTGAATCTGCAGATGTGTGAGAGGACCATAGAGCCCCTGTGACTCACACAAACCCACCCAGACCAAACCCCATCATCGGCCTGACTGATCACATGCAGAGAAAGAGAGAGAGAGATGGCACGTACTGCGGATCTGCCGCTTGATTTCCTTGGTAGGGTCCAGCCAGCACTGCAACAGAAAAACACAGAGTCAATAAAGCAGCTGCACTAGATTATCAAGACTCTCTGTGAGTGTGAGCCCTTTCTTTGCTGTAAAGGGAGTGTTTGTCTTTCAGAGAGTTCACAATGAGTCTCAACACATTTTTTACACTGACCGTGACTATTAGAATTGTATTATTTAATATTAGTATATATGATATATACTGACTGATGACAGATCTATTCAGGTCAAGAAAGTCACATGACCAATCCCATGATGCACCTCACAAGAACGCATGTTTACTAATGTATTTAGCATCAACTTCATGCTTAATGGATATTAAAGGACTGTAGGGTAATTTCATGTCAAATCGACCAAATTTTGGAACTTCCCTGACTAAAATTATGGATTTTGTTAATGTTTTGGCTTTCATCCTGTTCTGTAGAGGAGGCTCAGAATGACCGTTTGAGATCTGGAGCCAAATTACAGGCGTGTAAACATGACTTTAGAAAGATGGCAGCATCATTATTTTATTGTCACACAGAGATTGGTAGATCTATTAGTGAAATCTGTTGACTTTATCAATCTGTGTGTCATTATATGCGAGCGCTCAAACATGGGGAAAGGGCACTGCTGGTGTGTTTTGTCTCAGGTTTGCATGCCTGTAACTCCAGAAGTATTAAAGATATCTCAATATCCTTTTAGATTCTGCTTCTTAACAAACTTTTCTTTTGGTGTTTTCATTTTAAAGACCCTCGATGGTTCAGTCTCAGAGATATGGAGATCTCAATGCGGCTCCATGAGTAAATTGAACATATTTTCAATGGTCAAAAACCAAATGTGGGTCTCTTTGCACACAGCTGAACATCTGAACAACAAATAATGCTGAGACTAGAAATGCATCTCGTTTTTTTACATCAACACAATTGCATAGAATATACCTGTATGAGTGCCATACATATTATTTTATAAGTGTGCGTGCCTGTAAAGTATTAATATAGATCTCAATATGACTTTAGATTCTGGTTATTAACAAACTTTCCTTTTGGAATATTAATTTTTAAGGCCCAATATGGTTAAATCCCAGAGATATTGGGATCTCAAATGCGGCTCCATGTTCAATTTGTTTTTGTTGTAAAATTCAACAGTTTACTCACAGAGCCGCATTGAGATCTCCATATCTCTGGGATTGAACCATCGAGGGTCTTTAAAATGAAAACACCAAAAGTAAAGTTTGTTAAGAAGCAGAATCTAAAAGGATATTGAGATATCTTTAATACTTCTGGAGTTACAGGCATGCAAACCTGAGACAAAACACACCAGCAGTGCCCTTTCCCCATGTTTGAGCGCTCGCATATAATGACACACAGATTGATAAAGTCAACAGATTTCACTAATAGATCTACCAATCTCTGTGTGACAATAAAATAATGATGCTGCCATCTTTCTAAAGTCATGTTTACACGCCTGTAATTTGGCTCCAGGGGCCTCATTTATAAACATTGCGTACGCACAAAAGAAGGCGTACGCCGCTCTCTACGCAATAATTGGTATTTATAAAAAGCAAACTTGACGGGAAAGTGTGCGGTCCTTCACGCAAGCTCTGACCCAGGCGTACGCACAAAAACGGGTGAAATGAGAAATGGCGACACCGTCGGCAGATGGAAGAAACACGAGAAAGTGTGTGAAACTGTAGACCGTTGTGTAAAAGAAATGGCAATACTGCCTCTTATATATAACATGAAGACACAAAGCAAGTCTTACAATTAACAGCCTACACGAACACACGTTTGATCGATCTGCAGTGCAAAACAAACAAAATCAAACGAAAATTACAACAGAAATGCAAATAAACACATATTTGCAAAAAGAAAAGTGAAATATGTTCAGCAATAATATTGGCATATTATGCAATTCATTCTCATAAATAATATGGTAAACAGAACGAAATAGCTAATGTACAAAACTGATATTCTCGTCAATGTGTCCGTCTATATAGATGCAATTAGATAGATAGATAGATAGATAGATAGATAGATAGATAGATAGATAGATAGATAGATAGATAGATAGATAGATAGATAGATAGATAGATAGATAGATAGATAGATAGATAGATAGATAGATAGATAGATAGATAGATAGATAGATAGATAGATAGATAGATAGATAGATAGATAGATAGATAGATAGATAGATAGATAGATAGATAGATAGATAGATAGATAGATAGATAGATAGATAGATAGATAGATAGATAGATAGATAGATAGATAGATAGATAGATAGATAGATAGATAGATAGATAGATAGATAGATAGATAGATAGATAGATAGATAGATAGATAGATAGATAGATAGATAGATAGATAGATAGATAGATAGATAGATAGATAGATAGATAGATAGATAGATAGATAGATAGATAGATAGATAGATAGATAGATAGATAGATAGATAGATAGATAGATAGATAGATAGATAGATAGATAGATAGATAGATAGATAGATAGATAGATAGATAGATAGATAGATAGATAGATAGATAGATAGATAGATAGATAGATAGATAGATAGATAGATAGATAGATAGATAGATAGATAGATAGATAGATAGATAGATAGATAGATAGATAGATAGATAGATAGATAGATAGATAGATAGATAGATAGATAGATAGATAGATAGATAGATAGATAGATAGATAGATAGATAGATAGATAGATAGATAGATAGATAGATAGATAGATAGATAGATAGATAGATAGATAGATAGATAGATAGATAGATAGATAGATAGATAGATAGATAGATAGATAGATAGATAGATAGATAGATAGATAGATAGATAGATAGATAGATAGATAGATAGATAGATAGATAGATAGATAGATAGATAGATAGATAGATAGATAGATAGATAGATAGATAGATAGATAGATAGATAGATAGATAGATAGATAGATAGATAGATAGATAGATAGATAGATAGATAGATAGATAGATAGATAGATAGATAGATAGATAGATAGATAGATAGATAGATAGATAGATAGATAGATAGATAGATAGATAGATAGATAGATAGATAGATAGATAGATAGATAGATAGATAGATAGATAGATAGATAGATAGATAGATAGATAGATAGATAGATAGATAGATAGATAGATAGATAGATAGATAGATAGATAGATAGATAGATAGATAGATAGATAGATAGATAGATAGATAGATAGATAGATAGATAGATAGATAGATAGATAGATAGATAGATAGATAGATAGATAGATAGATAGATAGATAGATAGATAGATAGATAGATAGATAGATAGATAGATAGATAGATAGATAGATAGATAGATAGATAGATAGATAGATAGATAGATAGATAGATAGATAGATAGATAGATAGATAGATAGATAGATAGATAGATAGATAGATAGATAGATAGATAGATAGATAGATAGATAGATAGATAGATAGATAGATAGATAGATAGATAGATAGATAGATAGATAGATAGATAGATAGATAGATAGATAGATAGATAGATAGATAGATAGATAGATAGATAGATAGATAGATAGATAGATAGATGTAATGTCCACTGGGGAAAGTTGTTTTCATAGTAAAATTTCTTCATCAGCTACGGAATCATGGTATTCATGCATATGCCTTTAGTTTTATTTTTGATAAAATAACGTATGACGTATGTCTCAACCATTCAGAAAGCTGCAAGACATTACATTTGCACTGAACTATTTCCCATTTCCACGTAGATTATAACCGACATCTGTAGCTTGTCAGATGCAATTAAATGGACGGAAATAAAATGCCCAATCACAATGCGTAATGACGCACAATGGCTGATCTTGCGCTCTTAGAAGATGTGGCAAATGGAAGGATTCGGAGTGAACGCATCTTCACACAGCAAGAAGACTAGACGCTTTTTTGCCTCGACTTTGATGTCCGACCATTTCTTTTTTATTTCGGCCATGGTCTGAGGTTGTGAGGCTACAGCATTTACGGCGTCTACAACCTTTTGCCATTCAAGTTCCATTTTGGCATTAGTAATGCCCACACTGTGCCCTCCAAAACAACATTTTTATCCTCTTTTCAACCTTGCCAACGATAATTTCTACTTCACATTGAGTGAAGTTGATTTTTTTTTATTTCCTCTCTGTGTTTGCCATGATTTCGCAATCGATGAATATTAACTTGTGGGCGTTTCACGGACTATTTATGGGCAACTATGGGCGTGACATGAAGCCGCAAAAGCTGCGCTATATTTAGAATCGACTGTGATTTATTAAGGGAAAACTGCGTAGGATGTGCGTGCGCACGGGTTTATAAATCCCAATATATCTGTGCGTACGCACGTCCTATGTTTCATCCGTACGCCACTTCTGACGCAAATCCTACGCAAAGTTTTATAAATGAGGCCCCTGATCTCAAACGGTCATTCTGAGCCTCCTCTACAGAACAGGGATTACTCAGTCATTACACATCTGAGACACTTACTATTCAGGCTTTTTCATTTATGCATTTCTTTCACCAGAAAAAAACAATCAAAATCTTTAGCCGATGACCTCTTGAATTGACACGGAATGACCCTGTAGTGATAAAAACTGCCACCGTTACGGCCCTAAGAGCCAATGTGACGTCACAGAAATACAGTGCACGGATCACACGGATGGGTTTGTCCGTGTCTTGTGTGTGAACTCACCCTCTGCTCAGCGTTGTCTTTAAAGCTCAGGCTGAAGTAATCCTTCTCCATCAGATTCAGGTGCTCGCACACTTCAAAAAACAGGTACTGGCCTTTCGCCCGTTTCTGGACACACAGAAGAGGAAAGATGAGTTGGACATTATTTATACACAATGTTGTGAATACATAAACATCCAGGAACAGTTCACCCAAAAACGATTCTGCCAATATTTACTTGCTCCAAACCTGTAGGATTATCTTCTGTGGAACATAGAAGATATTTTGAGAAATGTCTCAACTATTTTAGCCCATAAAATGGTGTCCAGAAAAATCAGGTTTGGATGATGTTGAGTAAATGAGGGCAGAAGTGTCATTTTTTGGGTGGCACTTGAACTCTCCCCGTGAATGCCAGCGCTGGCACGGTGATGAGTCTGAATGGAGTCTCAGAGTCGGTGTGAAGCGCCACACACAGCTCATAATGGGCCTGTTTGAGCCGTTCCTCGCATTCATCTCGATAGCGTGAGCGTTACTGTGACTCTTGAGGAATGAGAGGTCTGGTTTGGAGCTCAACAGTCTCCAGACACCAGGAGCGTCCAGCATTAGTCACTGAGGGCCATCTGAAGACAGAGCAGCGCTGTGTTCTTCATCTGCTCATGTCATTTTCAATCCACCAGTCAACATTTCTTCCACCAAATAACAGTTAAATGTAGTTATCTTTATCCCACATCCCATGAAGCTCTGCACAATTGATGTGAGTAACAAATATCAAGCTTAAGGAACTGCGTGGTGTGAACAGGCATTTAGAAATATCCCAGTAAACACTGCTGAAGTGACTAGAAGAGAAGGGAAGACAATAGTGTAATATGGCGTTATGTGTGTGATATTCTATCCTGATTAATGAATGCATGTTGTCTTTTACCTATATTTTAGAGCAGAAAACAACAATAAAAAGAACTAAACACAGCTTTCGGACTTAAAAGAGCTGATCTCAGATTTTCTTGTGAAATCAATGACACGTTAAACTACCAACGGTTACATTATTTTCCTCATGTATTAAATGGAGCATGACGGAAAATGTAAAGTTCAGGCAAATTGAAAAATAAGGACTATTTGTAATGCAAACTTTTATTAGTTCCCCAAACGGAGGCACCAACAATAATTTGAAAATAAGGTGGATATGATTGTGTCAATTAAAGCGCTGGTTGATTATGATTTGACTTGTGTAACTTTAGTGAGTGTGTGATGTCACTGTTTGAGCATAAACAACATCTGCACGACGCTCAAAGCAAAGGGAGATATTTTCTCTTTAAGGACTACAACAAACGGCTGGTAGGGACTACAACGAGTCAGTGACATCACTAACCCTAACATTTACATAACCCCGCCCCCGGAAACATGTGGAGAAGAGGAAGAGTTGCTGTAGTCGAGCTCGAGCTGTCGTCCATCTCTCCCATTTACTGATACAGTACGAACACAAACGCTATAGCACGTCATAAACAAGATGACATCATCAGTTATAACCGTAATTACACTAAACTATCCCTGTTCTCTCTTCATCAGCAGATATTCTCTGGCTCATCTTACCCCACACCAGCGCTTTAGAGATTCTCGTGACAGAATATGCTAATCAATGACTCAAACTCATCATCCATCCCTTCAGAAGCGTCCTGTCTCGTTCTACATGTTCTCTCTTCTTCTGGAGTCTCTCCATCATTGTCCGACTCCGGTTTGATCAGAAAAGGCTGAACAGTTTTGGTGTGTGTGTGTGTGTGTGTGTGTGTGTGTGTGTGTGTGTGTGTGTGTAATCAGAACTGCTAACACAAGATCTTGAAGCTGCAGCTCATTTGCATTTAAAGGGACACACACAAAAAGTGTCAATTTTAACATGCTATAAATGATCTGTGGGGTATTTTGAGCTAAACTACACACACACACACACACACAGGGGACATCAGAGACTTATTTTACATCTTGTGAAAAGGGACCCCTTTAAACTGACTCTGTGCAACTGTACCTTTAAGACTTAATCAGTATTATAACTTAAGACCATAACCATGATATATGTCCTTGTGTTTTCGGTTTGGTTCCAGCATATGGTCTGGATGGACTGGAGTGGAAGTGTTGAGTACATGTCCTTAAAACTTGTATTACAAAAGAGCGGGAATTTTCCCCTTTTGTGAAAAGTGACAGTCATGTGAACTAGACAAACAAAACCCCAAACAGAGCTTGTTTAAGGTTAAATGTGTCTGGTTATGACATGACACAAAACCCCATGAGCTCCTGTTATGGATGCAATTACACCAACTAATCCGTTCAGAGCGTTCACGCGCACCAGAGTCACTGAGTGATCAGATGCCACGCTCCGTAAACTCTACAGACGCTGCGCACACACACACACACACACACACACACAGCTAATGGATCTGAGTTTCCAGTGGATCAATACTGGAGGATTGTGCATTAGAGAAAAGTGCATTAGGGGACGGACGAGCGCAAACAAACAGTGGCGCTCATTTGTGCGGGAGTGGCGGAGAGCACAGCTGCCTGATGGTAAAGAGCCGCAGGTGGAGACGTGTTCTCATGGTGTCGGCACAACGGCTCCGAGCACAACAAACCAGAGGGATTCACAGCTACTGGTGAACCTGTGAGCCAGAAGGAACAGTGCAACATCACACATGAGTGTCAGCTGATCTACAGCAGATCACAGGTCTGCAACTAGAGTAGAGGAAGTCATGATTTCACCACTGTCAAGTGCTGTCACGCATCAACGAGCGACAACTGAGGATAAACCCAAAATAAAGAGAGCAGGAGATGCGTGGTATTAAAGAGATGAAAAGCACAATAGACTCCTGAGGAGAACCAAACACTCAACGCGCACGCAGATAGCCACAGTATTCAGCTCTCTCTCATGGCATGTTGAGGATAAATGTCAAATGCCCTTCTCACAAACACAGTGAGCCATCTCAAGTGTATGTAAACAGTCGGATGCATCTTTGATTTATTGCATTTGTGGTTCTTGTATCCAAGATATTTCTGACATCTTGGTTGCTGCTCTTACAAGAGCCATGGGCTTGCGAAGCATCAAGCATCTCACTGTTGAAGGAATCGCTCCGGTCAGGGCTACGAAAGAACGGCTTTCAAGAGGACAACAGCAGCATTAAAAGTAGGGGCTGAACGACTTATGTGAT
Source organism: Romanogobio albipinnatus (assembly GCA_023566225.1). NCBI lineage: Eukaryota > Metazoa > Chordata > Actinopteri > Cypriniformes > Gobionidae > Romanogobio > Romanogobio albipinnatus. Next base: position 1,619,080 of record CM042256.1, on the reverse strand, counting down.
GAAAGTCGAGTCGGCTAGTCGCTGATGACGTCATTAATGAACAAATCACCTTGAGCTGAGACACAAACAGGTGCATAACAGCTTCTGTATCAGAAGTATATTATTTTTCCTCACAGATTTCTATTCGTTCTGAATCAGATACAGATGCAGTAGCACAATAAAGATTACATGTATGAAATTGAATGCATTAGTGAGAGAGCGATTGCGTGTGAATGTCAACTAGGGCTGTAATCAACCAAAGGAAATCTTGGTCGACTGAAGTCCTGAAAATTTCAGACTAAAAATGACGTTAGGAAAAAAAACGTTAAATGAATTAGCTGTGCACTGTGCGCAGTACTTGGTAGCCTTGTTTATTTATCACTCATTTAGGCAAACAACTAGTAGGCTATTTGCAGTATATTAAGTCGTTTTGGACTGAAATGAGTCTGACGCTCTGACAGCATCACGTGCACCTGCGCAATATCACAGCCTATGATTTCCCAAAATATAGTATGTTGTCAACTAGCGATATCACAAGAACTTTTGAGGAATATGCAACATAATTTAGACAATTGTTTTTGTCATATGTATTATACTAACTGACAGACACTATCATTTCAGCCGCTCTGTGCAGCTCGAACACAGGATCAGCTCAGCTTCCCGGCTGAGACACGAATAGACTATTAACTTAAAGCTTTTACTCTTACACACAAAAGGCACGTCCACTTTAATAAAAAAGGAATATTTATTAAACAAGCCAGATCAAGAGCAGAAAAAACACTCACACAATTAAATAAGTAATATACAGCAGCAAACTAGCCTTCTTCAATCTGTCTCTCTTCTCCAGTGGGTTGGGCTAATCCAAAATAAGTGGAAACAAGGGGGTGTTCTGAAGACAGACTGTTACCTGTGGAACAGGGGTGCCCTGAAAACACCCCCATTAGCAATTAGCGCTTTCCACCTGATGAAAAGAACGCGGCAAAACTGATTAAATGAAGATAACTTTCTCCACTTTCAGGTGTCACTACTCGCTTGTCATTGGTCAGCTGTCAAAAAGGCGCTTGATGTAGGGCGTTTTTATCAGAAAAGTTGAACTTTTTTCAACTTGAAAAGACGCTGAGCTGCAGAAAAAGACGTCGGCATTGGCGTTTAAAAAAACCCGCGTATGACTTCTTTGAAAACACGGTTTACTCCATAGGATTATAATGTAAAACAGACGCTGGCAGCAAAGTGTGAACGCAGCCTAACTGAACTCCTTCCCACAAATTGATCATAGATATTAAGTGCAAACAATAACCATAATAAAAGTACTCAATATTCAAAGTGCAAATGGAGAGTGAATGTTTCTGCAAGCATGAGACTGAGCTCAGAGATGGTTACAACTACACAACCCAGCGCAAGATGGCGGTCATATTGAGAGATATTCTCATGCCTCGGAGTCGCGGTCACACAGTGGTAACTTGAATGAGCGCTCGGGTTTACTTTCGTGATCGTGTGTGCTCTGTGATTAGCAGATGTCAGTCAGTGTCAGTGTCCTACAGTCGGCTCGAACAGCTCGTGTTGGATGAGCTGAAGGAATTGAAGCGACTGTTATCCATCTGAAATAAAATGTTTTTATTTCTATAAAAAGCAAAACGACAGTGGAGGCGTAATGTAAATGTACCGGTGGCATATTCAATCCTAACTTCACCCTCACACTCCGTCATGGTAATATGACACAAGACAGCTTCTCACCTCGTCACTTTAATCTCGCGAGATCTCGTCACACCCCTAATCCCCACGTTTGTTTTTATAAGAGTGCACAGCATAAAGACCGTGGAGTTTTTTTACAGTAATACTAAAAGGCTTTTGCTTGCTAACTATCAGTCAGACGACAGAGAAAGACTAGATCTGTACAGAAGAGAATGAATGGATCAGAGAGAGAGTGAAAGCCACAAAGAAAAGGACATGATGAAAGAAGGAAGAACATGAATGAGGACAAAAGAAGGATCTCCAACTGCAGACTGAACAACAAGATGAATAATTGAATTGTGAAGTCGCAGAGAATCGCTGATGGGATGTTTGAAGAGGGTTTAAATCACAGAGAGTCTTTGTGAATGAACGTCCTGAAGCATTAGCGTCAAACACACCCTCCGCTGTGGCCTCGTGTGTCCCTCGACCAGAGACGGACAGCCAGTGACCAGGAGCAGCTCAATCTCACGATGGTTTCCTCACATCCGGATTCTGCTTCCAAACAAACACACAGCTGGATCTCTGCACTTACGGCATTAAAACAATGCTGTTATAGAGGTCACAGTGCTGTGATTGGCTGAGTGTTTGTGTACATTATCACACCCTTTCCTGAGCAAACATCAATCCTGCCGTGAGGACAGAAGCACAAAGGCTCTGTGGAAGGGAGTAGAGATTGAAACATCCATGAGGGGTCGTTCGGCAGTCATGAGCCTCCTCTTTGTCCCCACCGTCCCAATAAAGCGGCAGGTCTGGAATGCTTTGTTTGGAGCTGCGGCTTATGCGACCGGAGAGAGTCGCGCTCATCTCTGAGCAAACATGCCACCGTCTCGTGCATGAATACACCCGGACAATAGCGCTTAGTGATGCCTCAGCACTTTCCGGTGATGGGACAAAGCCGAGCCTGTTCGACACTCACAGAGCGGCCAGTAATGAGAGCCCAGACCATCCTATCCCAGCACTCACCTGCACTGCTCTCAGCATCGGCCAATACGCTCATGTTAGGTGCATTAGACCGACTCAAGTCACGGCCAGAACACCTGCACAGCACGGATGTCTCGAACATCCTTCATGCACTTCATTTGGACAACTTTAAAGGAGATTTTCTCAATATTTCGATTATTTGGCACCCTCAGATTCCAGATTTTTCAAATAGTTCGGCTAAATATTGTATAAAATTATATTTAAAATATAGTAATATAATATAAAATACATAATACAATATATAATATAAAGTAATAAATAATATAATTCATAATTTAATACAATTTAAAATATATAATACATTTCACTAACAGCAGGCATTGGTGGTTTAACACTGAGGGGTTGACAGGCCCCCAATTATCTGTCCTCTGAACACTTCACACACACTCACCAAATCACTGCAGGGTCAGAGGTCATCATGCATTTAAATGCTCCTATCAGCACAGTGACTGATACCAACACACTCTCACACACACACAAAACTACATTAATATAATATACATTATAAATATTACACCTGTGATTTATATTATATTATATTATTGGAATAGGCAGTTCCTCCATTGAAGGGTTGTCCATATATCTATAATAAACATGTGTATGGGGCTGGGGGACGCATGCCGCTCAGACTAGTGCACACACACACACACACACAGTTATAATGAGTTGTGTTGCCATGGAGCTCATGAGGGGAGATGACGTGTGTATGTTAGATTATCAGAGTATATATAGACACAAATCCAAGCAACACACTCATCTCCATACACACAGCAGGATTATTGTCATCATGAATTATCATAAAATAAATAAGAGTGAAACACAGAGACATGATTAGAGCCGACACGTCACCTACTGTCAGCAGTGATGAGCGAGAGCGTCCACACACACACACACACACACACACACACACACACACGCCACAACAACAAACAGAGCAGGAGCATGAGGAACGGACGGGCCTTACCTCCACCTCGCAGGAGAACTGGCTGCCGTCCAGCAAGGTCACGTGACACACCACCATCTTCATCTTCTTGTTGAGTTTGAGTGGCGACAGCACACTCGTCTCCTGCTGGATCACTTGCTCTTCCTCTTTCTTCTCCTCGCTCTCCTTCGCCTCTGCTTCGGGCTCTTTCTCCTCCCTCACAGGCTGCACACACACACACACACACAGAGTTAATACACACACACACACACACGCTCTCATGTTTTCCAGCCGAGCGGATCGCTGCTGGATGATGTCAGCGGGCGGATGCTGAGTGAACATGGACAGACGACTGATGCTTTTTGGCAGAAGCGCGTGCCGTAAGGAAGCGTCCAAATCTGATCTGAATTAGATCTGGATCACAGGAGGTGATCTTCAGCGAACCACTGGAAGCTGCTGCAGGAAATGACATCATGACTCCAGCGTCAGTGCATGAGGAAGACGCACAGATGACGTGTGCATCAGTGTAATAAACACCGGTGTTGTCATGATGCTGGAGTTGGCAAACCCTCAAGCTGTTATTTTGGCAGGAAGAACTTTAAGTGCCTGTGACCACAGGTTTACAAACGCTTCTCGTGATAGATCTGTGTGAAACCAGAGAGAGAGGTTTCCTGGCTAGATTAGGTCACATGACTGGGGTCAAAGGTGACACGCTTTCAGGTGTGAGGCCACTGTAGATCACCTGAACACTGGATAGTCATTTAGTCCTGTATACATGAAATCCATAGGCTATTAATCCTGAGTCCTTACGACTAAAGCCCTCTGTGGCTGTTTCATCACGCACTGTGGCTTTAAGAGCCAGTGCACAGAATCCGGATTGGTTATAATTACACGTTACACATGCGTTCTCTCTCAACTGCGTGTATAATTGTGTGCTTGTGACCATTAAAGCGCTATAATCCACAGGAAGTGACTCGTGAGCTGTTCGTGAGATGTGTGTGTGTGCAGAGAAACCACCTCTCAGAGCGCGAGTACTGAACAGTTTAAATGGCCTTGAATGTTTACATTGACAAGACTTAAAAAGACATGCAAATGATAAACTTTAGTGACGATGCAACACTGGGCCGATGGTTGTATAATTTACTCATACACCCTACATGCTAAAGTGAATAAATGTTAATAATTAGGGATGCACGATATGAACATTTTTAACCGATAGGATAACTGATAATGAAGTCCTTCTCATGGCCGATTCCGATAACCAATAAGTTCATATTTTTATATTATAATTTCCATATAATCTGCAGTTTGTGCACGTAGGAGAATAGAAAATCTAAGATGCACTGATGAAACTGATACTCTAGTAGCTCTGGCAAATTTCAGTCGTGACTCTTCAAATGCTTTTATTTTTGGTGTAAGGCGCACAATACTTAGTAACAGAAAGGGTTTAACAGAACCATGTGGTTTATCTGCACTTAACTCATTGACAACAAATTTATATTCAAGTATTTCATGCATCAATGCATCTATTTACCTTTAGTGCATGAGGATGAGGAAGGTATATAGACTTTGTCACGTGTTTTTCAAATAAAATGCATTGACATTTCATTTATCAACCTCGAGAGAGAGAAAAAAAAAAAAAAAAGAAACAAAAGTGCATCCTCAACAAAAATAAAGTGGATCTTCAACAAAAGAGCATAGTTGAGATTTCTCTGAAATTATATAGTTTAACAAAATAAATATGAGGGGTGAGGAAGGTTATCTGTAAGTGTGTTTCAAATGCATAAATCAAATGCACTGGTCATCAATGAAATCCATTACTTTGCCGTTTATGGCTTTAGCCTTTTCGCTGTCTCTGGAAAACTTCCGCACCCTCGGATCAGATTGACTGATTTACCAGCACGCGTACTCGGATCTAGTTAATCGGATTTCTTTTATTTATTGGAGCAAGTAATTTTCCCCCATATCGCCCGATAATTTGTACATATGCATCCCTATTAATAATGAATAAATGCTCTAGAGCTCTAAACATGGACCAGCACATTTAATCACGTCTTTACAAATGAAATATCCGTGCAAATAAGGACATGATACAGCCGTACTGATCATGATGACACGATGGGTTATTCTGATACATGTGTGTTAAACTGACGTGTCGTTTGCTCTTACTTTACATGTTCTACCGTGTTTCTCCCTCGTTTGATTTTATATAGGGTTATATTTTTAAAATGCATCAAGGAACCCTCAAGTTTTTTTCTCTGTCCATGGTCATATTTTAATATTCATGTGTCTGTAATGAGTGTTATTGGTCTCCTCTCTTCCCACCGCTACACTGCTGTTTTCAGAGACCAGCTCTGAGGTCTGAATGATTCAAATGATGCGTAATAGCCCTGAAAGAATATGACTGGGCATCACATTATATTGAGAGATTGGTCCGTGTGTGTGTGAGCAGCAGCTCTCACCTGTGTGTCAGCACTGCCGAATGACTTCTCCTCCTCTTTCTCCTTCTCCTCCACCTGCACTTCCTCTGGCCTGCTCTCCTCCTTCACCTCCTCTGCTTTCACCTCCTTCACCTCCTCTGCTTTCACCTCCTTCACTTCCTCCGCTGTCTCTGTGCTGGGGGCCGCCGCTCCTCCGTCCGCCTCGTCCTTCGGCTCGCTCTTCTCCTCCTCCTCCTCCTCCTCCTTCAGGCTCTCGCTCTTGGGCTGCGCTGCGCTCTCGCCGGCTTTGTCTAGGCTCTGTGATTTCTGTCGTTTAAGCCATGGAGGCAGGAAGCGAGAGATGCCCTTGTCTTTCTTCTGGCCGCCTGCAGCAGGAGGGCTGCTGGGCTCAGGAGACGTGGGCGCGTCCTGACGGCTCTCGGGCTCTGCGCTCGGGCTCTCCTGCTGGACGGAGGACATCAGGACACACTATTAGCAGTATTTATTCAGTCACTGTGTTGATGCATTGAATGATCTAGACTCTTACCTCCGGTGGGGCAGGCTGGGCGTCGCTGTCGGCGGGCTTGTCAGGCTGGTCTGTCAGCACAGGGTCCGTCTGCTGTTGAACTTCAGGGACCTTCTCCGGCTCCTTCTTCACATCTGTCTCTGATCCCACCTCTGTCGTCATCACGGCCGGCACACTGGGTCAAGAGGACAGAGGTTCAGTCAGAGTCATATCATGAGCAATCACCTCTTCTGAGACAAAACATCCTGCTCAGATCAAACAGACTGAACTACACAACACTCCTTCCTGACGACACACAGATGAACGTCAACACGTTCACACCAGCGCTCGAGCAATGTGGCCAATATAAAGCCCATATACATGACACAACATTTCATTTAAAGAAAATAAAAACAATCGCAATGGAGAGTTTCTTAACATGTGTATTATTTCTGAGAGCAGACCGAGTGTGTAAACTGGTCATGAAAAACTAAAATCTGCTTTACTCATATGCTATCTATCATCATAATGGGGGACGTCTTTCAGCACAGCGATACCGTGAGACAGAGAATCACTGAATGAGGGTTGAAAAGTATCAAAACGTTCTTTCATGTTGTCAGAGCATCAGAATAAAGGCTGTCAAACCCCACCATGAGCAAACACACAGCACTCAGAGCTCACACACACACACACACGGATGTCATGGTATTCATCTCAGTCACTAACAGACCAATCAGCTGCGAGCTTGATGACATCAGCAAGAGTGAAATGAGTCAGTGGCTGAATCTGAAATCACCCCCTATACCCTTAAATAGGGCATTATTTGATGGGACAGCCATTTGTAGTGGTGTCCGAAAACATAGCGGACGCTATCCGGTGCACTCATTCAATCCCACAATGCACCGCATTAACGAGTGTACGGCCGATGTACACTCCACGGCTGTCCGACTTCACACACTCGTTTTCATTCACTCCTTCAAGTGAACTATATAAGTGGAACAGTGATTGGGCGTTCAGATAACTCTGTTATCAGTTATCCTGCACATTTGAGATGGTCAGCGCGTTTCAAATGTCCGTTAAAGCGACTCAAACGCAGACGGAGTTGGTGTAGAGCGGTTGCTGAAAACACTAGATCATGAGCGGTGTGTAAATGAACACAGTGCTGCGCTTCACTCTGAAACACACAGCTCATGTGTTTAATTCAATCACAGCCTGCAGAGATTAACATCAATCTAATCACACTCTTCAGGATCACTAGACACTTCAGGACCGGTTTCATGGGGTTCTGACTACTGAAGGTTTGAGGAGAGATATTGAACAACAGCACAACCCACTGAACACTTTGTACTTCCATCCCTCACAGCCTTGTTTTCATTCACGTCAAAAATGTATTATGGCGCTACCCTGACTCTGAGAACTACTACACACACACACACACACACACACCTCATGTTCATCAGGACCAATCGAACATGCTAGAGGAACTCTGGGAGTTTCAGAGAGCACACAGCTGTTACAACACACACACACACACACACACCAGAGAGACGTCCAGCTGACCCACGGCCAGGGGAAAACCACTGATGAAAGACAAGAGCAAACACGCTGTGAGAAAGAGAAAGCATGCATGACATCATCACGTGTAGGGCATGTCCTCAAACACACATGTGATGCGTGTACATGAGTGTGTGTGCAGGAGCACCAGAACAACAAATCTTAAATTCAAGAAATCACAAACAAACACATGTTGAGTTTAAAATCCACCCGTGAAGGTTCAGACGGGCCCTGAGCAGCTGTAGGATCACGAGTAAAACACAACTGTTAACTCCTTTCAGTATGACACGGACTGGAGTGTGTGTGTGTGTGTGTGTGTGTGTGTGTGTGTGTGTGTGTGTGTGTGTGTGTGTGTGTGTGTGTGTGTGTGTGTGTGTGTGTGTGTGTGTCACACTAATCCCCAAACTGCAATGCTTGCAGATAACAATCAACACAAGCTGTCAAAACTAATCAGGATCCAGAGAACGCAACACCACCGTCTGTCTGTAACACACACACACACACACACACACACACACACACACGAGTATGAGGCCGTCGGGTTTGGCCACAACATGTGTGAGAGCAATAACAGCAGATTATCTTGAACAGGTCAGACACGACATGTGAAACACTGCAGCCTCATGTGTGTGTTCTGACTGACGGTTATCAGTGTGTGTGTGTGTGTGTGTGTGTGTGTGTGTGTGGCAGGTGTCCTGGATTTGCATCTATTGTGTGATGGCTTTATGAATGACATTTAAAGCACTGGATGCAGTGTGTGTGTGTGTGTGTGTGTGTGTGTGTGTGTGTGTGTGTGTGTGTGTGTGTGTGTGTGTGTGACTAAAGCTTTTAAAGCAAACATTCCCCAGGATAAGCACACGAGCGTCTGAGCAAACACACCATCAGAGAGTGAGCTCTGGGAAACAGGTATAAATGAACACACCTTGTGAGTAGGGCTTCAACAACAAATCTATAAAACTGATAAAGATCGATTATTAAAAGAGTTGCCAACTCTTTTAATAATCGATTTGTTGTGTCGCACGACTATTATGCCCGTCAATAAGACGTGGAGATGTTTGAGTATAAAAAAAAGCACGGTTGAGCACAAAGCAGAGTGGAAGCGGGCGAGCCGTGCTGTACCCGTCGTGCCACGCAGCGGAAAAGCAAACCGAGCCGAGCGTACCAGTCGAAAAGCGGCATTAATAAATCAAAAAAGTGTGTTAATTGCAGCAAAAGCGACGCGGCATGGCACAGGAGCACCACGGGGGCGATTCAGCACCTAAAACCAAAACATCTCTGAGTCTTGATGAGGAGGAAGAGTTCAACAGCAGGGGGACGTTAAGCCACTACAAATCCCACTTTTGCTCCGTTTGGAAGTGAGGAGCGGGACGTCCCTCCAGCCGCTCTTCTGCTGCTCGTTTACTCGTTAGTAGTAAGTTAGCGTTAGCTTGTTAATAACAGCAGTAAAGCAGGGGTGGTGGAGTTTGCAAGACTAAAGACACGTTTTTATTCACTTGCCTTTTTTGGCCCATTCATTTTTCAATCTGTTGCGATGTTAATTTCATTGACAAACAATTTGTCAGTATTTTAATCAACAACATTTATCACAGACAAAAATGAGACGAAAATCAAAACCAGCTTTGAATGACAAAAACTATGATTGTAATATCTATAGCCATTTTCGGTCAGCATTCGGTCTTAAAGTGACAGCGGTCCATTAACCTGCTTCCATTTGTGCTCTTAATATTAATCAAACAACAGAAGACAGAAATCACCTCTTTAGTTTTAATAAGGATTCATTATATTTATTATACATTAATTATTTAATCCATATTTAATCTATAAGGAATGTTGTATGCAAGTTGTTATAAAGAATGCATATCATTCATTGAAAATAAGACATTGTGTTCTTCTTTAGGAGGAGGAGTTTTATTTATTTGTTACATAATATTTAATATGTCACAGCAGTTAAATCTGTGCCTGGATTTAATATCATTCATATCAATAGGTTAATACAGTAGATGTTTGGACATTTTAGAGAAATTCTTAATGCATTACAATTTAACTAAACCCATTAATGTGGTTTGTGAGTGTGTGCGAGTGTAGAGAACAAGTTCTAACATCCTGTTAAGTTTTCTGATTAGTATTTTTCATATATATATAAAAAGATTTATAGAATTATTGTAGCAACCTGTGCACTTTCTGAAGATTTTTTGCACTGTCAGTTCTTTTCTTGAATAAAGAAATTGGAATTAAAAAATTGGGGGGAAAAAAAAAATTGGAAATAAAAAAAAGTTATCCGATTCATCGATTAATCGAAGAAATAATCGACAGATTAATTGATTATTAAAATAATCGTTAGTTGCAGCCCTACTTGTGAGGTGTGCACAGTGTTCATCATATTAGACAGAACTATCACAGACAGTAAAATAATGAACACAGCCGCTGCGTCTGAAATCAGGCCCTTCTCTACTACATACAGGAGGTAATAAAGAGCAGAGTATGTCCGAATGAGCAGTCCCCGGATGACCTAATACTTCCAGTGAGATTCAATGGACCCTTTCCCATCCCATGATGCCACAGGAGAGGTGGTGTGAGTGACGGTGAAGCTCAGCTGATAACTACTTTTTGTTTTACGATATATCGTCCCAGAAATAATTGCGATAAACTATATTGTCATTTTAAGACTATTTATGCCACTGAATATATAATCCTAATATAACAGCATAATGCAAGTAGACCTACACACTTTCAAATGACAACCTTTTAATTCTTTAGATCATGGAAATTAAGGGTAAAAAAAAATGAATTATCCTAAATAAAAAATGTAATAAATATTAATAAACATTTTCCCTTGTGAAACGGCTTTAACACTCGTCATTCTGCGTTGACATTTATCTGTGCAGCGGATTGCGGCTTGAGTCCATTTGGGATTATTCTTCCAAACTGTCAGTAGTGGTCAGGAAAACACTATTACGCCTCAACTGACGCCTTGTTTTCACCTGTCGATAACCACACAATTGAGTAAAATGTTGGCATTCATTATCATGGAAGCATAAAGGGCGATATATTGATTATTGCGACAGGCCTACTTTTAGGGGCACTGACCAAATTACGTTGGCACTGCCGAGATTCACATTAAATCAGTGCCTGAGAACACATCTGCTGATATATACTAGGGTCTGCAGGGTTTTTCCTACAATGGAAATTTTTTGGCGGCCGCCAAAACAAATTTGTCCCGCCAAAGCCTTATTTGATCAGTTATTGTGATTTATGATTGAGTGTCAGAGAGAACGATCAGAGCTCATCCCCCGCTCGCACTCTCTCGGTCTTCAGAATAAGCATTCTTAGCTTTCTAATATTTCACATATTACGTTAATCAAAATCAAAAGGACAGAAGACTGAATCCATGTTGCACGTGACGCTATCAGACGATGTTTTCCTTTAATTACCGCCGGGTGTGATTTGCGCTCAAAAAACGTTGACTCTTCTCTGACCAGCTGACATGAACCATACTTTCAATAAACGGGAAACAAATCCTATCCGGTTATGAAGTGTTTTCTGTGTGTTGACATCTTTCTCGATGTTCTAACAGACGGGATTCACACACAACGCGTCTGCTAATGTCCGATTCGTGATGACTCCTTTGAACCGAATCATTTTAACGACTGGTTAGAGCAGCTGATCTGCCCAACACTGAACTCATGAATCAGTTTAATCATTTACTCAGAACGCATCTGAAATGAGAACACAAGTGTGCTCACCCAATTTAGCAAGAGTGGGAGTAAGAGTTAGTTTTAATTATCCACAGTCTTTCAGCTTATGCATGTTGACAATGTGTAGTAAAATAAATAGCCTATAAATCATTTAGTTTAGACAGGAGTGAGGTGAACCCAGAACTAAGTTATTAGCTAGATGATCATTTTATGAAATTGTATATGGCAGAAAATGTGTTCATTTTTTGAATACTACTTTTTAATATTGATATGATTATATACCAAAACAATTATCTGTAAATAGTGTAAAAATTAGGAACAAAAACAAACATCAAGGTGTCAAAATAAGAAGCAAAAATTACAAAATTTCTTTGAATTTATTTAAAATGTATTGTCAGGAGTAGGCCTATTGCGCTTGCAGATCACGCGGGTAGGGGACTTTTTTACTGTGCGTGTGTGTGTGTGTATGGATGACCATGTCTGTCAGCCACCACCGAAGACCATTTTTGACCCAGGAAAACCCTGGTCTGGGAGTAATAAACCACATCAAGACTATATGAATATGAATCATGCGTGTCCTGCGTCTCTGTGTGGATGAACTTCATTTAACACACACACACACACGACAGTCATGTGTTTCCATCTCATGATGGCATGAATGCATGGTCTTCATCTCCAGAGCCGGCAAATCGCCAAAATAACAGTTCGGCTTAACTTGACAAATATCACTGTTGTACAGTAGAATTTAGATCCGTCTCAGTGTAATAATAATACTAACAACACTAAAGCAGAGTGGGAGTATTACCCGTCACCAGTGTGATGACTCCGATTGTTCGAATATTAACATTAAATAATACTTAAATCGATATGTCATCCGCAATAAACCCGTCTCCAGCGTGTTGCCTCCGATCATTCGAATATTGCACTTTAATAATTATTTAATCAACATCATCCGCAATAAACCCGTCTCCAGCGTGTTGCCTCCGGTCCTTTGAATATTCCGATCTATTATGACCTCCGACCTGTAAAGCAGCCAGAACAATAATAATAATAATACGTTGTTTGTTAATTGGCCAGAGGAGAACTGGCACCCCGACTGAGCCTGGTTTCTCCCAAGGTTTATTTTCCTCCATTAGGTCACCTGATGGGGTTTTGGTTTCCTTGCCACTGTTGCCTCTGGCTTGGCGTGCTCAGTTGGGGACACTACATTTTTCAACTAAACATCGAAATAAATCTAATTAATAAACTAATTTAACCATGTAAACTAAATTACTGATCTAATTATTGATCTAAAGCCCACACTGTCACCGTATGGAAATTGAAATGAACTGATGACATCAAATGGCTATACAGCTGAATAAAATTAGGCTGCATTATTTTCCTGTTTAACACTGTAAAGCTGCTTTGAAACAATCTACATTGTTAAAAGCGCTATATAAATAAAGTTGACTTGACTTGACTTGACTAAAGCCGGGTGCACACTGTGCGATTTTGGCCACAATTTGGCCGTCTGAGACAAATTTTGAAATCCTAAAAGATTTCTCTGATCCTAGGCTTAAATCTGAAGTTTTTGATCCTTAGTTTGACATGTGCACCGACAACCGATTAATGGCCGCTGCGATCAAATTTCACCTCGGACAAAATTCTGGCAGTGTCAGAAGATTTGAGGCGCAATCCTGCAGTGTGACTTCTCCTAGGACGCCCGTCAAATCAAGAACCAATAGGAGCGCAGAACCTGATGACGCATTTCGTGCGACAACATCCAATCACAACAGGGAACATGTGGAAAAGAGTCAGGCCAATGACAAATGCCAGCGCTTGTTTTTGTTGTTTGCTGAACGCTACCATTGTGTCTGTGAATGCGGCTCACCGTTACCGAACGTGTCACGGATTGATGACGTCAAACTCAGTCCGTACGAGTCTCTTGCTTGCGTCCGTTTTTGGCGTCTGACTTTCGTACAGTCTGACATAATGCCAACTGAGATCCTACAGTGTGACGTATTACATCAGGGATCATGTTCGTACAGTCTGACAAGCAACATTCGCAGAGGATTTAGAAAAATCGCACAGTGTGCAGGACCCTTAACGTTATAATAAATTATCAAAACTTTAAGTAATAAATCACAATTTTTCCTCCATGTTTTAATGTTAACAGTATAAAGCTCAGTTTGTTTAATTAAATTAAAAGATAAATGAAATTAATGTTTTATGTATGAAAATACACAACACAGAATTTGTGGGAAATCTTTTCATAGAAATCAAATTTAAAAAATAAAACGGTTGGTTTGGTGAATTCAGTTAATTGAGAAGCTACTGTAATATTACAGTAAACGCATCACAGACGATGGCAGACCATAATGTCAATAAAACTTCTATAAATGACTTACGGTTTCTGCACTTATTGAGGGAAACGTCCCTAAAGTACCAGAAAAAGACAGTCACAATGGAGAAGAGGTTTTCAGTTAATGAATGAATGAATGGAGCATTGCAGCCTCACATCCATTAAATAGCAATACTCTGTGCTTTGTTGCTATTGATATAAAACAAAGACTCGGATTTCAAATTACATCCATTTTGTTACGAAATTCAAAAACATAAATAGCGTTTTGGCGCTGTGGCGTGAGATTTGGCGCAGCTCAGTTCTAGAGAAGCGGCCGCGCACAGCGCACGAGAACAGATCTTCTCTTCCGCCTTGATACTTAATACCAGTTACAGCGCGAAATAAACATGAATGAACATCTGAACGTGTGTTAAAAGATACAGTACAACTTACCGAAACCCGTATCATGTCACATGGAATCACTCGATCAGTGTTTCAAACGCGGAAAGGCGTCAGTAAAACAGCTTGTAAACAATGTCATGTCACATTCACCTCAGAAAAAAACATATCCAGTGTCCATAAACTCGTTAGTCAGCCAGAAAAATTGACTCGCATTTTGCTAAATATATGCACCATATTCCATATTCATTATAATTTGTAATGTTCTTCAATATTTAATGCATGTTTGAATTAACCTGGCAAGTTATGACAGCCACCATTTAAATGTTTATATTAAAAAAAATATCTATATGCTTATGTAATTTGTTAAGTTAATATTATTGTGTATTAACAATAATATTAACACATGTAATTTAAGTGTTTGTACAAATCAGTTCATTTTTACCTTTATTATTATAGTCTAACGGACTCCCACAGTCTACAGCATTAGTTAAGAGATTTGTTTTCCCACATTTGTTTTAGATTGTAGATTTATCGCGAGATTTGTTTTACATTCCAAAATTTGCCATGTATTGTACCTGATATATATCCAAAATAATCAAGAACCAAGCCTTTTTTGTGACAATTTATTTAATTTAACTCATTGTTTTTTTTTATGACAAAAACAAAATAGTTTATATATAGTATATAACCAGTTTAACACTGCTTATTCAATAAACAGATATTACTGATACTACACTCTGCTCAAAAGAAATTTAATTCCAAATTGATCCATATTGTGATATGTATCGTATCGTGACTTCGTATCGTATCGTTGGTGATACACAACCCTAGTTCAGAGCCAGAGTTAGTCCCAGTTCATAGTTGGTTCGACTGAGGAGCTTCTAAGAACCGTTTGCTTTTCCACATGCTGAGAGCCACAACAGAGCCAGGTCTTACATCACTGTATACGTCTCATCTCTCTCAGCAATGCTAGCGAGGCAGCGGGAAACACACACACACACACACACACCAGGCTTGTTCGAGATGCATCAGCGCTGCGCAGACCGATCAGCGCATGATATCAAAAAACCGCATGAGTGAATCAAAAGCATAAGGAGTCATATGCTCTCGTTGGACTCGTTGTCATACGGCGATCGGTCTGCACAGCACCAGCACCAGCCCCAGCACCAGCCCCAGCACCAGCCCCAGCACCAGCCCCAGCACCAGCACCAGCCCCAGCACCAGCCCCAGCACCAGCCCCAGCACCAGCACCAGCCCCAGCACCAGCCCCAGCACCAGCCCCAGCACCAGCCCCAGCACCAGCCCCAGCACCAGCCCCAGCACCAGCCCCAGCCCCAGCACCAGCCCCAGCACCGCCTCGGTGGAGAAGGGGTACTGGAGGGCCACTGGGTTTAGCTCCAACCCTAATCAAACACACCTGAAGCCAATCAAGCTCTTCAGGATCACTAAAGTTACAGGCAGGTGAGTGTTATTTTCACGGTTGGAGCTAAACTCTGCAAGAGACCGGCCCTAAAACACACACACACACACACACACACACATCAATAAAGACGCAGATTCTCTCACACAGATCCCCTTGAAGATCACAACACACTCTTTCTGAAGCAATAATGCAAACACACAAGCCAGCGCTGCAGTCAGCTGACGTGAAGTCATCACAGATGTACCCGAGCAGCCATAGTGTGTGTGTGTGTGTGTGTGTGTGTGTGTGTGTGTGTGTGTGTGTGTGTGTGTGTGTGTGTGTGTGTGTGTTTGAGAGCTTGTGTTTACTTTACTGCCGGCATCCACAGGAATGTGATCCAAAAGATTCCAGCGGTTTCATTTCAAACACACGGTCACTGAGAGCGCTCTGAACACACTTCATGAAGCCACACACACACACACACACACACACACACACACAGAGCTTCTCTATACATCTGAGATTCTGCACGTGTGTTACATGATTATCACGGTTACATTTGAGTTACATGAGTGAGATTTTACTGGTCACATGGTTTCAAGTTTTATGGCTAGCCCCACCCACAGCAAAAACTGTTATTTTGGACCAATGAGGTTAACACTTTGATAACCATCGTACGGTCAGACTCGTCAGTAACTGCATTACCATCTCCAGTTGAGCTCAGTCCATCACAGCAAATCTGAGTCTTGTGACGGCAATAAAAGAGGAGATTACAGTCACCTGACAGCAGAGACTTGGGCTTCACTGTCTGCACACACACACACACCAGAGGACAGATGTTGTGGGTCAGCAGTCACACACACACACACACCAGAGGACAGATGTTGTGGGTCAGCAGTCACACACACACACACACACAGTAAACTGGGCTGTAGGACATGTCATTAATGTGATCAAACCCAGCTAAGACTTCATAAACATGACAAACATCCACATAACAGTAACAAGTTTGTTGGATTATAAAAGGCAGACCATAATATTTATTGGTCATATTGTTCACACCCACTCATGATGTCAGCAGACAGTTGTTGAACGCTTGTGAAGACGATGAAGAATAACGTGCACTGCTTAACTGAGATTAGCCAATTACAACACAGCTCATTACATATGAAAGTCTTAAAGGTGCAGTATGTAATATCAGCACTATTAAGGGAAATTGCAAAAGAACGCTGTTTTCCAGAAGAGGCTACAGGGGACACATCTACCCTCTGCTTGGGCTCTCACATTCAGCAGGTTAAATGGACCCTAAATTAACATCCCAGCATCATGTGACCTGTTGTCCGTGACGACAGCTGCATCATCTTTAAACATCACACACACTCATGAACCAGCAGGGTCAGTGTTTGACAGACAAACTGCTCCTCGTGGGTTTTAGCCTCTGAAGTGTCGCCTGCTGCCCTTCCAGTTGCCGGGGCTCAGGGTTGCCATGGAGACGGGCAGTTCCTGGTTACGCATGCACTGTGTGTCATGTCAACTCAGCAGCAATAAAAGAAGGTCAAAGCGAGAGGAAAGCAGTGAACACAGATTCAGAGTGTGTTTGTGCTGTCCTCTGTGATGCCACCCGCTGGGCTGGAACAAATCGCCCTCATTTAGAGTTTTAAACACTCTGGAAACATCCCTGAATACACTCCACTCTAGAGGAATGAATTATTCATGAGGCGGTTAAAACATGCACATCCAGAGACTGAACTGAGAAGAGTTTCTCCAGGAACGAGCGACCTGTGACCTCTGCACGTCACGCAGCTGCGCATACAGGAGCCACGTGTGTGTGTGCGTGTGCGAAAGTGTGTGTGTGTGTATGCTTGTGAGAAAGTGTGTGTGTGAGAGAGCGTGTGAGAGTGTGCGTGAGAGTGCACGTGTGAGAGTGTACAGGTGAGAGAGTGCACGTGTGTGTGTGTGTGTGTGTGAGAGAGTGTGTGTGTGTGAGTGTACGTGTGCGTGTGAGAGAGCGTGTGAGAGTGTGCGTGAGAGTGCACAGGTGAGAGTGTGTACAGGTGAGAGAGTGCACGTGTGTGTGTGTGTGTGTGAGAGAGTGTGTGTGTGTGAGTGTACGTGTGCGTGTGAGAGAGCGTGTGAGAGTGTGCGTGAGAGTGCACGTGTGAGAGAGTGTACAGGTGAGAGAGTGCACGTGTGTGTGTGTGTGTGTGTGTGTGTGTGTGTGTGTGTGAGTGTACGTGTGAGAGAGCGTGTGAGAGTGTGCGTGAGAGTGCACAGGTGAGAGAGTGCACGTGTGAGAGAGTGTGTGTGAGTGCGTGTGAGAGAGAGAGAGAAAGTGTCTGTCTCTGTCTCTGTGTGTGTGTGTGTGTGTGTGTGTGTGTGTGTGTGTGTGTGTGTGTGTGTGTGTGTGTGTGTGTGTGTGTGTGTGTGTGTGTGTGTGTGTGTGTGTGTGTGTGTGTGTGTGTGTGTGTGTGTCCGAGTACGTGCGTGTGTGCGTGTGTCAAACAAGCACTTAAACCTCAGTGTTTACTACAGTATGTACATTGTATATAAATGTAAATTTCCGGATGAAGAGAGACTGCAGTGTGTTTATCAGCTTCTGAAAGTATGAAGACGCCACTTACACACTCGCATCTCAAACACACAGAAAGCTGATGTTGAGAAGAAGTTGTACTGCTGTAATAATTACAATGTTTCAAATAAATCCTACAGGACATCATAAGCAAGGTCATGTCTGAGAGAGTGTGTGTCTGTGTGTGTGTGAGAGAGAGAGTGTGTGAGAGTGTGAGAGAGTTAAAAGCATTGTTAAAAGCGCTATATAAAAATAAGGTTGAGTGTGTGTGTCTGGTTTAGAGCTGCAACTAACGATTATTTTTTCTATTAGTCGACTAATCTAACGATTATTTTCCGATTAGTCGACTAATCTAACGATTATTTTTCCAGATTAATCTTATTATTCTTTTTTACTGATTATTGTATTTCAAAGAGGGTAGTGAATTTGTATATTATTTTAACATGAAATCAATGAATGATGACAATATTAATTGTATTTCAGGAAGGGTAGTGTACATAGTATGCCGTTTTATAATGAAATATATGAACACAAGAAGCTTTTTAAACATAATATATAATGATACTATTCATCATAAAATGTATACAGAGTAGGCCTAATTAGGAAAAGTTGTTTACTATAGTAGTTGAGTATGATTTACTTATTGATTTGTGTCAGTAGTAAACGAAAATGCACTTTATCTGCAAAAGGTTCACATACAGGAGCTTTCAGCATAGTGTTAATGTATAACTAGTCGTCTATTTTGAAGATACATGTGCATAAATAACGACTAAAGCTGCCAGAAGTTTTTGCCCAAACTTCAAAGACACATTTAAATGATTAAAGCTAGAGGCATATCTTAACTGTAATGTTACTTTAATCATGTAAACTACCTATATACAGCAAGTTATTATGCATATGTGTTTGGGACAGAGCGGAACCAGGTCGCATATACAGGAGATATATGCAGCCCATAATAAATAAAAGCACGAGACGTACTGGGGTCGGAGAAGAACACCGGGAAATGTGACCGTCTGTTGCAATACACGCGTGGCAGGTTCAGCTGCGCGAGAGAACACCGGCAGCAGGGTTGCCAGGTTTACACAACAAAACCCACCCATTCGTTACTCAAAACTAGCCCAAAACAAGCCCAATCGCGTTTCGGGGAGGTTCTCTGGTAAACATCGCGTTCGGGGGGTTAAATATGTGTGTTTTTTTGCTTCAACCCGCGGACATGAGACACAGCCCGCGGCAACAGTGTAGAAGTAGGTTCTCAGTGGTGACTAATCTAAAGGCCTCTGATTGGCCATTGCATTCATGCGCTCAACAGAAACATCTGTGATTGGTAATAATGCTCAACACCGCAAAAAACACTTTCAGATCCGCTCATGTTGTTGTATCAGCGACACTTCATCTTTCTTCACTTTAATTGTGAGGGTCGTAATAAGGCATTTTTTTGTCCCTTCATCTTAAATTTGAGGGTCTTATTCATTCCTTTGGATGGCCTTGTTTCCCAAAGCCCCCGTTCATTTCTAATCCTGACTAGGGATGAAACGCTATGGAAATTTCACATCACGATTATAGTGACCCAAATTATCATCTTATCAATATTATCACGGTTTTGTTCAAATGAGATGAAAGTGTTCAAAAAGAACAGATGCACACACTTAAAACATTTCAACAAGTTCTATATTTGAAAATCAACAAACAATAAATAAACAAGCAGCTCTATGCACGTTTTTAAGCTAGATTCTATTCTGTGTAATCTCCTTCCTTATAATGGCCGTCGTCAATAGTAACGCATAAATAATAATTTGGTGTAAATATAATCTCTAATATTCTCATTTCATCAGTGTTCAGCAATGATGCATTTAAATATAGCAAACTTTGTAAAAGAGCCCAAAGAGTATCCTAATGAAATAATGCATATCCATATTTCCGACAGTTTATTTTATTAAATATCAAAAGGTGTGCATCATACCTGACACCTAGATGAACACTTTACAGCTGTCATTCTCTTCAAATGCTACTGAACTTATTAACGTGTATATCAATGTTGTAACTTTAGAGACGGCCCCTAAATTCGCAGACTTTATTCCAGTCATCTCAGATGCGCTGTGGTTCTGCTGTGTTTGTTTGAAACGATTTTCGGTGCTGAAATAGAACAAAAACAGTCAAAACCACTGTATGATGAGTGAATCTCCTGCGTACAGCGCACGTTTATCTCTGATCTGAGTGCAGATTTCAGCGAGAGCCGCTCTGAACTTAACTCTAATCTGAACGCCTCTGATAACGAGACATTGCATTCATGAACTCAATAGAAACGTGTGGTTGGATAATGCGCAACGCGATTATAACAGATGAAGTGGCTAGTGTGCAGCCGAAATATTATATGTCAAGCCCTGATTATTATCCCTTAAATGTCACCCTAGTCGTGTCTGCATTTGTTCGTTTGCTTCACGTTATTGTTATTTCCCAGATGTAGTTTTGGTATTAAGGTCCACTTGCCTTGCGTTCGTAGTTTTGAAGTGTTCCCCCCCATTACCTCGACTCTCTTCTGGCATGTTCTGCACAGGGTGACCATCTTCAATGAAGTTTCCCTCAGGACTTTTGTAAAAGCCAAAATATGACCACACCTCAGATTTGAACCTTTGAGAGGCTGAACACTGCCTTCTCTTCTCATTCAAAAGCAGCTGCGCCTGCCCCAGCCTGACGCTGACTGGACAACATTTACCGCAAGTTTTCAAAATCGTGATAATCACACACGGTTTTAATGATAATTACATTTTAAAAGATATTACTAACCGTCAGCACATTTTATCGTGAAACCGGTAATCGTTTCATCCCTAATCCTGACTAACATTATCAGGGCTCTACATAGCGACCATTTTGGGCCTGAAAATTACTGTGTGCTAGGGGTGGCACGGTACATGAAAAAACCCGAACCGTTCAGTTCGCTTGTCTCGGTTCGGAGTGTGTGTGTCGCACGGTTTCAACGCATGCGCAATGTATCCTCGTGCCCGTATGTTACCTCAGACAGCGTGAAACAAGAGGTGTGTGTGTGTGTGTGTGTGTGTGTGTGTGTGTGTGTGTGTGTGTGTGTGTGTGTGTGTGTGTGTGTGTGTGTGTGGACATACAGTAAAGTAAAGTAAATTAAAGTGGAGTGCTGCAGGTCACGTCACGTGTAGAAATGAAAGTGGGAGAGATGAGGAAGGCTGCCCGGAGTTGGAGGATGCTCCAGCGATGTATAGCTGGCAGGGCAGATGCAGAGCTTATGCGCGCGCGTGCATTCACACACTGGCAGTGTTTGTCTCGCGCAGCTGAACCGCGGCTCGTGTATTGCAAATACAGACGAATATTGTCCATTCTGTCACATTTTCCGGTGTTCTCCTCCGACCCCTGTCTGTCTCATGCTTTGATTTATGATGGGCAGCATATATCTGCTGCAAATGCGACTGTGTTCCCCTCTGTCTCATACACACATGCATATAACATGCTCTATATAAGTAGTTCACATGACAAATGTAACATTTAAAAGTTAAGATGCTTCTAGTTCTAATAATTGAAACATGCCTTTGAAGTTTGGGCAAAAGCTTCTGGCAGTGTTGTGTTTTCGTGTATTTGATGTTATTTTTTCACAGCGCTGGATGTCATATGGTGATTGTGAAACACACGGGACACTTCATGGTGAAATGTGTTAATCAGGTCAGCTGAATTAAAGCCACAGTGCATTGTTCTGATCAATATTGACATGATTAACATGAAAAATGTTACGCCAATGTGTCGGACTCTGTAGACAGCCAGTTAAGAAACAACTTCTACATCATATTACAATTTTTTAATACTGTATCCTAATTGTGGATGATTAAGCCATATATCATATGCTGAAGGAAATTTCCGGAGTGTTAACGATAAAAAAACAACAACAACAAGAACCGTACAGAACCGAAAACCGTGACCCTAAAACCGTGATGCGAACCGAACCGTGGGTTTTGTGAACCGTGCCACCCCTACTGCGTGCTAATGCAAACAAATATTTAGGCACACCGGTGCGAGTGACCCGATCGATTCTCATGAATAGACGTATAATACAGTCGGAATAAAAACTACAGCTGCCAAAGGGCATCAACACTGACTGACTGAGCAACTGTTACGTTTAGTGCTGCAATCGACTGCTTTTCATGCCTTCTGTCCACAGAGCAAGTGTGTGTGACGGACTACACTTCACAGATAGTTTACCAGGTGAAACCACGGTCTATGGGTGAAACGCCTCGCGCTGATGTTTCTTTACAGCCAAAATTAACTAGAAATGCCACATTTGGATTATCATAAACAAGGTTGGAAATTAACAGGGGCAAAAATGCCACCAAAAAATAATTAATAAAAAATAATTTAAAAACGCCCCTGTATGAGTTCTTGATTTAATCTTTATCAGCTGCAGTCCATAAAAATGACTAGATGCATATGACTGAGTACATCATGAATCCATTTTCCAAACCGTGTCTTTATCTTACCCTGAATCTCTACGGTACACATATAATAAGTGTTTATATTCTGACTATTCAACTCCAGTTCGGGTCGCAGCCCTGCGGAGGAGCACAGTCCCTGCGTGACTCGCCATAGACACACACAGAGAGAAGTAGATCCGGCTGGCGGTTCTGTTTATTAGAGCGCCTGAAGTTACGGACAGCTATTGCTCCGAGTATTGGCATGTGATACTGATCTTGTACAAAAGTCCAATAGACAAGTTGATATTAAGTAACAATGTTTTAGCCGCAATACTGTTTATTTGGTGAAAATCAAAACTACACCAGAACTGTTGCGCATCTCCAAGCGGTTCGATTTGAATGAATCTGCGTTTGAACGATTGAATGAACGACTCACATAGACTTGACGCCCCCTACTGGCTGTTTTATATTCATTTATACTTTGCATGGACATTTTATTTAAAATATAGATCTTTTAACTAAGTTTAACTTGTACATAGCCCATTTCTAAATTCAAAAACTTATATTTAAAACATTCATACAACTTTATTTACCCATGAGCTGCATTAAATCTATGTAAATGTGTCTAAACAGCACTTCAGACGGAGCTGCTGTGCCACTTCTACAGTGCAAAGATTGATCTTTGATGCTGATTTAATTAGATTGGTAACAGTCTGGTTGTGTCTTAACTGAACTTATTG
Organism: Romanogobio albipinnatus; assembly: GCA_023566225.1. Taxonomy (NCBI): domain Eukaryota; kingdom Metazoa; phylum Chordata; class Actinopteri; order Cypriniformes; family Gobionidae; genus Romanogobio; species Romanogobio albipinnatus. The sequence goes on along the minus strand of CM042256.1, from coordinate 1,595,433 downwards.
TTTAAATTAACATTTTAAAAACAACTTTTCTATTTTAATTGAAGAAATTGACAAAAGATGATGCATACATTTAATAAGATTAGAAAACATTGCTCTTATAATGGTAAAAATGCCCCTGGACATTAATTTAAAGGGACAAAGATCCTCCTGTAATGGGAAAGTTATAATGGGAATGCGTGTTATTGATCAGAAAGTGCTCCAAAATTTTTGACTGTGCTCCTAATTTTTTTAATTACACAAGTGCTCCTCAAGCAAAATGTTAGCGTAGAGCCCGGATTATGGATATTTGACCATTTCTTTCAGATAATATTTGAATACTTTCAGTATAGTACTATTCGAGTATTTTCTAATACTGAGCTTTATCTGGGAAAAAGTAAAACATGTGCCATCTTTATATTCTCTAAATGTTCTTTATACATGAAACATACGCCGCTGAAAACGGACCATCCTCATATTTGGAGGTTCTGGGGAACACAATACTTCACTAAATACATTCAGTGTGCAGGACTTCCAATATAAAGCATCATGTCCCCGTTTCTCCAGGAAATCACATCAGGCCAGCTAAGCGTGCTGTGAATGTGGGTTCTGTTGTGAATTCTAGTAGACTTTATAGGCATCATGGACACTAAATAAATAAAAGGCAGGAAGTGACAACATTTGACCCCGCCGTGAGCTCAGTGGAAAAAAAATCCATCCAATATGACAGAGGAAGCACAAGAAACGATGATCCCGCTGGCCTCAAAGCACAGAGCCGGATATATGTGGGAAGTAGATCCACTTCTGCTGCTTTCTGTGTGTTTACAAGCCTTCAAGTGTGAGGTTTAGTGCCTGCAGTCGACATCTTGAGCTGATCGTGAGAGGCATCATGACATCAGCGGCTCGCGTCCAGCTGTTTGGATCAAACTCCATCAGTTCTGGAGCGAGTGCAGCATGACATCATGGCGTTCCCACCCATGTGAGCCGGACACACGTGGATCCACAGAGGACTGGATTCCTCATATCTGACCCATAACTCACTGCGCTCCAGAGGTCAGAATCAGGACACTCGAGACACGAGTGCATTAAAAAAGCCATTTTGTTTTCTGGAACTCTATGGAGCTCGCACTTGTTGACCACACAGCCACTCCTCATCATGAGCACAAGCTCATTTGTTAATGATGTTTAGGAGGAGAACATGCGCCGGGTGGAGTGTGTGCTGCCATCTGTCCCAGACGGCCTTGCGCTGTTGAGTGCAGAAACAACAGGGCTCAACATGTTCATGTCATCCCAACATCAGGAGATTACACAGGAAACCAACACAATGCCAATCACATTATAACACACACACACACACAGAGAGAGAGAGAGAGAGAGAGAGAGAGAGAGAGAGAGAGAGAGAGAGAGAGAGAGAGAAGCTCCGGTGGGTCATTCCTGAGCCAGAACACATAAATCAGATCAGGAAAACCATCACTGTAGTAATTGTGTTTGATGACACTATCAGCACAGAACGAACAACAGCCGCACATCTGGCTGGGACTGGAAAAGTCAAGCACGTCCACAAATATACAGTTTATGGAAGAAGTGTTGTTATCAAGACCTCAGACCAAATGGGGGCATTCTGCGACCTTTTCTCCTGCTGGTGCGACTGAATGTTAGAAGAGAAAGTGGCATTGACACTATTCTGAAGACACTCCGTTCCCTTCAGAGACACACAAAACTAGGGTAGGGCCCTATGAAACCGTTTTTTCCTTTTTTAATTTTTGGGAATCCAGTTTTTTTAACTGTTATTTTAGTCGTAAAAAGAGTGTGCTTTTAATGTTAATATAATAGAACATAAAACATAAAATAGGAATGACCTTAAATGTATTGAGGTAACAAACATCACATCTACTCTGCACTCTAAGCACTTCAAGTCCATCCATCCATCCATCTTCTTCCGCTTATCCGGGGCCGGGTCGCGGGGGCAGCAGTCTAAGCAGAGATGCCCAGACTTCCCTCTCCCTAGACACTTCCTCTAGCTCTTCCGGGGGGACACCGAGGCATTCCAAGGCCAGCCGGGAGACATAGTCCCTCCAGCGTGTCCTTGGTCTTCCCCGGGGCCTCCTCCCGGTTGGACATGCCCGAAACACCTTCCCGGGAAGGCGTTCAGGAGGCATCCGGAACAGATGCCCGAGCCACCTCAGCTGTCCCCTCTCGATGTGGAGGAGCAGCGGCTCTACTCCGAGTTCCTCCCGAGTGACTGAGCTTCTCACCCTATCTCTAAGGGAGCGCCCAGCCACCCTGCGGAGAAAGCTCATTTCGGCCGCCTGTATCCGGGATCTTGTCCTTTCGGTCATGACCCAAAGCTCATGACCATAGGTGAGAGCAGGAACGTAGATTGACCGGTAAATCGAAAGCTTCGCCTTACGGCTTAGCTCTTTCTTCACCACGACAGACCGGTACATCGACCGCATTACTGCAGAAGCTGCACCGATCCGTCTGTCAATCTCCCGCTCCATCCTCCCCTCACTCGTGAACAAGACCCCTAGATACTTGAACTCCTCCACTTGGGGCAGGAACTCTCCACCAACCTGAAGTGGGCAAGCCACCCTTTTCCGACTGAGGACCATGGCCTCGGACTTGGAGGTGCTGATCCCCAACCCAGCCGCTTCACACTCGGCTGCAAACCGTCCCAGTGCATGCTGAAGGTCCTGGTTAGAAGGGGCCAACACGACAACGTCATCCGCAAAGAGCAGAGACGAAACCGTGTGGTCCCCAAACCTGACACCCTCCGGCCCTTGGCTGCGCCTAGAAATTCTGTCCATAAAAATTATGAACAGAACCGGCGACAAAGGGCAGCCCTGCCGGAGTCCAACATGCACCGGGAACAGGTCTGACTTACTCCTGCTTCGGTCATACAGGGACCGGACAGCCCTCAGCAAAGGACCCCCGACCCCATATTCCCCCAGCACCCTCCACAGGACGCCGCGAGGGACACAGTCGAATGCCTTCTCCAAATCCACAAAACAAATGTGGACTGGTTGGGCAAACTCCCATGAACCCTCCAGCACCCTGTAGAGGGTATAGAGCTGGTCCAGTGTACCACGACCGGGACGAAAACCACACTGTTCCTCCTGAATCCGAGGTTCCACTATCGGCCGGATTCTCCTCTCCAGTACCCTGGCATAGACTTTCCCGGGGAGGCTGAGAAGTGTGATCCCCCTATAGTTGGAACACACCCTCCGGTCCCCCTTCTTAAAAAGAGGGACCACCTCCCCGGTCTGCCATCCCAGAGGCACTGTCCCCGACCGCCACGCGATGCTGCAGAGGCGTGTCAGCCAAGACAGCCCCACAACATCCAGAGACTTGAGGTACTCAGGGCGGATCTCATCCACCCCCGGTGCCTTGCCACCGAGGAGTTTCTTGACCACCTCGGTGACTTCAGATGTTCCATTATATTAACATTAAAAGCACACTCTTTTTACGACTAAAATAACTGGATTCCCAAAAATTTAAATGAAAAAAATTGTATAGGGCCCTACATAACCCCCAGCACAATTCAGTATTTATATCGTCCTATACGTCGTGAACCGTGATCTTGCGATGTCTGGTATTTTCTCTGCAGGTCTTCAGTGTGTCCCGTCTCTGGCCTGTTAACAGACTTCATTATACATTCACACAAATGACATTTGGGGAAATGATTGCAATGCAGTTTGTGTGCAAGTCCGGAGTAGAGATCAGCCAAAATGGAGCTAAAAACCAGCCGTGCATCTCTAGAAACACACAGGCCACACCTCAACAACCGTTCACACGCGCACAAATAAATCTTGAGGGTGGCACAGATTCAATTTCAGGAGCATATGCCACCAAAATGGACGCAATTTTGAGCCTTGTATACGAGCCACTAAAGCCTGATGTATCAGATATATGACATTGGTGTAAAATATTTGAAGTATGCAGCAGTGGCGGGGTTTGCTGGGTGTTGATGCGGTCTCTCTCAGTGCCCGCGGGAGCGGAGAGTTGTTTTTCCTGACGCTCCCGGTGGAACGGTTACAGCTGACATCATCCACAGACTAATCATTAACGTGATACTGTTCACCACATCAGAGACAGACGCCGTTACTACAACACTGGGACTTCCATGATGTGAAAAACATCACACAATCCAGACATAACGGAGCTCAGTGTGTAATGGAGACTGTGTTCGGCTCAGGAGTACGGCTGAGCTCTGAACCAAAGGGGAACTGAACGTCTGTTTGGCACTCTCAGCTCACTTTCGCCATTTTTAAATAATAATATTTACAATATGAATTAAAGTTTTAGTAATTTTGTTTTATTAGTTTGTCATTTTTAAACATTCAGTTTTAAATGTCAGCTAAATGAAAATAAGAAAAGTTTTTGTTATATTTTATGTCAGTTAACATTCATTTCAAGTAATGAACAATGTTTTATGGTTTTACTTTAACTACACTGATGCTAGTAAAATCTACATATTTAATAATATGTGTCAAATAAACCCAGACAGAAGCTACAAAGAGTTCTATTGTAAATGGAAATTAAATAATTTCATACAGTTTGTGGAACCAAATAATAACCGGGTGGAAATTGGACACACGGCAAGACTGTTATTTAATAAACCAGACCGAAATACAGCGGGACTCTTATTTTGTAATGTCTATGCTCATTCACATTCAGATGAGGAGATAAAAATATGTACAGTGTAGAGACAGAGCGCATTTAGGCCACGCCCACCAGGAGGAAACAATCCAACGCTCTCCATTGACTTAGTGAAGCGCCTCCTTGTCATTTCTGACTTATAACAAAAAAACAGAACAATGTGTAAAATCTGCAGTGTGACAGGGTGTCCAGCAAACAAGCTCAACAACACAGAGGTTTTTATCAGCTATCGACCCAAAAAAACGAGCATTTAAGGAGACAAGTGGATACAGGCACTAAGACTTCAGGCATCAGCAGGAAGAATGGGTGGATTTGGGGATCCTAACACTCAGTATGCCTACGGGTGCAATGCAGTGTCACAAAATATCCAAATGTCAGTTTTATAATGTTATATTTCCTGTCTCTGATCATGTTCTCCTCCAGTGGGCATAGTTCTCAGTGTCTTCTCTTTGTCTCCTTAAACGCTCGTTTTTGAGTCAACAGCTTATAAGTGTTTTTTGTTCTGTGTTGTTTACTTTACACTCACATAGCAGCTTTTAGACATTGTTCTGTTTGTTTTTCATTATAAGTCAGAAATGACAAGGAGGCGCTTCAAGCAATACAAAGTCAATGGAGAGCGTTGGATTGTTCTCGGTGGGCGTGGTCTTCAGATTATTAGGGCTGTAATCTCCCAGTCGATTAGTCGATTATTAGTCGATACATTCTGACTCGACCAAAATTCTGATTGGTCGATTTTTTTGCCGCGTTCATTTCGTTAGTTTTACCGCGTTCATTTCATCAGTTTTGCCGCGCCGCGTTCATTTGATCAGGTGGAGAGCACTAATTGCTAATGGGGGTGTTTTCAGAGCACCCCTGTTCCACAGGTAACAGTCTGTCTTCAGAACACCCCCTTGTTTCCACTTGGATTAGCCCAACCCACTGGAGAAGAGAGACAGATTGAAGAAGGCTAGTTTGCTGCTGTATATTATTTATTTAATTGTGTGAGTGTTTTTTCTGCTCTTGATCTGGCTTGTTTAATAAATATTCCTTTTTTATTAAAGTGGACGTGCCTTTTGTATTTAAGAGTAAAAGCTTTAAGTTAATAGTCTATTCGTGTCTCAGCCGGGAAGCTGAGCTGATCCTGTGTTCGAGCTGCACAGAGCGGCTATAATGATAGTGTTTGTCAGTTAGTATAATACATATGACAAAAAACAATTGTCTAAATTATGTTGCATATTCCTCAAAGGTTCTTGTGATGATATCACTAGTTGACAACGGAAATCATAGGCTATGATGGTGCTCGTGATGCAGCGCTATCAGAGCCGACAGACTCGTGTGTCAGACTCATTTCAGTGCAAAATAATCAGGTCAAAAACGATTTAATATACTGCAAATAGCCTACTAGTGTTTATGTTTATTTATAATTCATTTAGGCAGACAACAAGGCCACCAAGTACTGCGCACAGTGTGCAGCTAATTAATTTAACGTTTTTTTTCCTAACATCATTTTTAGTCGAAAATTTCAGGACCTCAGTCGACCAAGATTTTCTTTGGTTGATTACAGCCCTACAGATTATGATACGTGTCGCTCTGTCTCTATAAACATTAGTGATCCACCGAAATTAAAATTCTGGGCTGAAACCGAAACTTTAGGATGCACTTGGTCGAAACCCAAAACTGAAGCCAAAAATGGCTTCTTTTAAAAACGTATACTAGTTTTAACCAATGTTGTTTTGCGGTGATTTCAGGTGGTGTATCAAACCTGTTGTCTTTTGGGCACCGCACCGCACCCCTCTTGAGATTTTTGCAGAATAAATGTTACATATTACAACTTTTGTGTCCTCATCTGAAACTTTAAAATACTTCCATACAGCTGACATGCTTAATCTTTGATAGGCAGACACATGATAACAGCTCGACTGCAAGTGAAACCCAAGCGCTTGCGCACGGATGGGAGGGGCGGGTGATATTCATTTTCCGTTCACGGTTTCGGCTGGTTTTTTTATTTTGGCCCAAAACCGATAATGCCATTTTCGCCGGCCAAAATTTCGGTGCACCCCTAATAAACACATTGGTTTGGCATAAAGGTGTGTGAGCCTGAACGCACAACAGCGCCACCTTCAGTGCTCACATTTATTAATGAAATCAGAGCCTTATGAAGTTTAATAATGTCGCCATTTATGCTTTTCCATTCCCAAAATATAAAAGCCTTAAAATGCTATAACAAGTGTCTTAATGATCATCATTTTAAGGGATTGAAGACTGATGATCTTACATTTATGAAAACTGATCCACAAGGATTGTTTATTCACACCTGCTCAAATACATTTCACAGATCGCACACGCCTACTTTCAGCCGTAAATGCGCGTCGAGCCATGTGTGATCCAAAATGTTCAAGATTTGGAAGATGGAAATGTCATTTTTAGGCTAAACCAATGTAAACTCAGGAATGAACAGATGATAAAGCAGATTTCACAGGGCTCATCTTTCTGCACTCGACGCTTTCTAAAGGCAGGATGGCCTAGTTTAAATCAGAAAGTAGAGCTTGATCGTGCACGTCACTTCACTGAAGCGTTAGCTGTTATTTTTAATAAGGTGGGTGGAAATGAGGACAGGTCTGAGGGTGAGCTTCCTGTCGGAACGGCTCTGGCTGTGCCCTCCTAATTCTGTGGCATGCTGGGACAGCGATTGCTTAACCATTCGGAAGGGTTGTGGGAATGTGTGTGTGAGAGCCGGGCGCTCGGCCCTGGACCGCCACTTCAACCGCTCACTAAACCAATGTCTGAACGGGTATGATCTCGAATTAAATCAAAAGTAATGTTTAATTCCATGGTTTGCTTCGTGATATAATAGTGTAAAGCAGGAGAGGATCGGCTGTCCGTCCCGTCCCAGTGTGTGTGTTTCTCTCAGACTGATGAGGAAGAGAGGCCTGGGGTTTGGCTTCTCCCCAAGCGTAGTTAAAAACAGCTTATCTGCAGGAGGCCAATTTACAGAGCCAGCCTTTCACCTGAAGCCCAAGAGAAGAAGTCATCTGGGTAAAATGTGCCGCTCCTCATTCACAGCGGCTCGCTCGCGTCCTGGAGAGAAAGAGCACTGCAGGATTTGGCTTGCAAATCAACGCAATCGGGTTCAGCAGTCGAGGCGTTTCCCAAAAACATCATAAACAACAGCCTCACACACACACACACGGTTGAATTACAGCTCTGGAAATAACGGAGAACACAATAGTGAAGTAGTCCTCAGATGCCGTGTATTGATTACTCCACCGATCGTACTATGGACTGGACAACAACATGGACAGAAGCTAATGCTAATTACACTAGCAGACCCTGATGAGCAGGGTAGAGCTGCAACTAACCATTATTCTGATCATCCATTCGTTTTTCGATTAATTGGATAAGAAGCCTTTTTTTAATTGATAAAAACACACTAGCGCCGAGTGAAAGTTGTACAAATCAGAGCGTTAATTGTGTTATCAGATCCTGACAAACAGGTGATCATGTCACGCATTAATATGACATGTTTGGTCTCATGCGTCGGACAGCAGTTTGAGTTGGGATGCAGATGGAAATGTTTATTATCAAAACCATCTGTGAAAAATGTAAGCCTCAGTTTTATAGGGTGAATGTGGTCATATTTAGAACAACAGTTAAACCTCACTCAATACTATGGTAATATCTAACTATATGGTGGGGCATTTGTAATGAAAAACAGCAGCCTAAACACATTTAGTGTAATACAAATGCACAAAACCTGCTGCTGCTTAATAAAAATACTGTAATTATTAGGGATGTCCCAATCCGAGACTCAGTACGGTATCGGCTCTGATCCGACATTATTGGCCAGATATCGCTCAGACAGGACCAATCCAAATACGGCACTGTGCGTATAATATTCTGTGTTATTGTTAAGCCCCAGTGCTCCACAAAACATTATAAAGCACTCTATTAAGTGTTCTAAAGCCATCCCATAGTTTAATGTGAGGTACAGATTAGGGCATTTCCAGCAAAAATAATATTTGAAGATCGCTGTTGTCTCAGGGTGTTTTTACTCTGGCAGTTTAGTTTGAAATGGAGCATGGCTCACGTGAAAAATGTCTAATGTGAAAGCTTACATACAGAGCTCGGTGTGCACTGAGGTACCGAACCCGAGAACACACATGTATGTATGCATGCATGTATATATATATATATGTTCTGTTTTCTATCATGCCCGTGCACGTTGTGATGACGTAAGATGAACGAAACGCCCCAGGGTTCAAGTTGAGTGTGAAACCAGACCAACACTGCGGAGGCGGAGGGAAGAATCAGCTCGGACCGCAGTAAACGTGTCCAGTATAAACACCCTGAGCGCTGACTGACCGCTTTAGGTGTGTTATTGGCAGCGCCTCCCTCTGGCCACATGAACGCATCACCACCACATCAGCACCCAAAACATGGGGATTTTTTTTGGGACGATAATCGCACAAACTATTCGATATTCTATAATTAAATCAACTAATCGAATATTCGAAAATCGCGACCCATCCCTAGTGCAGATGAAATTTAATCATTAAACTCAAGTTCCCGTAAACTCTTCCCTCCGCTGCGCCTCAGTAAAATATAGTCAAGTCAACTTTATTTATATAGCGCTTTTAACAATGTAGATTGTTCCAAAGCAGCTTTACAGTGTTAAACAGGAAAATAATGCAGCATAATTTTATTAAGCGGTATAGTCATTTGATGTCATCAGTTTAAATATAGCATAGATACACTACGCATAGATATATCTTCCCATTGTGTTTTAAAGTTGAACCTTTCAATGCGGACGGAGCGCCGCTCTGGATCAGAGCTGTTAGTATTATAATACCTTAGGCTATGAAATATGCTATGAAAGATTATTAATAGCCTTTGTTCTGCCCCATCTATAATATGAGTTGCTGCCTCATTAAAAAAAGCTGCGTTATACATTTAAAATAAATGTCTTTTAATTTCTTAGTATAGGCCCTATATCTATAAATATATTTACTTGTCTTTCATGAATGTATTTTACAACATTTTACCAGATTTAGAGCTACACTTGTTCACTTTTATGGTCTGTTTATGGTTGTGCCGATTAATTTTTTCTTTTAACCGGTGATACTTTTTCAGGACTCATTGCGAAATAAAATGTAAAAAAAACCAAGGACCAGCATTTATTTAAAATATAAATATTTAGTAACAATTAATACTTTTATACAGCAAGGATGTGTTAAAGTGACAGTAAAGACTTTTTTAGAATTCCTATATTGTTAGAAAATATTTCTATTTTGAATAAATGCTGGTCCTTTTTTGTACATTTTATTTCTCAATGAATCCTTTATTTTGAATAAATACTGTTCAAGGAATCCTCAAAAAAAATAAAATGGTATCACAGGTTCCAAAAAAACCTTTGCATGCATGTCCGCTTATGTTTATATTCATGTTTGTATATGATTCAGTTTATATAAAAGAATCTGTAGAACATTGATTATATGTTCTTAGTTATCCCTTAATCGCAAATGTACCTCACCGGTATAGTTATGACGTCAGTAGTAGCCCCGAATGTGTACGTGTGTGACAGCTACATGTGATAATATACAGTTCTCCAGTAAAGTATTAACGAGTTGTGACCATCATTCATCATAATCCAAATAATTCCCATACATTTCTGTTACGTTTACAACATTTCCAAAGTTCCTCAGATTAAAGGGTCATGAAACCCCAGTTTTAGTCTGGTCTTTTTTGCAAAAACTCTGAAAACGGGCAACAACACACATTATACAGATATTAAAATATGACACGGAGAGAGAAACAGAGTTGAGGGCTCCTTAAACGGCTCATGATTGAGCTCTTTAGCCCATTCCCATGAATAAACGCAGAGGATCACACGCTTCTACCTCACACTCCGTGATGTTCGACTTCACTTTTCAACCCTGAAGAACGAGATTGCTCAGAAAAACGGACAAATATTTCCACTAATTGGTCAAATGAGTGCTTGTCTGTACACGTCTCAAATGTGTTTGGGGTTTCATGACCCTTTAAGTTCCCCATGGAAGGTTTCCGGAAATGCTCCGCCCCTTTGCGACCCGAGTTACTACAGTAAATCATGGAGTGAAAAGCCTTCTGACTGAATGGCTGCTGTAAGCTAGTTTAAATCACGAGGTGTGTGTGTCTGTAAGGGAGAACGGCACTGAACTCGAACCCTTCTCACCGGATCCTACAGCAGTGTGTGTGGTCGAGTGATGGAGACGTCAGCGAGTAAAGTGTGTTATGAGCGGAGCTGATAAACAGTTAAAGTTTCTCATACGCAGCAGAAATGGCAATGGAGCGGGATCTTTTCTCTGGTGCCTCCTCACAGCAGGGAATGCTAATTGGTCCAGTTCCCACTGATGCTGCTGACCGTGTGCCATCATCATCATCATCATCACCAGAGGAGACTCACGCCCATCTGCAGACGTCTTCCTCTCCCCGCTCAGACCGCCGGCTCGGTTCCTGTGATGATGATGATGATGATGAAGGTTAACAGCAGCACCTGTCCGCGTGTGTGGTCATTAGAGGAGCATGGCCGAGAGCGGGTCAGGACGCCCGCTCGCTCTGTGAATGGAGCCATTGTGCTGCGCTTTAGTGACTCAATGGGCCGCACAAGAGAAGAAGAGATGAGAGAGAGACTAATGGTTTCCCCTCGTCCAGCTCATCTTTCATGTACCGCTCGAGTTCTGTGTTACAGACTGTAGAACGGACACAGACTGGAGCTCCTCCTCTCCTGCGCTCATATCCCGGTCACATCACCGGCCAAAGAAACACGCATCAGCCGGAGCTGGAAGGGCTGGGCGATACGGATGAAAACTGTATCACCATATAAGGGTTTCATATCGGTCGATATCAATAATTATTGATATTTTTTATAGGGATGCACGATATATCGTCAACATATCGTTATCGGCTGATAAATGATTATTTTTGATGTTATCGGTCCGATAAGAAAATGTGAGCGATATAGTCAAGCCGATAGATGATGTGTTATTTCCTTCAGCTGAGACGCGCTGTCCACCATGATGGGTTTGAATTGCTCTAAAATATGATCACTTCGAAAACGAAAATACAGTTACGTGCAACATATGCAGCGCAAGTCTAATATAATCTATATAAAATGATCATGAGAATACGGCTGTAAGAGTGTGTGTTTCAGAACGTTTGCTGAGGGAAGAGCGCCCACGGAGTTACACCTTCATGACAGGCACAGTCAAGTTTGCTTGTGCATTCACAGCCTTCTGTGCCATTGTAAGTTGTAATATTATATTTATTATTCTGTGTATGTAATCTCATATGCGTTTGGTTGAGTTAATTAACGATGCATTTAAGCACTTCATTGTAGGGATGGGGCCGATCCGATCCAGTATCGGTATCGGGACCGATACCAGCCTAATTCACGTATCGGATTTTCCCGATCCAACCTGCGGAGAAATCCGATATCCACGAGCCATGTCTGCGCTTTAACATTGTCTGCTGAAATGACTCCAAACGTGATTCCCGCCGGCTTGTCAGCTAGCTGGCTGCAAACTATGGAATGGATTTCCTGAAGTTCTACTTCATTGTACCGGTCTTTAGCTTCAGCGCGTTTCACACAGAGCATTCATAACTACTGGGGCTGTCCTGTTCATAACACTGATGAGAATATTTCTAATGTTGTGAATGCTCTGGGTTTAGTTGTGTTTCAGAGCTGTTGTGGGAACACAACGCATTCTGACCAGCACAGTCAAGTTCGCTTGTGCATACGCGTCATTTTAAGCTGAAATATTACGTTTTTGTAGTATAAACATGTGATTAATGTCTTATAGGATGCGTTTGGTTGAGTCAGTAACCCGCAGTGCTTCACTGTACCGGTGATCATCTTCAGCTCTCAAACAGGGGAAGAGCATCCACAGGAGTTATAGGCCTTCACCTATGCGTGATTGTGCTAATATAAGTTGTAATATTATATTTATTTTGTATAAATATCTGATTGTTCTCATATATGATGCGTTTAGTTGTTAATTAACCTTCTAAGCGCTTCAGTTTAGGGTTGTTCGTTCATTCTCTCCAGCTTCAGCGCTCTCAAACAGCAGCATTACTCCTGATAGACTAGACTAATATTACTATTACTGTAATATTAAACATATTTTTTTCAAAAACACAGAAGCGTTATTTTTTATAACTAGCACTTTTATTGTTCTTGTATCATTACAAGACAATATATGGTTTGATTAAAACCATTTCCTTATTGTCCGTGCGGAGGTTATTTCATGCACTTCTGATTCTTTATTATGCAGCCTCAGCAATGCTGTCCAATAACTTGTTTGCATTATGTAGGTATATTATTTTTATTTATTTTTTATTTTTGGTACCATTTTACAAATAAGATCTCATTTGTTAATGCATTAACTAACACAAACAAACAGAGAGCAATAACCTTTGTTAATGTTAGTAATAAAATTGTGTTTATTCACAGTGCAGAGCTAATGCTAACACACACAACTTTGGGTCTGAATATGTTGAGATTAATATGCACTAAGATGAATAAATCCTGTAGTATTGTTCATTCATTGTTGGTTAACTAATGCTAACAAAATTAAACCTTTTTGTAAAGTGTTAAAAAAAAAAAATGTATAAAGTAAGTTGGCCATAGGTGTGTAAAATGAATGTGAAGCGGTAAGGAATCTCACACTGGGTCTAATGGGCGACTGTAGTGTATGGGTTTGATTTATGTTGAAGTGTTTGGGACATTAGGGCTTTTAATGGGGAGCCTTTTGTTTTTGTAATCGGGCTCTCAGTTTATTAAAATTTGTATTCAGATTTATCAGCCAATATATCGGTTGGGCGCTCACCCTGTGGTCTGTGTGGGTCCTAACACTCCAGTGCAGTGATGGGGACACTATACTGTAACAAGCACCGTCCTTCGGATGAGACGTTAAACCGAGGTCCTGACTCTCTGTGGTCATTAAAAATGCCCATCGATAAAGAGTAGGGGTGTAACCCCGGCATCCTGGCCAAATTGGCATCATCCCTCAGTCTCCTCTCCACCAATCAGCTGGTGTGTGTGGTGGGCGTACTGGCGCAAAATGGCTGCCGTCGCATCATCCAGGTGGTGCTGCACATTGGTGGTGGTTGAGGAGATTCCCCCCCTTCTATGTAAAGCACTTTGAGTGCCTAGAAAAGCGCTATATAAAAGTAACAAATTATTATTATTATTATTATTGGCTTTCAAATATAAAGAATTATCGTATCGGCCAAAATGTTCAGATCGGTGCATCCCTAATTTGATGCCCTATTTAAATTAAGGACCAGGAGAAAAATATTTTACAATTAAACATTTTTATTTTAAACATAACCTTCCTCTGATTATAATCCCCTCAGTTATAACGGCAGAAATGTCAACACAACCATGAAAACACTCAAATAATTAAAATATAAAAGTCTAAAATCACAATGAACTCTTAACATGAAGGTGCAGTGCCTCCGTTATTTCTCTGTAACTGTGTTTAGATGCGTTGTCATAAGGCACTGATGCAGAGAAACATCACCTCTCCATGTAGTTTCAAAGGCTGAATCCGAGATCGCCCCCTATACCCTTAAATAGGGCGCTATTTGAAGGGACAGCCATTTGTAGTGGTGAGTGTAGTGCACTCATTCTATCCCAATTTGCACCGCAATAACGAGTGTATAGCCGTACACACAGTGCTCACTCGTTTTCATTGACTCCTTTGAGTGAACTGTATTAGTGGACTAAAGTAGGGAATAGTGGTTGAGGGTTTAGGGGGCGATTTCGGATTCAGCCAAAGTCAAGAATAGCACAACGGCGAGCGATTCGAGTGTAAACACGCCCCCAAACGAACGAGGCGCGCGCTGCGGAGCCAGACGAAAGCATAAACAAGGCTTAAGGTGGTAAAACAAGTTTGTGGTGTTACCAGTCTTGGTCGGGACGACGGTCTTGCATAATTTGCAGACGACATTGGTCAGACCACAGTCAGGCTTATACAATCCCAAAAACTGCCACACTGGAGAGCCGACTTGATTCCCTCGCTCGCTGTGGCGCTCATTTATCACTGCTCACTCCACGCCGGTTCTGTTACTCAGGGCTCCAGACTAACTTTTTGCCTTGGTTGCACTGGTAACTTTTTTAAATAGGTGCACCCAAATTTTTCCCTGTCACATGTCCCCTTTAACGCCACAATTTCAAGGTCACCTTTTATCACGCTCCATATACATTCATACATATGTAAAGGACAACATAATATATGCATGTACACAGGGATTAAAATCACAGGAAACAATGCTTTGAACATTATTTTAAAACAAAGTGTTTTATCCACGTGATGTAAAAGTTTTTAACAAAGTATTCAAAAAAAATTATGAAATAATAAACAATGAAATACAACTCATAATAAATAAAAATACGGAATTTTTAATTTCCTCTGCCTGCTATATATATATATCACGCTTTGATGATAATTATGTGCTAACGTTACTGATATAGTTGTTTATCTTTTCTTATAAAATTGTGCCAGCTGAAACAAAAGCTATAATGAACTTATGGATTATTACGGGTAGATCACGGCAGGATTAAAAGTGGTCGAATGTTTTTTTCAAAGAGCCAGAAAGTCACTTTGCAGCAGACAAAACAAATGATCTAAGGTTAGCGTTTCAGGCAGGACAGTAGATACAGCAGAAAATATCCTTCTCAGATTATTTTTGGAATATAAAAATTATTGAACGTTTTATCGAACGCATTTTTTATTGATATTGATTCCGTGTCTACCCGCCCTAGGTGCTGGGAACTAATAAATGAGCAATATGAGCGGATACATTGATGATCACGGAGTCAGTGTTGTGCTGAAATGTGTTTGCACAAACATGGACATTCGGAGCGAAACACATCATTTGAATGAGCAGCTGTTCAAGCGTCTGTTCTGACCCACATGCCACAGATTTCTGCTTTCCCATAAGTTGTGCAAATGCTGAATATTTCTCTCAAGAGCACAGCCATCACACCATTATACGTCATATGAGCACGGGCCGCTGTTGCACTGTGAACTCCCTCTTCTTTCTAATCCTCTCGTTTTGACCCGGATTGTGTTAAACCTCATGTACAGCCAGATGTCATGTTTTGATAGTGAGCTGTACGAGTGGCCGAGCGGCTCACTTTACCCCCGGTGACGGTTGCTATGGTGACGTGCGTGCACCTGTGGGACAGTGAAGCCATCTCCCCGTCCCCAGCGGACAGAGCAAACATCACATCTCTCTCGTCTCATGATCTACACACACATGATCGGCTTCATCCCGCTCTTCCCCGATCAAATCCCACTACAGACAGAACCCAGTGGGAACAGCACACATGCTCTTCTCAGCACATTCTTCATTCAGGAGTGAAGATGCCTAAACAGTTCAATTTAACTAAATGCATCAAATTACTTTTCTATATCAACATTTGCTGAGCCGTTATTGCATTAGCTGTTGACATCACACACACACACACACACACACACACACACACAGAGAGAATGATGCGTCGTGTCATATCTAATATACATCAGTACTTATTATTTAGCCGTTTGGTGGGCGAGTAGCTACTTTCTTAATAGGCGAGGAGGTTAGCCAATCAGGGGAATAAGCCATCATAAGCCAATAAGGGAATTTGCATATTCAAGTCTTAAAGGTACAGTAGCAAACACAGCCTGTGTAACTGTAATGGGAAGAGAGGGTGGGAAATGCATTAAACCTCATTATAAATGGACATGGTCTTAATAACTTTAATTTATCAGTGATAACCAGGATCACTCAATATCTGCCAATATTATGTCTGATATTTAAATGCTTAGTTTTATGATCTGTAGTTTTAAAACATATGCAATAATGATTGACAGATGAACTAATAAACCGTCCTCAAAAGCCTGAAGATCTTTGATACTCTGATTTTTATAATAAATGATGGATAATGAAGTAAACCTGCTTCAGTCCGGCTGAAATATTACTAACAATATCACGGTTATCCTCGTGTTTACTTGATAAATGGGGCAGATGTGACAGCAGGAAGGAGGACGCTTACACGGTTATACTAGAAGACTTCTACTGGATTAAAAAACCCAAAACAAAGCATCATATTTGTCAAATATGAAGAAACTCTATCAATCAGAAGAAACTCTAATGGGCAAAAACACAAAACAACCTGAAGCACATGAAATAAATCAGCCTGGTCTAAGACAGAAGGGTGTGTGTGATCGCTATTGGGCTAAAAAGTCCAACCAACTCACATGAGCAACTTCCCAAAGCCAAATAACCCCGCCTGGGTCAAAGACAATTCCCTTTATTCCAGACACTCACTACACAGTGTGTGTGTGTGTGTGTGTGTGTGTGTGTGTGTGTGTGTGTGTGTGTGTGTGTGTGTGTGTGTGTGTGTGTGTGTGTGTGTGTGTGTGTGTGTGTGTCTGTGTGTGTGTCTGTGTGTGTGTGTGTCTGTGTGTGTTGCACTCAGAGATGCTACACGGATCTGACAGATGGTCTGGGATAAAGCTACACTGGTGGACTCAGTGATGGAGCCGCAGCACCAGCGGAAAACCATCCAATTGGAAGTAACCCCTTCAAATCTCACCCAATAGAGCGCAGCCAGAGCCGTGATCCTCCACAAACCTGACACTCCACCACAGCCTAATCCCTGCGGCGCTCGCTGCGGCTTTAAGAGCCCGCTCAGGGCGGGACACACGCTTCACGTGTGTGTGTGTGTGTGTGTGTGTGTGTGTGTGCGCGCGTGTGTGTGTGTGTGTGTGTGTGTGTGTGTGTGTGTGTGTGTGTGTGTGTGTGTGTGTGTGTGTGTGTGTGTGTGTGAGAGAGAGCTATAGGTAGGGTTAGTGTGCACGCGTGTGTGTTGGGTAGGTTTAAGGGGTAGTGTGTGTGTGTGTGTGTGTGTGTGTGTGTGTGTGTGTGTGTGTGTGTGTGTGTGTGTGTGTGTGTGTGTGTGTGTGTGTGTGTGTGTGTGTGTGTGTGGTAAAGCACATCTGGCCAGAGGCTTTTCCGTCACAGAAGATGGCGCCGCGTCATCCACACTTTAATCGTGTTTTCATTTGCACGTTAAGACCAAAATACTAAAAACACACACACACACACACACAGAGCTGTGATCGCGCGCCAGCCACGCGGGCAACTCGCTGCATTAAGGGCACGTGCCACTGAATTGCAACGAACAAAACACGTTAACGTGATTATTCCGGCCTCCAGATGCTCGGAGACGCTCTGATGCCGTGCCGTCCATCCTCCAGATGAGCGGGACACGCGAGCCCCGCCGTGAGGAGAGCCGTTAGAGCGGTGATCGGTGTGAACATCACGACTGGAGATTATAGCGTTACATAAAGACGCCATCGGGGATTTGACACGGCCATACGCTGGGTATGAAGCGCGCGCGCGTTTAACGTTACACAGGACCAACGGCATTTCCAAACACCACAGCAGATTAACGGCTATAAATCATCAACACACAGATTCAGATTCAGATTCACACTCACAGCGACACACACCGCAGGAAACACACATAATGGAGTATTAACGGGTTTATCTTCTGAGAGACATGACATTAGACTAACGGCTCATACTGACGTGCGCTTCCAGCAGATCCATGCGGGATCATCTGTAGGCAACACACACACACACCGATGATAGGATTTAAAAGCAGCCGTACCTTATTCACTCTAGACGACTCAGCGAAACTTTCAGGATGAGGTCTCCGGTAAAAGCGCTCCCGACAGCCTCAGAAGTGTAAAATTGAAATTCCCACACCGAAATCTTTCTGGGAGAAAAGCCAACGTAGTGAACCAAGCGAACCCTCCCCTCGACGCCCGCGCGGAAACCCGCCCTCCGCGTTTTGATTGGCTCGCAGAAATCGAACTCGAAGTGTAATTGGCGGGACTCACTGTCTGTCTGAAATACTCGTCGTCTATTGGTGGGCTGTGGGAGTAGTTCATAATAAGGATGTTGACTACCGATCTGCGGACAAAAGGAGCCGCAGGGAAGGCTGGTGACTTTAAGGGAAACAGCGCGCACTAGTGGATATATTTAAAGTGACAGGAGCAAGAAAATAGTAAAAGTTATTATACAAGTTTATATTTACCATGCAGTTATTGTAACTGCTCTAAACAATAATGACTATAATTACATATGTATGTAATAAACTATAATGTATTTAATGACAGCGGTCAAAGTGCAATGTTCCTGCATAGGAGTGAACTCTTGGGACACTTTTGCCATTGGGATGACTGGGAAAAATGGTCTCACTCAACCTGGATTCACCCTATATATTGTAATAACTGTAATAATCCCATCAGGCTTCTCGCTAGGCCCCGGGACAAAACTGTGGAATGGACTCAAATATAGGCATCAATTTCGGGGGGGACGGGGGGGACGTGTACCCACCAGATTTCATCATGAGTCCTTTTGTACCCACCACTGTTTTTTGTTTTGTTTTTTTAAACCTCGAGTTCAATTTTACGGTGAAGCATTGCTGCCACACACGTATTTTTCCACTCAATTGTGTCGTAATAACGAGATCTTATGTCGTTTTAATGACATCTTTTGTCGTAAAAACGTTTGAAAAGCAGAAGCAAGCTCCGTAAAGCAGGCTCTTCCGCCGCCTGTATCAGTGGCAGTGCCCACAGCACGAAATTGTTGTAATGTATTGATGTGGCCTACAGCTCTTAACAGCCATGGGCAGCA
>CM042256.1:1538583-1571083 GCA_023566225.1 Romanogobio albipinnatus | reverse complement strand
GTTGGGCATTTTAACATGAGCTCAATGAGATTCTGCTCCTCCTGGAGTCTGTCTCTAGTGGCCAGTCCATGAACTGCCGTTTAAGGCCCTTCAGTATCAGCTTCAGGAGAAACTGCGGGAGGAGCCGCTTGCTATTAAGTCCATAAGTGCTCCTATGCTGCCATCTACTGGTTATAGTGGGCATTTCATGTCTTTAAAATAAGTGTTTGTTTGCCACAAAGTAAAATCTTTAAACTTTTAGTTTTACGAACAATCACATTAAAGCACCAGCAGGAAAAGATAATTCTGTGTTCTGCATTTACACCACTGTATATGGAGAGATTTGGGCAGGTGGAAATGACATAAAGGCTAATATTCCTCCCTTCAGATCCATTTGAGTAAATCTTGCATACATGATACAGACAACATTATTTTTCCAGTGTTTGCTGCCATCTAGTAGCCTGGCTCCGCCCTCTTCCGAACTTCCGCTCAATCTTCATTTTCCTTCAGTACTCCGTCTGGGATTGTGGTATATTCTCTGGTTTTCTCCGGTCAAATTTGAACCGGTCCAATCAGCGAACAGAGGGCGTGGCTGAGAACGATGGCGTGGATGTCGTGCGCTATAGTTGTAGTTCAGTAATGGCGGCGAGAAAAGATGCGAGCGAAGCCGTTCGGTCTGTTGTGTCACCGCGGCCGAATATCCAGAAGTTAAAGCCGGAGCAAGAACAATCTGAGCTGAGTTTTGTTGGTGGCCATGATGTTGTGTCCCTCCTCCCCACAGGGTTCGGGAAAAGTGTGATTCTCCAGCTCGCTCTGTTAGTGGTGAAGGAGTTGCTGAAGCCCTATTCAGACGGTAATTGTTTCTTGTGCGGGTCATAATGTATTGACATTATTTACAGCGGCTAGTCAGTGATTTTATTGCCGTCCTTCTCCCACCACCCGTGTAAAAATCCCCGGCCGAATGACCGACTGCTTCAGACACACACCAGGCCGTGTGGTCATTTAACTGCTGTCCGAATCCACATCTCTGAGTTTTCAAGAATATATCACTTCAGAATCCACTGTTTAAATCCTTTTTGACCCCTGCAGAGCACCGTACGGCTGTCATTTGGATGCATTTCTAGACTTGTGTTTCTTTAAATGCTGGCGAGTATTTACAAGAGCGATATATTTCATCACCGCTCAACAAATAAAAAAGAAGAAAAGCACGTAAACATTTGAATTGGGCTGTTATTTACCCGATCACAAAACTCTCCCCTGTGAATGAATCACAATCCGAATGCACAAGGTTTAGGTTTAATCACTGAGGTTATTTTCACGGACTTCCATGTGAGAAACAGAGGCGAACGGCGCATGGCAAACGTTAGCGATCGGTTATGGCAGATCCAATAGTTTTAAACTAAAAGTCCCCGCGGCTTCGAGGACGTTAACGCTGGTCAATGGAGAGCGGCCGGACTCTCTGAACAAATGAAATGAACGAGAGTCTGGTAGGACCAGGCTAGCCATCTAGTGGGCACAGCTCAAACTGTCTGCAGGGTGCTAGAGCACACAGGGGAAAACGCATTTATAACCAAACAATCAAAAAGCGTCTCTTTTTTGGGGGGTTATTACAGCTCAGACAACATATACTCACATGTTTATCACTTTTAGCAGTGCTTTATGAAACTGCAAAGGGTTTCCTGTAAAATGACACCAGTGTTGTGTGTTTAGAGACTCTGTGTGTGTGTGTGTGTGTGTGTGTGTGTGTGTGTGTGTGTGTGTGTGTGTGTGTGTGTGTGTGTGTGTGTGTGTGTGTGTGTGTGTGTGTGTGTGTGTGTGTGTGTGTGTGTGTGTGTGTGTGTGTGTGTGTGTGTGTGTGTGTGTGTGGGAAGCTTTTACATTTGGGTCGGACAAATGGTCCCAGAGCTCAGGAAAGAAGAAGTGAAAGGACGTTTAAATTTATTGCAACTCAAATGTGCTGTACTAAATATTTTAGATTTGATATAAAATACATATATTTACAAAATATTTTTCACTATAAAATCAAATGTGGTGTCCCAAATTTGAAGTTGATATCACAAAAATGTAAGTTTTGTGTAGGCGTAATACCAAAAAGAGCCACACACGTTCCATTTATTAATTAATTTGAATGCTTTCTCTATGATTTCTGTCCAAATATCCTTTCTATTACAAAATATGGAACCTTGAGACCCTTCCAGCGAGATTTTTGATTGTAAGGTTTTGATTATAAATCATGAGATATGACGACGCCCACTAGGGGAGGAGCCCGCTAGAAGAATTTACAGGAATAATCTATCACTGTTCCTACATCCTTTAAAAAATATATATTTAGGAGACTTAGACCTTTCCACGATATAGTCATGATTGGATAAGGATTGAATTATAATATGGTGAAGTAAACTCAGGCGTCCGGTGACACTGTGCATGTTATTCCACAAATCAAGCCCCGCCCTCTAATCAATATTCCATTCACTCAGAAATATCATACATCACAATACTGAAGTAAAGTCGGTCGCATCTTCATGCATACATCCCAGACAGCATCGGCCCAGATCCGGCCCACATCTGACAGACACCGGATGTGGGCCGGATCTGGGCCGATACTAGGATGCTGTCTGGGTTTAAATTGCCATGGCAACACTGATGATGTACAGTAAGAGTTTGGACACGTCATGATGCTTCTGCTTCACCATTGACATGTTAAATCACAATTAAACTGGTCTACAAAACTAATTTCAAGGTTTTTATAAACTCTTGTAGTGTGTGTGAGAACAAAACTGGCCACTCACCGGAGGACGGACAGACGTCCAGAGGAGCACAGGGTCATAATCCATCCGCGATTGGTGTGATTTATGGTGAGACAGAGAGAGAGAGAGTTTAGCACAGACTTCTGCACACACTAACAGGAGCAGAGGAAGAGATGTGTGTGTGTGTGTGTGTACCTGTGTGACGCTCTTCTCCCGGACGACTCCGATGACCTGCAACACATTCATTAGCCTCAGATATCTTAGCCTGGACGATCTTCTTCCGCTAGCACAGCTTCTCCTTCCGCCAGTGAGCGCTGACGTTTCTGCTGAAACCCCAGAGCATGACTGTACAGATTTCAGAGGATTACAGCAGAAGCATTATCACCGGCCAGCACCTGGACCGCAGAGATCCAGAGGATCTGACCAATGCGGAGCGCACTAACAGCGCCAGGGGAGGCTGGGAGCGAACTGGGCTAATACCTGAAGGTTAAAAATAGCATGCTGCTGATCTGACAGCTGACCAATGCCTGGACAGGGTGAACGCTGGAGGGGATTTGTGATGGAGAGAGGATACAGTGACTCTGATGCTTTTAAAGCCTCTTGATGCTAAGTTTGGCCTTAGTCACAAACTGCACACACACACACACACACACACACACACACACACGTGCATGCTTAAGCCATTAAGCCACTGACATGGGCAGAACAATTAGTATTGATATCATAAACTGTACGTATTAAAATATTTATAGTTTAATAGCTCTAGTTTTCATTAATATTCTATATAAAGATCAGTGCATTATATATAGGGAACCGTGCACTATATAGGGGATAGGGAACGATCAGACAGTGCACTATATATAGGGGATAGTGGAAAATCAGACAGTGCACTATATATAGGGGACAGGGAACAATCAGACAGTGCACTATATAGGGGATAGGGAACGATCAGACAGTGCACTATATATAGGAGATAGTGGATGATCAGACAGTGCACTATATAGGGGAGAGGGAACAATCAGACAGTGCACTATATATAGGGGATAGGGAACAATCAGACAGTGAACTATATATAGGGGATAGTGGATGATCAGACAGTGCACTATATAGGGGATAGGGAATGATCAGACCTTGCACTATATATAGGGGACAGGGAACAATCAGACAGTGCACTATATATAGGGGATAGGGAACAATCAGACAGTGAACTATATATAGGGAATAGTGGATGATCAGACAGTGCACTATATAGGGGATAGGGAACGATCAGACCTTGCACTATATATAGGGGATAGGGAACAATCAGACAGTGCACTATATATAGGGGACAGGGAACAATCAGACTGTGCACTATATATAGGGGATAGGGAACAATCAGACAGTGCACTATATAGGGGATAGGGAACAATCAGACAGTGCATTATATATAGGGGATAGTGGACGATCAGACAGTGCACTATATATAGGGGATAGGGAACGATCAGACAGTGCACTATATATAGGGGATAGTGGAAAATCAGACAGTGCACTATATATAGGGGACAGGGAACTATCAGACAGTGCACTATATATAGGGGACAGGGAACAATCAGACAGTGCACTATATATAGGGGATAGTGAACGATCAGACAGTGCACTATATATAGGGGATAGTGAACGATCAGACAGTGCACTATATATAGGGGACAGGGAACAATCAGACAGTGCACTATATATAGGGGATAGGGAACAATCAGACAGTGCACTATATAGGGGATAGGGAACAATCAGACAGTGCACTATATATAGGGGATAGTGGACGATCAGACAGTGCACTATATAAAGAGGATAGTGGACGATCAGACAGTGCACTATATAGGGGATAGGGAACAATCAGACAGTGCACTATATATAGGGGATAGGGAACGATCAGACAGTGCACTATATATAGGGGATAGGGAACAATCAGACAGTGCACTATATAGGGGATAGGGAACAATCAGACAGTGCACTATATATAGGGGATAGGGAACAATCAGACAGTGCACTATATATAGGGGATAGTGGACGATCAGACAGTGCACTATATAAAGAGGATAGTGGACGATCAGACAGTGCACTATATATAGGGGATAGTGGACAATCAGACAGTGCACTATATATAGGGGATAGTGGACAATCAGACAGTGCACTATATAGGGGATAGGGAACGATCAGACAGTGCACTAAATATAGGGGACAGGGAACAATCAGACAGTGCACTATATATAGGGGATAGGGAACAATCAGACAGTGCACTATATATAGGGGATAGTGAACAATCAGACAGTGCACTATATATAGGAGATAGTGGATGATCAGACAGTGCACTATATAGGGGATAGTGGATGATCAGACAGTGCACTATATATAGGGGATAGGGAATGATCAGACCTTGCACTATATATAGGGGACAGGGAACAATCAGACAGTGCACTATATATAGGGGACAGGGAACAATCAGACAGTGCACTATATATAGGGGATAGTGGATGATCAGACAGTGCACTATATAAGGGATAGGGAACGATCAGACCTTGCACTATATATAGGGGATAGGGAACAATCAGACAGTGCACTATATATAGGGGATAGGGAACAATCAGACAGTGCACTATATAGGGGATAGGGAACGATCAGACAGTGCACTATATAGGGGATAGGGAACGATCAGACAGTGCACTATATAGGGGATAGGGAATGATCAGACAGTGCACTATATAGGGGATAGTGGACGATCAGACAGTGCACTATATAGAGGATAGGGAATGATCAGACAGTGCACTATATAGGGGATAGGGAATGATCAGACAGTGCACTATATAGGGGATAGGGAATGATCAGACAGTGCACTATATAGGGGATAGGGAATGATCAGACAGTGCACTATATAGGGGATAGGGAATGATCAGACAGTGCACTATATAGGGGATAGTGGACGATCAGACAGTGCACTATATAGAGGATAGGGAATGATCAGACAGTGCACTATATAGGGGATAGGGAATGATCAGACAGTGCACTATATAGGGGATAGGGAATGATCAGACAGTGCACTATATAGGGGATAGGGAATGATCAGACAGTGCACTATATAGGGGATAGGGAATGATCAGACAGTGCACTATATAGGGGATAGGGAATGATCAGACAGTGCACTATATAGGGGATAGTGGACGATCAGACAGTGCACTATATAGAGGATAGGGAATGATCAGACAGTGCACTATATAGGGGATAGGGAATGATCAGACAGTGCACTATATAGGGGATAGTGGACGATCAGACAGTGCACTATATAGAGGATAGGGAATGATCAGACAGTGCACTATATAGAGGATAGGGAACGATCAGACAGTGTACTATATAGGGGATAGGGAACAGGGATAGGGAACAGGGATAGGGATAGGGAACAGGGCACTATATTGGGGATAGGGAACGATCAGACAGTGCACTATATAGGGGATAGGGAACGATCAGACAGTGCACTATATAGAGGATAGGGAACAGGGATAGGGATAGGGAACAGGGCATTATATAGAGGATAGGGAACGATCAGACAGTGCACTATATAGAGGATAGGGAATGATCAGACAGTGTATTATATAGGTGATAGGGAACGATCAGACAGTGCACTATATAGGGGATAGGGAACGATCAGACAGTGCACTATATAGAGGATAGGGAACAGGGATAGGGATAGGGAACAGGGCATTATATAGAGGATAGGGAACGATCAGACAGTGCACTATATAGAGGATAGGGAATGATCAGACAGTGTATTATATAGGTGATAGGGAACAGATCTATATAGTCTATAGTCTCAAATATACTTCATAATCAAACTATCATAACTGTTAATGAGCTCATCTGTCGACATGAATATTACTAGGATATTGACTGTTTATATGATTACCTACGGCCGAATCACAGCCGTGTTGATATCCAGTCATACCGCACGGCTGATATTGCGTTTATACAACAGATCGACGGCACAAGAGTGTAAATAAATCAGAAACAACAACGAGTGTTGTTCACTGCCATTATAGAGCCAGGATATTTTTTAATAAAACTCAGATTATATTCGTCTGAAAGAAGAATGTCAAACACACCTCGGATGAGCTGCGGGTGAGTAAATCATGGGATAATCTTCATTATAGGGTGAACTAACCCTTTAAACCCACCCAATAACTAAACTTAACAACTAGCTTACTAACTATTAATAAGCAGTAATTAGAGTTTATTGAGGCAATGGTGATAATTGGACCCTAAACTAAAAATAAAGTTTAAAGTGCATTGCCATGAGGTGCAGGTACGAGACTGGAAGAGTAAACTTGTCTCAGAAAAAGTCCTGGTTATTTTTTACAGAAGTGAAAACACGACGAGCTGTAAAGGCATTCAAATAAAGGCCATACAGTATGTGGTTAGAGTCACATGATGATCAAGCCATTCTTTAAATATTTGCTCAGCACAGCTCTGACAAAACAGCACGCATGCAACCGGAGCTTTGTAATTACTGAGAAAAGGTTTTCTAGCTTTGTTATACAGCAAGCAGTGCATTCATAGGAGAGAATGGTGTGTAACCAAAGCCCTGACCCCGTTCCACAGGCCCCCTCACCTCAGACTGCAGGCTCCCAGGTAAACATCAGGGTCTCAGCTGGACGAGCGGCTGGCAGAACCGGTCCTTCCCTGACACCTGTGTGCTGTGAACTCGGCCCAGCGGGTTCTGCTCACCCTCCGCGGCCTGAAACCCAAGCGCAGGTCTAATGTTACACCACACAAACAAGGGTGTGTGAGAGAAGCTGAGTGCAGCCAATGACAGAGCAGCACTGCAAACAATACCTGTGATATCAGAATAAATGTGTGTGTGCTTACATACACACGCTGAGTTTCTTCCCACAGGGTTTGTGAAAGTGAAATAATCCGTCAGTATAGGATCACGGTCTGAACAAACAAAGGGACGCTCTCTGATTTAAACTGTTCTGGGCTCTGTGAACTTGTGCGTTAAAGCAACACTATGTAACTTTTTTGTGCTCAAAATTTACAAAATGTGTATAATGAGTGAGTCCAGCATGAATCAATTTTCCAAACTGTGTTTCTGTCTTATCCTGAATCACTACAGTACACTTATAATCAGTGTTGGGGAAAGTTACTTTGAAAAGTAATGTGTTACAATATTACGTTACTCCCTTAAAAAGTAACTAATTGAGTTACTTAGTTACTTTTTAAGAAAAGTAATGAGTTACAATATTACGTTACTCCCTTAAAAAGTAACTAATAGAGTTACTTAGTTACTTTTTAAGAAAAGTAATGCGTTACAATATTATGTTACTCCCTTAAAAAGTAACTAATAGAGTTACTTAGTTACTTTTTAAGAAAAGTAATGCGTTACAATATTACATTACTCCCTTAAAAAGTAACTAATTTAGTTACTCAGTTACTTTTTAAGAAAAGTAATACGTTACAATATTATGTTACTCCCTTAAAAAGTAACTAATAGAGTTACTTAGTTACTTTTTAAGAAAAGTAATGAGTTACAATATTGCGTTACTCCCTTAAAAAGTAACTAATAGAGTTACTTAGTTACTTTTTAAGAAAAGTAATGCGTTACAATATTACATTACTCCCTTAAAAAGTAACTAATTTAGTTACTCAGTTACTTTTTAAGAAAAGTAATGCGTTACAATATTATGTTACTCCCTTAAAAAGTAACTAATAGAGTTACTTAGTTACTTTTTAAGAAAAGTAATGCGTTACAATATTATGTTACTCCCTTAAAAAGTAACTAATAGAGTTACTTAGTTACTTTTTAAGAAAAGTAATGCGTTACAATATTATGTTACTCCCTTAAAAAGTAACTAATAGAGTTACTTAGTTACTTTTTAAGAAAAGTAATGCGTTACAATATTATGTTACTCCCTTAAAAAGTAACTAATAGAGTTACTTAGTTACTTTTTAAGAAAAGTAATGAGTTACAATATTATGTTACTCCCTTACTCAAACGGATACTTTGACAATTTTCAATCTGGTTTCCGACCGCATCACAGCGCAGAGACAGCGCTCATAAAGATAATAAATGATATTCGTCTCAATACAGATACAGGCAAAACATCAATTCTGGTGCTACTCGACCTCAGTGCTGCATTCGACACTGTTGACCACAACATACTTCTTGACAGGCTAGAAAATTGGGTTGGGCTTTCCGGAATGGTCCTCAAATGCTTCAGGTCATACTTATAAGGGAGAGGTTATTATGTGAGTATAGGTGACCATAAGTCTGAGTGGACATCCATGACATGCGGAGTCCCACAAGGGTCAATTCTTGCACCACTCCTATTCAACCTGTACATGCTCCCTCTGAGCCAAATAATGAAAAATAACAAAATGGCTTACCACAGCTATGCTGACGACACCCAGATCTACTGAGCCCTATCACCTAATGACTACAGCCCCATTGACTCTCTGTGCAAATGCATTGATGAAGTTAACAGTTGGATGTGCCAAAACTTTCTTCAGTTAAACAAAGACAAAACTGAAATCACTACATTTGGAAACAAAGATGAAATTCTCAAGGTGAACGCATATCTTGAGGCTGAAGGTCTAAAACCAAAAAATCAAGTCAGGAATCTGGGTGTGATTCTGGAGTCAGACCTGAGTTTCAGTCGTCATGTCAAAGCAATAACTAAATCAGCTTACTATCATCTCAAAAATATATCAAGAATCAGATGCTTTGTTCCCAGGCAAGACTTAGAGAAACTCGTTCATGCTTTCATCACCAGTAGGGTGGACTATTGTAATGGTCTTCTCACCGGCCTTCCCAAAAAGACCATTAGACAGCTGCAGCTCATACAGAACCAGCAGAACCAGAACACATGACCATATCACACCAGTCCTCAGGTCTGCACACTGGCTTCCAGTTACATTTAGGATCGATTTTAAAGTACTATTACTTGTATATAAGTCACTCAATAACCTAGGACCTCAATACATTGCAGATATGCTGATTAAATACAAACCCAACAGATCACTCAGATCATCAGGATCAAGTCAATTAGAAATACCAAGGGTTCACTCAAAGCAAGGAGAGTCTGCTTTTAGCTATTGTGCCAGCCGCAGCTGAACCAGCTTCCTGAACAGATCAGATGTGCTCCAACAGTAGCCACTCTCAGATCCAGACTCAAAACACATCTGTGCACATCTGTCCAGACTCAACACACATCTGTGCACATCTGTCCAGACTCAAAACACATCTGTGCACATCTGTCCAGACTCAAAACACATCTGTGCACATCTGTCCAGGCTCAACACACATCTGTGCACATCTGTCCAGGCTCAAAACACATCTGTGCACATCTGTCCAGACTCAAAACACATCTGTGCACATCTGTCCAGGCTCAACACACATCTGTGCACATCTGTCCAGGCTCAAAACACATCTGTGCACATCTGTCCAGACTCAAAACACATCTGTGCACATCTGTCCAGGCTCAACACACATCTGTGCACATCTGTCCAGACTCAAAACACATCTGTGCACATCTGTCCAGGCTCAACACATATCTGTGCACATCTGTCCAGACTCAAAACACATCTGTGCACATCTGTCCAGACTCAAAACACATCTGTGCACATCTGTCCAGACTCAAAACACATCTGTCCAGACTCAACACACATCTGTGCACATCTGTCCAGACTCAAAACACATCTGTCCAGACTCAACACACATCTGTGCACATCTGTCCAGGCTCAAAACACATCTGTCCAGACTCAAAACACATCTGTGCACATCTGTCCAGGCTCAAAACACATCTGTGCACATCTGTCCAGACTCAAAACACATCTGTGCACATCTGTCCAGACTCAAAACACATCTGTCCAGACTCAAAACACATCTGTCCAGACTCAAAACACATCTGTGCACATCTGTCCAGACTCAAAACACATCTGTCCAGACTCAAAACACATCTGTGCACATCTGTCCAGACTCAAAACACATCTGTGCACATCTGTCCAGACTCAAAACACATCTGTCCAGACTCAAAACACATCTGTGCACATCTGTCCAGACTCAAAACACATCTGTCCAGACTCAAAACACATCTGTGCACATCTGTCCAGACTCAAAACACATCTGTTTAGCTGTGCATTTACTGAATGAGCTGTGCTCTGTCCGAACTGCTTGCACTTTAATTATGTGTTTCAATTTAACCCGGTTTTTATTTTTAGTGTTAATTATACTTTTTATTTATATATTTTTTTCTTTATTTTTCTTTTATTTTAATTCCTATTATAATTGTTATACTATATATATTTTTTTATTTTATTCACTTATGAATATTTTAACTTCATTTCTGTGTAAAGCACTTTGAATTGCCACTGTGTATGAAATGTGCTATACAAATAAACTTGCCTTGCCTTGCCTTGCCTTAAAAAGTAACTAATTGAGTTACTTCGTTACATTTTAAGAAAAGTAATGCGTTACAATATTACGTTACTCCCTTAAAAAGTAACTAATTGAGTTACTTCGTTACATTTTAAGAAAAGTAATGCGTTACAATATTACGTTACTCCCTTAAAAAGTAACTAATTGAGTTACTCAGTTACTTTTTAAGAAAAATAATAAGTTACAATTAGTGGTGGGCCGTTATCGGCGTTAACGTGCTGTGTTAACGTGAGACTCTTATCGGGCGATGAAAAAATATCGGCATTAATCTATTCTCAAAGTTGGGTTGGGAGCTGGGTCTATACTACGCAAGCTATGATGACTTTCACCTTGATATTTTAGCGCGGATGTACACCTACTTCAGAACAGCTTCTTCCCACAAGCAATCAGACTACTTAACTCCTGATCCATCAGGATCATAACACACACTGGACAGAATATCACTCCGCACAACCCACTGTAGATACACACACATTATATACACATTTATTTATCATATAGCACCTATTGCACTTTGGATTTCAATTTTTCAATCTGTGAATAATATTTTATACTATACATTGTATATTATTATTATTATTATAGCGTAATGTATATTGTTTAGTGTATGTTTAGTGTATATTGTTTAAAGTATATGTATATTGTAAGTATGTGTATATTGTTTAAAGCTGTGAGAACTAAACTCACATTGTGCAAATTATTTATTGTTTATTGTAGAGTTTACTGTGCTGTGAGTAATTGTGTGCGCATCAGATGTGTAATCTGATGCTGCTTTAAATGTTGTACATGTCATGTCATGACTACTATGTTGCTCGGAACTGCACCTAAGAATTTCACCTACTGTTGCACTTGTGCATATGTAGAGTGACAAATAAAGTGATTTGATTTGATTTGATTTGACCTAGCCGAATTGCACTGTAGGGGGCGAGAGAACGAGTCTTCGAACCTGTGTGTATGCCTACTAGTGTTGTCGGTTGTGTGACCGGTCTGAATTTCGTGCGGGATTGCACATAGCGTTAATTCTACTAATCCCCGCAGATTTCGCACTCGCATCTGAAGCGCGCACACACATACCGTAATAAAGCTTCCTATGACATACAAGTGCAAAAATTAGCTCCTTTTTCCATCTTATTAATGGTCAAATACACTCAAAAATGTCTCAATGCCCATCTTGGTGAGTTTTAACGTAAACACAGTCGTAACCAGTTTACAGGAATAGTGTTTGGATATGCGTGCGTCAGGTCTTAACGGGACAGAAGTTATTTATTATTCAAACTACAAAAGACAAACGATCACTTACGAGCACACATATTCTGAATGCCTTCAGCAGGTTTCAAATGAGCCATTTTAATCGAGATTAATCTAGATTAATTCCAAGATTACAGTGAGATTAATCTAGATTAATTCCAAGATTACAGTGAGATTAATCTAGATTAAAAAAATTAATATATGCCCACCACTAGTTACAATATTGCGTTACTCCCTTAAAAAGTAACTAATTGCATTACTCAGTTACTTTTTAAGAAAAGTAATGTGTTACAATATTGCGTTACTCTCTTAAAAAGTAACTAATTGAGTTACTTCATTACTTTTTAAGAAAAGTAATGTGTTACAATATTGTGTTACTCTCTTAAAAAGTAACTAATTGAGTTACTTAGTAACTTTTTAAGAAAAGTAATACGTTACAATATTGCGTTACTCTCTTAAAAAGTAACGTGTTACAATATTGCGTTACTCTCTTAAAAAGTAACTAATTGAGTTACTTAGTTACTTTTTAAGAAAAGTAATGCGTTACAATATTACGTTACTTCCTTAAAAAGTAACTAATTGAGTTAGTTACTTTCGTCCACCGCTCCCTTTTGGAGCACATAGAGAAGCTACTGTGGCTGACACAGGACAAAGATGTGGTCATCTGAGACAGCTGAGAGTAGCTAGCGCTCTGTAGAGAAGTTTGTCCCTTTAGGGCTACTGTAGAAGCATGGCGGTGCAAAATGGCGGCTTCACTGTAAGGGACCCGCAGTGTGTGGAGATAGAAACGGCTCATTCTAAGGTCATAAAAACATAACGCTTCATTATGTAAGGTCTTTATACTCCTCTGAAAACACAGTTATGTTTATTATACTGCATTTCTGTTAATAGATCCTCATAAATACTACACACTGCACCTTTCATTAACAAGGATGTTTTAACAGCATGTTAATCATTGGATTGTGACTGTGAGGTAGATTTCCTTTTCCTTTGTCTGTGTCATGTTTTGGCAAGACGGATTAATGTTTGGAAATAAAGGCCTCAGTGTGGCTGAAGGAAGCGCTGGACACAAAGAACAAAACATCTATTCAACACACGAATAGCGGCTTCTACTATAGCAAAGGCTTCGCTCATGAATCTGCCTGAACTGCCCATAGCTTAACTAAAGGGATAGATTACCCAAAAAAGAGAAAAGTCTGTCATCATTTGTTGTTGCAACCCTGTATGAGTTTCTTCTGTTGAACACAAAAGAGGATATTTTGAAGAATGTCAGTACTCAGTTGACAGCACCCATTGATTTACATAGGAATAAAAATACATTGGACGTCAATGGGTGCCGTCAACTGAGTACTGACATTCTTCAAAATATCTTCTTTTGTGTTCAACAGAAGAAACTCATACAGGGTGAACTATCCCTTTAATATTCATAATCCTTCACAATAGTAGAATTCAGAATTATTAATATCACTTACCCAGCATCTGCCTTTCAGCCAATCAGTTCATCTCGCTGGGTAATCGTCAAGAGATTATATTAATATTCATGAGGGTGAATCAATTCAATTGTCAAAAAATTATTCAGGTCATATGCATGGAAGGCAGCGTGTTTCCTCCACATAGAAAAATAATAATAATAAAAAATTGATTGCGACGTTTTCCTCACAATTCCAGTGGAAAAAATGTCTGGAATGCAAGATATAAACCATTTTAAGAAAACAAGTATTCCATGGAAGCTTGTTTCCGCCGCAGAATAAAACCTTTTAAGAGATAATTGCGACTTTTTACCTCACAATTGCATATCTCGCAATTCTGACTTTACAACTCGCAATTGTGTGATGAAAAGTCACAATTATTTAAAAAATAAAATACAAAGGGTAGCCTAATTCTGACCTTTTTTTCACAATTGTGATTTTATATTACGCAATTCTGACTTTAACTCGCAATTTGACTTTATATCAGAATATAAACTCACAATTGTGAGACAAGAAAGTTGCAATTATCGTTTAAAATGTTTCATTCTGTGGCGGAAGCAAACTTCCATATTTCCACTATCTCCATTAAGTTATATTAGCCTATTTTAGGGAGATTTTCATATGCGTTTTTCCCAACTCTTGGAACAAAAAGTTTGAATATCCACATGAGTTATTAGAGCGCACAACAAGCATTGTGAGACTTAAGAAGACTTTTAAATATAGAGTTATAGGTTTTAATAAATATAAATATAAGGTAGAGTGGGAAAAAAGCCCCTTGAGGATTGTGTAACGTTTTCTGTGAAACAAAAGTTAAACGTGTCGAGTTATCCTAGTTTCAGTGACAATGACTTAAATTATAAACCAAGTATGAAAATATCTGTTAACAAAAATTTTATTTGTACCACAGGAGGGGTAAAATACCCTCATCTGACAATGCCATACGTTTACAGAGAACAAACATGTTTTAGCTTAAAAATTTTAAGACAAGCCAAAATAACACTAGATAAATATGAATATTTATTAACGATCCCTTTTGAAAATCAAACTTTTTGAAAAATATTGTTAGCTGATGCTAACTGGCTGGCTAGCTGATGCTAATGTGAGGTAATTTTTAAATATAAAGTACAAATATTTGTATTCAACCACATAGTTACATTACACTTGATGTAAAAACAAAGAATGTGATGTTCAGACCATAACTAAAGTAATTATGATACTTTACCCCAAAGACTAGGTTTGAAAATAACATTAGCCTATGTCATTGTGAAAATAGTATTATATTTTCCTACAGGCCTTGCTCTTCTCATATCATATCAACTGTGATGTTCTGCAAAACAAGCTTTGGACACTTTTTTTCTTACTGTTAAAATATCATTTAACATGAAATCGGTTTCCTCTCAGGTATTAGTGTACGGTTCACGGTCAAAACTTCTACATCACTCCGGTCACCGTAGTCCATAGCAACAACACACACTTATCGTGATTTTATCTAGTGGTTATTTTGGGAAACACGTTTTCCCCCACTTCTATATTGCACGATCATATATTTCATATATCATAAGCAGCAGCGTTTGAGACGAGCATTCTTATAAATATCTCATTTTGTGTTACACTGAAGAAAATGTCAAATTGTTGTTTTTCTGAAACGCTTTTCTCTTCGAGCACCGCATGTCCCCTCTGACTGCCCGTACCATGTGTGTTGTGTTGTGTTTTGCTGCAGTAAACACCGTATGATCTGACCCAGAAGTGCATTATAGACTTGACTAGCACTCACACAGACCCTCAGATATAGTGTGACTGGACATGCTCGCTCGCCCGGTTCTGCTCGCCGGGTCGCTAGTGCGCTTGTTTAACGCAGGCGTCCACTCAGAAGTGGTCAAGTGTGCTGAGGTGGCGCTGCGTGTCACATCTCAGTCACACACACACGCTCGGAGCAGTGTGTGTTATTATGCAGTAGCACGTGCTGAGGGTCAGTCGAGCGCCATGGAGGACAGCTCTGTGTCCACGCAGACACTACACAGGGACACTACCAAGGGTGAGACATGCACACTACTAGACCACATGTGCCCTGTGCTTCACCTAGAGCTCTACATAAACAAATACAGCATTTTATAAGACAACCCAACTTGATATAAATTAGCGACCGCGGTATGACGATATATACCGTTACCACGGTATATCGCGTCATGTAATTTATCGCACTCCAGAGTGATGAAATGAGTGAGAATGTAAAGATGTTAAGATGCCAGATGTTAAGAGTTATACGCGCAATACATGAGGTGCATATCGCCCAGTTTTGACACTAGAGATCTCTTCACTAGCGTCTGTTTTCCTCATTTCTGAAGTGTCAATCATCTGAGCTCTGGTGTCTGTCCTGAGGTGCTGAATGCAAATAATGCATAATTATGAATAGTTATGAGCTTTTACATTATCTTTTAACCCTCTGGTGCTCTTCGTTTAGGGGTTGCATTGGTTATCTTCTCGGTCTTAAGTGACCGGACAACTAAAAATGTAACAGTAAAACCAATGCAATTTATTTTTCTTCAATAATATTTTGTATTTTGAGATGATTTGATGGTATTTCTTATATTTATGCAATAATTATGGTCTATTTTTGTCATTGAAAATTATATAAAAATATTTTTTTATTTTTTTATTATTGCAGTATTTCAGGTTAAAATACAGACTAGGCCTTCAAAATAATTTTTTTGAAGGCAGATTATCGCTCTTTTGGAATTATTTGAGAACTCATGCAACCATGTGTGTGACCACTAGAGGTCTCTGTGGAGAGGCTTGAGAATCCCCTAGTTCTCTTTTGAACACATTTAAAGTCCTCATGAAATCAAAATTGACCATATTTACTTTGTTAGCGCAAATTGCTAGTTTTGTGGTGAACATCCATCCGTGCAAGTCAATCCGCATCAAAAAATTATTTGGCTTCGTAATTTTTAATCAAAATCTGAAAATGCTCCTCCCCCTACATTGGTCGGCCATTTTTGATGACGTCTGTTTGACGGCTTGGGCTTCGACATGCCATCATTAAACACGCCCATTGAACTTGCGTTCAGATCTGCCTCCATTTCTGAATGAAACGCCTACGTTTCTATATCCAATCAGGTCACACGGGGGGAACAAACCACGCCCTCTGTTCTGCTCATTTAGTTTTCCGTTTCTCTCGGAAATACGTCAAATCACCGAAATAAAGTCGGTTGCAACTTCCGGTTCACTGGGACTTTAATGATTTTTTTTTTGTTGATGGATTTGAATATATATTTAAAAAATCTCAAAGACTATGTATTATAAAGTTTTTGATATTTTTGTTAGAAATATAGATTTTGTTCTGTGAATTTGTGTTTTTGCAGATTTCCCATTCATTTCCTATGGGGGTCATTGTTGACCGAAGAGCACAAGTGGGAGTATTTATTTTTACGACCCCTTAGCATGCTCGAATCACTTTAGTGTGTTTACATCCCTAATGCTAGAAAAGTCATCAAGTGTCATATCATTCTGATGAAGCTGTGATTTAGAAAAATTCAAAATGTGGTTCATAGGTTCAGTTTTTCATAGGTGTGAGTGTGTGTGTGTGTGTGTGTGTGTGAGTGGATGTGTCAATATCACACTCTTGATGTTTGAGAGTGTCACCTCTTCACTGCTGTCTACTTTTTTCATCATTGTGGCCGATTTGTAGATTGTACACACAAATATTCAGAGAGTTTTAGTGTTTTTGCCGATTTCCCATTCATTTCCTATGGCCGGTCATTTATGACCGAAGACAATGAACGCTAATTTTTTTTAACGACCAATTAGCATGCTCGAATCATGACCCCATTTTTTGGTGTGTTTACATCCCTAATGCTAGAAAAGTCTCATATCATTCTGATGAAGCTGTGATTTTTAAAAATTCAAAACAGAACATGTTCCGGTCAGAAATGTCGAAGAGCACCAGAGGGTTAAAACAGGCACTCAGAGTTTTGCTCTTCAGTAAATAAGTTATAAGCAAATATACAGAATTTTGTTACAAAATATATATTTGACCAAACAATTTAGACTAAAATTGCCAAAAAATCAAATTGAATTTGAAGTTGATATCACAAAAATGCAACGAATTTTGAGTGTTTAAGCTTCCGAACGATGCCTAGCGTATGAAGATGAATGTGTAATAGGGGAAGAGGGCAATGCAAAGAAGAATCCCCATATCTGTTGTGTTTGACGTCAAAAGTTGTGCATCCAATCAAACATTATTGTGGTGTTTTGGCTAGTAATATCCTGCCAATGATGCATTTCATCAAAAACAAAACTATTAACTAAAAATAAGTCAAAGAAAATACCAGCCAGACTAAATGTGTGCAGCTGGATTCCCAATGTGAACATCTAAAGCTCTCTTTTCTCCAGCAGTGCTAGTCTTCAGTCCTCATTTGCTCTCGTTCTTTTCTTTTTAGCAGTCAAGAAAGCCAGGAAAGCGTCGGGCAAGAAGCAGAAGCCGCAGAAGGAGGCAGAATGCGCAGGCAGGCTGATGGCCGAGCTTCCCTTCGCCAGCACCGCGGCCTGGAGAGAGCTGGGCTGTGAGTGCTCACTTACCTCTTAAAGCGGCGGTGCGATGCGGCTCCTGCGGGCGCGGCTCATCGTCCGGGTGCGGGAATCATGGAAGCGTCCAGACCGTGAGAGAGCCGCGCTGAGGGACTGAGGGACGATGTTTGGCTGCCAAGCGATCCGGGGATCGTCCTAGCACCGCAGCTGCTCTTGCATTCAGATTCCCAGCTGGCGACATGCGATGAATAAAACATTTGTTGTGCGCTGTGCGGCGTCTCTGGCCAAGAGTTCAGAAATGCCTCTGTTTGACAGCCTTTGCTCCTCGATCAATAGCGCTGGCCGTCTCAGATTCCCAGAGGGAACGTGCTCCTGTCTCTGAGTCAACATCAGCACAGTTTGAATAGAGCATGAATGCGCCTCAGTGTTTGTTCATTACAAGTTATGAGAATGAATTAAAGACGTGCAGGTGGTTGTGTTCATCTGCAGGTTTACATTTTACATTTATGCATTTGGCAGACGCTTTTATCCAAAGTGACTTATAGGGACAATCCCCCTGGAGCAACATGGAGTAAAGTGCCTTGCTCAAGGGTGGTGACCGCTGGGATCGAACCAGCAACCTTCTGCATATCAGTTCCATGGTTTAACCCACTGGACCACCATTTAGGTGTAATGAACCGTTGATCATTGTGTGTTTTCAGTCGCCGGCGTGAAGAAGAAGCGTAAGAGAGGAGACCGGGTGGAGAGTGAGGAGGATGGAGATAAGAAGAAGAAGAAGGAGACCGCTCGGCCAAACTACTTTGTCTCGGTGCCAATCACCAATCCAGAGGTACGAGACACCCACGGGTGCTCATTGAGAAGTCTGTCCTCACTGTACTTGATCGTGTGTGTGTGTGTGTGTCAGATCAAACAGGCGGTGCAGGAAGTGCAGAAGATGGTGCTGGAGAAGGACTCTCGTCTGTCGCGAGCGCTCATACCGGTGGACACCCTACACATCACTCTCCTGGTGGCTCACCTGAAGACTCAGGAGCAGGTTGATCTGTAAGAACACACACACACACACACACACACACACACTCAAATGTTTTGTGTTGGCAGTGTTAGGAGCTGCACACACAGGACACAGTGTTCAGAGCAGCTGAATGCAGCGCAGGACTCTTAATGCAGGGATTCAGTTTAAATGTGACCAAAACGATCCAAAATCACAGCCAATCAGAAGAGCATGTGGGCGGAGTCTCTCTGCAAATGCACTCGCAGCCGAATCAATCCAAAATCACAGCCAATCAGAAGAGAGTGTGGGCGGAGTCTCTCTGCAAACGCACTCGCAACCAAAATCACAGCCAATCAGAAGAGAGTGTGGGCGGAGTCTCTCTGCAAACGCACTCGCAACCAAAATCACATCCAATCAGAAGAGAGTGTGGGCGGAGTCTCTGCAAATGCACTCGCAACCAAATCAATCCAAAATCACATCCAATCAGAAGAGAGTGTGGGCGGAGTCTCTGCAAATGCACTCGCAACCAAATCAATCCAAAATCACAGCCAATCAGAAGAGAGTGTGGGCGGAGTCTCACTGCAAATGCACTCGCAACCAAATCAATCCAAAATCACAGCCAATCAGAAGAGAGTGTGGGCGGAGTCTCTCTGCAAACGCACTCGCAACCAAATCAATCCAAAATCACAGCCCATCAGAAGAGAGTGTGGGCGGAGTCTCTCTGCAAACGCATTCGCAACCAAATCAATCCAAAATCACAGCCAATCAGAAGAGCATGTGGGCGGAGTCTCTCTGCAAACGCACTCGCAGCCGAATCAATCCAAAATCACAGCCAATCAGAAGAGCATGTGGGCGGAGTCTCTCTGCAAACGCACTCGCAGCCGAATCAATCCAAAATCACAGCCAATCAGAAGAGCGTATGGGCGGAGTCTTTCTGCAAACGCACTCACAACCAAACCAATCCAAAATCACAGCCAATCAGAAGAGCGTGTGGGCGGAGTCTCTGCAAATGCACTCACAACCAAATCAATCCAAAATCACAGCCAATCAGAAGAGCGTGTGGGCGGAGTCTCTGCAAATGCACTCACAACCAAATCAATCCAAAATCACAGCCAATCAGAAGAGCGTGTGGGCGGAGTCTCTGCAAATGCACTCACAACCAGATCAAACCTCTTCATGCTCTGCTGTTTTCTGTGATGGCCAGGTCATTGAATGCAGGGCTGATCGAAGGCCCGAATAAAAGCCCAGAACCGGTGTGAAGTGTGTGTTGATTGTCAGGATCTTCTCTTTATGGTTCTTGAGTTATTTTTTTACGTGTAAGATCTGTCAGAGCGACATGTGCAGTAATTATATGACATGCCTTCACACTCAATATCTGTGTGTGTGTGTGTGTGTGTGTGTGCAGTGCTGTGTCTACACTGTCAGCGCTGGAGTCTCCTCTGAACGCGCTGCTGGCGGGACGCAGACTGATCCTGCCCTTCTGTGGAATCGGACACTTCAAACAGGAAGTGGCGTTTGTTCAGATCGCAGAAGGAGAGCATCTGAACACACTCGCGCTCATGGCAGGTACATCGCTCCTCACTTTATTATTTCATTGATGAATGAGCTTTCATGCTGTATTGTGTCTGATGATCAGTTCCCACGCTTCTTGAAAGTACTTTAAAACATGCATAGGTCCTTCAAAGTGCTTGAATTAAGCGTGAACTGCATTTTGT
The DNA here is from genome assembly GCA_023566225.1 of Romanogobio albipinnatus. Taxonomy (NCBI): domain Eukaryota; kingdom Metazoa; phylum Chordata; class Actinopteri; order Cypriniformes; family Gobionidae; genus Romanogobio; species Romanogobio albipinnatus. The sequence goes on along the minus strand of CM042256.1, from coordinate 1,549,946 downwards.
TAGAGTAGCGTGGTGCTATTACAAAAGTTGGCCTTCATGCACTGCCAAAGCCAGAACAAAACAGCATTACGGGAGGAAGCTATTTCAATATATTTCTGCTGTTCCATTAGCGCCATCTACTGTCTAAAGCCCTATTGGGACGGTAATTGTTTCTCGTGGGGTCGTAAGCAGTGTTGCCAACTCTCGCGAGACAAATAAGCAACCGCAGCTTCAAAAACAAGCCCAATATTATTTATATGATTTATTATCATCAATATTATTTGTAATAAAAAAAAAGTATCAATAAATGAGCCTGCAACATATTAAACTGAAACCTCTCGGAGTTTGAAAAGCAAAGACAGATGTGATTTTACAAAAATCATCAAATTGCAATAAAGGACAATATCCTCCGGAAAAAATGGTAACCCATAGTCGCAGTTAGTGCACACATATTAGGGGCAGTGAGTAGTGAACACACACACACACACACACTGCAAACCTTGAAAAAGATAAGCCCTACATCTCATGTGCACACTATCTGCCCTAAATAGTATCACATACTATTTAGGATGGATAGTATGCACATTGGGACACAGGCAAGCACTAAGAGAGCGCTGCAATAGAGCCACATATTTATAATAAAATAACGCTCCAAAGCTTCATGATGCAGTGTTTTGAAATCGGTCATCTCTATATAAGTGGTTATTTAGGTTTTATCGTCGCTTCATAAAGTTACTGTAGAGCCGCTGTAGTGAGATGGACTCTGGATCTTTAGTCTTTAGTGCTTTTATGGGTCTTGAGAGTGTGCAGTGCATTGAGCCAATGGAGGCCTTTCTGAGCATCGGATTTACACTAAAATATCTTCATCTGTGTCTGAAGATGAACGGAGGTCTGACGGGTGTCCAGCGACATGAGGGGACGACATTCATGACAGAATTTACATTTTTGGGTGAACTAACCCTTTAAGTAATGATTTATAAAAAAGAAAAAACTAAAACCAGTGTGAAATAAATGTTAAAAGCAGGAATAAGAGCTGCAAACGGCATCTCCGTTCAAACTCGCTCGCTCTTGAACACCAGCCTCTTTCCTCATTGGGAAGTGTGTTGTAGTTGTCAGTTTATGCCTTAGTGTTCCTGCAGTAATGACAGACACAGGTACAGGTGTTTGATAGATTGGCTGTAACACACACCTTCATCATATTTATTCTGCTTGATTTAAAATAAATCAAAAAATGAATCTGGTGTTCATGAAAGAGTGGGAACCCTGGATGATGCAGATGTGCACACACACGCACACACACCGTTTACCCAGAAATGATCGTTCTGTCGTCATTGACCTTCTTTCTTCTGCGGAATGTAAAAGATATTTTGAGAAATGTCTCATTATATTTGTCCAATAATGTATTACACATACACACACCTAAAGGATTATTAGGAACACACACTAATACTGTGTTTGACCCCCTTTGGCCTTCAGAACTGCCTTAATTCTACGTGGCATTGATTCAACAAGGAGCTGAAAGCATTCTTTAGAAATGTTGGCCCATATTGATAGGATAGCATCTTGCAGTTGATGGAGATTTGTGGGATGCACATCCAGGGCACGAAGCTCCCGTTCCACCACATCCCAAAGATGCTCTATTGGGTTGAGATCTGGGGACTGTGGGACGGCCATTTTAGTCCAGTGAACTCATTGTCATGTTCAAGAAACCAATTTGAAATGATTCGAGCTTTGTGACATGGGGCATTATCCTGCTGGAAGTAGCCATCAGAGGATGGGCACATGCTGGTCATAAAGGGATGGACATGGTCAGAAACAATGCTCTGGTAGGCCGTGGCATTTAAACGATGCCCAATTGGCACTAAGGGGCCTAAAGTGTGCCAAGAAAATATCCCCCACACCATTACACCACCACCACCAGCCTGCACAGTGGTAACAAGGCATGATGGATCCATGTTCTCATTCTGTTTACGCCAAATTCTGACTCTACCATCTGAATGTCTCAACAGAAATCCAGACTCATCAGACCAGGCAACATTTTTCCAGTCTTCAACTGTCCAATTTTGATGAGCTGGTGCAAATTGTAGCCTCTTTTTCCTATTTGTAGTGGAGATGAGTGGTACCCGGTGGGGTCTTCTGCTGTTGTAGCCCATCCGCCTCAAGGTTGTGTGTGTTGTGGCTTCACAAATGCTTTGCTGCATACCTCGGTTGTAACGAGTGGTTATTTCAGTTAAAGTTGCTCTTCTATCAGCTTGAATCAGTCGGCCCATTCTCCTCTGACCTCTAGCATCAACAAGGCATTTTGGCCCACAGGACGGCCGCATACTGGATGTGTTTCCCTTTTCACACCATTCTTTGTAAACCCTAGAAATGGTTGTGCGTGAAAATCCCAGTAACTGAGCAGATTGTGAAATACTCAGACCGGCCCGTCTGGCACCAACAACCATGCCACGCTCAAAATTTCTTAAATCCCCTTTCTATCCCATTCCGACATTCAGTTTGGAGTTCAGGAGATTGTCTTGACCAGGACCACACCCCTAAATGCATTGAAGCAACTGCCATGTGATTGGTTGATTAGATAATTGCATTAATGAGAAATTGAACAGGTGTTCCTAATCATCCTTTAGGTGAGTGTATGTTTGTGTCATCAGCCCAGACGGACACATAGTGTCGGCCCACATCTGAGACGCGGGGAATCGTCCTGCCCCGGATCTGTGTCCGTCTGGGAGAGCATATGAGGAGGCTTTAGTGCTTTAGTCTGTGCATGTATAAGATCTGCAGGTACAAAGCTCATAGCTAACAGAGACACTGATCCACACCTCGATCAATACTCACTCATAACTAGTGCCCAGTGTTCTGCAGCCCTAGAGAACACCATCAAGACTCAAGATCCTGAGAGCTCGTCCGCTAATGCCATCTCCCTCGCTCTCTCTCTGTATTGATTATGTTCTTGTCTTACATCGAGGACATTGAAACAGTCTCGGGTCGGTCCACGGGAGGCTGTAAATAGACCATCCCAGAATGCATCTGTCTCTCTGAGGCTGTGTGTGTGTTCTCTCTCTCCACCCAGAGAGCGTGAGGAAGGCGTTTGAGGAGCGAGGCATCGTGTCTGGAGATGACAAAGCCTTCAAACCTCATCTGACGTTTCTCAAACTCTCACGAGCTCCCAAACTACGCAAGCAGGTAAGAGAGTGTGTGTGTGTGTGTGTGTGTGTGTTTTATTTCTCTGATTCTCATAAGCAAATACTGTAGAGTCTGTCGGTTGTGTTGTGGGAATGAACTAAACATGTATTTTAGTTTGGCATTGTGCTCTGTGCTCGTACTCGCGCTCGATGCAGAATATATCAACAGCACTGAGTGATCAATAGATAATTGTCATTTATTATTGGTAATCATAAGCTTACAGGTGTGCAAGTGTGTGTATATTTTATGTAAAAAAACAGCTTTTATTAGTGAAAATGCGCCTGACTGACTTTTGAACGGTTATGTATAATTAACAGCTTTCAAATTGGGCACCATTTTGAAATGGGATATGACCCTCATGTGGTGTGTAATAGAGCGGAGTGTAAAAGCTCTGCACAGTTTGAGTGCAGATAAATCGAGTTACTGTCCCTCAAAGGAAAGAACCGTTCTGAACTGAAACGAGTCTCTCTGACCAATCAGAGCAGAGCAGACCAATCACAACAGAGTGGGCCGTCTGACCAATCAGAGCAGAGCAGACCAATCACAACAGAGTGGACCATCTGACCAATCAGAGCAGAGTAGACCAATCACAACAGAGTGGACCATCTGACCAATCAGAGCAGAGCAGAGCAGACCAATCACAACAGACTGGACCATCTGACCAATCAGAGCAGAGTAGACCAATCACAACAGACTGGGCCGTCTGACCAATCAGAGCAGAGTAGACCAATCACAACAGACTGGGCCCTCTGACCAATCAGAGCAGAGTAGACCAATCACAACAGACTGGGCCCTCTGACCAATCAGAGCAGAGTAGACAAATCACAACAGACTGGGCCGTCTGACCAATCAGAGCAGAGTAGACCAATCACAACAGACTGGGCCCTCTGACCAATCAGAGCAGAGTAGACCAATCACAACAGACTGGGCCGTCTGACCAATCAGAGCAGAGTAGACCAATCACAACAGACTGGACCATCTGACCAATCAGAGCAGAGTAGACCAATCACAACAGACTGGACCATCTGACCAATCAGAGCAGAGTAGACCAATCACAACAGACTGGGCCGTCTGACCAATCAGAGCAGAGTAGACCAATCACAACAGACTGGGCCCTCTGACCAATCAGAGCAGAGTAGACCAATCACAACAGACTGGGCCCTCTGACCAATCAGAGCAGAGTAGACCAATCACAACAGACTGGGCCGTCTGACCAATCAGAGCAGAGTAGACCAATCACAACAGACTGGGCCGTCTGACCAATCAGAGCAGAGTAGACAAATCACAACAGACTGGGCCGTCTGACCAATCAGAGCAGAGTAGACCAATCACAACAGACTGGACCGTCTGACCAATCAGAGCAGAGTAGACCAATCACAACAGACTGGGCCGTCTGACCAATCAGAGCAGAGTAGACCAATCACAACAGACTGGACCGCTTGACCAATCAGCTTTAACCTGCCACAGCTTCACACACAGCCAGTGTTCACACTGCTCTCATCCTCATGATGAAGGGACTGGAACTCTGTGTGTGTGTGTGTGTGTGTGTGTGTGTGTGTGTGTGTGTGTGTGTGTGTGTGTGTGTGTGTGTGTGTGTGTGTGTGTGTGTGTGTGTGTGTGTGTGTGTACGTGACAGACTGACAGTGCTGTGTGTGGACGCTTCTTCTCCGTGTGGAGGTCACAGATAGGGAGGCGTGTCTGTAATCTCCCCACAGGACAGACTTCCTGCCGAGGTTATCGGCCGCGACAGACGCTTCCAGCTCGCTCTAGTGTGTGTGTGTGTGTGTGTGTCCTTCTGTGTGCTCTACACTTATTGTGTGACGTGTGTGTCTTCGCAGGGCGTTAAGAAGCTGGACCCAGCGCTGTTCTCCGACTTCGCCAGCCGTGTGTTTGGAGACGAATGTGTGTGTAGAGTGGACCTGTGCTCCATGCTCAAGAAAAAGACTGAAGATGGACACTACCACCGCGAGAAGAGCGTCACGTTCAGTGAGTAAAGTGTGTGTGTGTGTGTGCTCTGAAGATGCGCTGTGCTTCTGGACCGGACGGGTCTCTGTCTCTGGCTGGTGATGTGGGCTCAGGTTTGCAGGTCATTCCCAGACTCCAGCGGGAGCTGTGATGGGATCACATGATAACGCCACAGAACTGCGTTTGCTCTCTCTGACTGTGACCGCTCAGTTTAATGGTCAGTAAAAGTCTTTTGACAGCTCTAGGACTTTCATGAAAACTACAGATTCCCGCCCTCGGATAGTCGGATCGGCAGAGGGTATAAGTCTCTGATGTCCCCAGAGAGTGTGTGTGTGTGAAAAGTTTCAGCTCAAAATACCCCACAGATCATTTATAGCATGTTAAAAATGTCACTTTTTGAGGGTGAGCAAAAATACGCCGTTTTTGAGTGTGTCCCTTTAAATGCAAATAAGCTGCTGCCCCCCCCCCCCCCCTTTCAGGAAGAGGGCGGAGGTTCAAGAGCTCACGTTAGCAGCTCTGATTACCTCACACACACACACACTGAACATGACAGAAACTGTTCAGTCTTTTCTGATCAAACCGGAGTCGGACAATGATGGAGAGACTCCAGAAGAAGAGAGAACATGTAGAACGAGACAGGACGCTTCTGAAGGGATGGATGATGAGTTTGAGTCATTGAGTAGCATATTCTGTCATGAGAATCTCTAAAGCGCTGGTGTGGGGTAAGATGAGCCAGAGAATATCTGCTGATGAAGAGAGAACAGGGATAGTTTAGTGTAATTACGGTTATAACTGATGATGTCATCTTGCTTTATGACGTGTTATTCCGGGGGCGGGGTTTATTAAAATGAGGTGATGTCACTGACTCGTTGTAGTCTCTACCAGCTGTTAGTTGTAGTCCTTAAAGAGAGATTTCTGTAGAAGAAAACATCTCCCTTTGCTTTGAGCTTTGAGCCTCGTAACTTTGCACAACTTCACACACTCATTAAAGTTACACAAGACTAATCATAATCATGATTGGTTTATGTATATATCGCAGCCGCTGTTTGGGAGGTTATAGGGATGCACCGATATGAATAAATTGGCCAATAAACGATATATGGATCAATAAATCTAAATAAAAATGTATCAACTTTGAGAGTGATTACAAAAGCCAAAGGCTCCCCATTAAATGCCACGCCCCCCTCATATACAGTACAGAAGCCTAGTTTGACCAGTTTATAACCATATGTTGTGATATCGAGCATCTCTAGTTATAGTGTATGATTTCACAGAGGAACTGAGGATTCAGAATTCCCAGATGAACAGATCAACCGTTTTTTTAAGTTGTGCAAAATGATGACCGTAAAATCCAAGCGGCAGTTTCTCCTGAAGCCGATGCGGAAGTGACTTAAACGGCAGTTCATGGACTGGCCACTAGAGACAGACTCCAGAAGGAGCAGAATCTCATTGAGCTCATGTTAAAATGCCCAGCTTTACAGCAGAAGAACACATGTTTACAGTCTGGGACAAACTGTGCTTCTGGTCTGTACGGCTCATGTTGCCCTTCATGACGACTGTGAGGGGCGGATGTTTTTATAACTCATCCGTTTACATTATATAAAGCCTTAAAGTTCTGCATAATTAAGGGCGTGGCCACTTGAGTGACAGGTGGATAGCCGTTTGTCTGCTGTCTGTTAGTCATCACCTCAGCTCCGCCCACGTCCCGCCTCTTTGCCCATTTTCTGTTATCCGGGAGAGACGAGCACAAGATGGCGAAGGCCAGCTCGACCCGACTTTACGCTTCAGAACTGCTCTTCAGATCCTGTGGTGACATCACGGACACTACGCCCATATTTCTTTACAGTCTATGATTAAAACGCATCATCACGGTCTGTGAAATGGGTCAATCGAGCCGGACTGAAGGTGCGTCCGGGAATACTGTGGCTCTTCCTCTGAAACGCTTGATTTATTTTCTCCCAATATCCCGGGAAAACACAGGAGCGCTAACCACAGAATAAACCAGCACTGGCACGCCGAGTGATATCAGTGCGTTCAGGCCGTGCGTGATCACCGTAATTACAGGATCTACACTGCAGAAGCGTTCACGTGCTCAGAGCTGGGGATTACTGATGCATTATGGGAGTTTTCTGAGAGCGCATTTGTCCACAGGGAAACTGATTGTTAATGATGACTTAAAGCGTTAAAGTCAGCCCTGCTGTGAGCCGTCAGTTACTCCAGCTGAGTTTTAAAAGAATTGTGTCTAACGGTGGAATTCCTGGTTAAAAACTACATTACCCATGATGCTGTGCAAAAATTACTATCCATTCATCTATCATCTATCCTTCCTTCCATCTATCCATCTATCCATCCATCATCTCTATCCATCCAACCAAACATCCATCTTTCCATCCATCCATCTGTCTATCCATCTATCTATATATCTATCCATCCGTCTGTCCGTCTATCTATCTAATCCATCTTTCCATCCATTCATCATCTATCCGTCCATCCATCTGTCTATCCATCAATCTATATATCTATCCATCCGTCTGTCCGTCTATCTATCTAATCCATCTTTCCATCCATCCATCATCTATCCGTCCATCCATCTATCTGTCTATCCATCCATCTATCCATCTATCTATATATCTATCCATTCGTCTATCCATCTATCTATCCATCCATCCATCATCTCTATCCATCCATCCATCCATCTGTCTATACATCTATAATCCATCTTTCCATCCATTCATCATCTATCCGCCCATCCATCTATCATCTGTCCATCCATCCATCCATTATCTCTATCCATCCGTCTATCCATCCATCCATATATCCATCCATCTATCTATCCATTTATCATCCGTCCATCCATCCATCATCTCTCTATCCATCTGTCAATCCATCCATCCATCTGGCTATCTATCCATCCATCCATCCATCATTCGTCCATCCATCCATCCATCCATCCATCCATCCATCCATCAATCATTTATCTATCCAGCCATCCATCCACCCATCATTTATCTATGCAGCCATCCATCCACCCATCATTTATCTATCCATCCGTCCATCCATCCAGAATCCATCCATCCAGAATCCATCTTTCCATCCATTCATCATCTATCCGTCCATCTGTCCGTCTATCCATCTATCTATATATCTATCTGTCCGTCTATCCATCCATATATCCATCCATGTATCCATCTATCTATCTGTTAGTGATGGGATGTGCTTCTGTTGAAGCCGTCGGTCGTGTTATTCCAGCTGAGTTTTAAAAGAATTGTGTCTAACGGTGGAAATTCTGGTGAAAAACTACATTACCCATGATGCTGTGCAATATATCTATCTACTATCTATCCATCCATCCGTTATCTATCTGCCTATCCATTATCCAACCATCTATCATCTTAAATATGAGCTATACATGTATATGTTTTCTTGCGTTGGCGTTTTGTAATCTACTGACAGCCAATCACAGCGTGACTAGTGTTGATGTGTGCTGTCAGATATACGAGCGCTGTGATGTGAAGTGTTGCTCAGTCCAGATGCAGACCAGAGGGAAGTAATGACTGTCAGAGCTGCTGTAAGTGATGTTCCACATGATGACAGCAGGGGTCAGTGTTGATCCTCTGGAGTCTTTATCAGAGCCTCTACTGTAGAGCTGACACAGTCTCATCCCACAGCCACTGATGCTATAGTGAGGATAGTCCAGAAGGACTGGGGTTTACTGATCAGGGTGTGAAGGGGATTATTGATCTGTTATTGGCAGTGATCAGGTGTTCAGCGTCAGGTGAATCTCTCAGTCAAACATGAACACTGAATATTCTCCTCCTAAACAAACGTTTGGGCTCCTGCATTCATTTCAGATGAATATTGCAGTATTTATCATAAGCACATCATTATTTATCTTGAGTCAGAACATCTTCATCTCTTCTCTGATGACGAGGGCGGGGCCACCTGTCATTTACATGAGATCCACCAATAGCAAACCACAACCATCCAATCAATTCCCCACAGACACACTCAAGCCCCGCCTACATTTGTTCTTGTTTGAGAAGCGTCTCTCTGATATACGGCACTATAGAGAAGAAAAGAGCAGCGGATGCTTCATTTATTAGTTCCTCATGGCCAATCGTTGTATTTACTCGCCAAAGTTGAGCGTTTCCTGCCGTTTGGTGTGTGTGTGTGTGTGTGTGTGTGTGTGTGTGTGTGTGTGTGTGTGTGTGTGTGTGTGTGTGTGTGTGAATGTAACGGGTTACATCTGCTCTGATCTGAGTCCTGATCAATACTCTCTCTGTCAGCGTCTCCTGCGGCTCGGATCAATACACTCGTCTAATATTAGCCCTGAGGTGTGTTTCTAATGCTCGTCTGAGTGCCCAGACGACACACACACACACACACACACACTCGATCACTTCAGATCTGCGTGCTCTTTTGAGAGCATCATCCAGAACATTTACTGAAATGAATCTGCTTATAACATAAACACCCGCTCATGAACATACGACCTCTATATACACACCTGTTCATTCACTCAGTGTGGGTGTGGCTAGGTACTCATTACACATGCGAAGACGTCAGCCAATCGTAAGAGGACATTTGCATATAAGTCTTAGAGTACTTTAATTGTTATGGTCATGCAAAACTAAAGATGAGGCTAGAGACTGTGATTATTAATATGATGTGTGTGTGATTATTCAGACGTGCTGCTCCTGCTGTGAGACGATCATCTGGACGGCACACACTAATGAGGCTAATGAACGTATTACTCGCTTCCTACAGCGCACTGATGATATACAGCGCACACATTCAGAGAAAACAACACATCCTCCTCACACACAATGACAAAATGGTGTGAGATTTATTTTCAAACTACTCAGAAATTGCTTGTAAATAAATAAAGAACCTGCGAGTTCTGAAGTAGAAAGAACACTCCAGTTATTGAGCATTCACAGTTTATGGTAGAGCACAGAATCATCTCTTCACCTGTTTCATTACTGGATGAATCAGTGTTTGTGAATGAATCTCTTGAGTGAATGATTCAATGACTCACTCATAAAGACGTCACTTGTTTCATTACTGGATGAATCAGTGTTTGTGAATGAATCTCTTGAGTGAATGATTCAATGACTCACTCATAAAGACGTCACTTGTTTCATTACTGGATGAATCAGTGTTTTTGAATGAATCTCTTGAGTGAATGATTCAATGACTCACTCATAAAGACTTCACTTGTTTAATTACTGGATGAATCAGTGTTTTTGAACGAATCTCTTGAGTGAATGATTCAATGACTCACTCATAAAGACTTCACTTGTTTAATTACTGGATGAATCAGTGTTTGTGAACGAATCTCTTGAGTGAATGATTCAATGACTCACTCATAAAGACTTCATTTGTTTCATTACTGGATGAATCAGTGTTTGTGAACGAATCTCTTGAGTGAATGATTCAATGACTCACTCATAAAGACTTCACTTGTTTCATTACTGGATGAATCATTGTTTTTGAACGAATCTCTTGAATGAATGATTCAATGACTCACTCATAAAGACTTCACTTGTTTAATTACTGGATGAATCAGTGTTTTTGAATGAATCTCTTGAGTGAATGATTCAATGACTCACTCATAAAGACTTCACTTGTTTCATTACTGGATGAATCAGTGTTTGTGAACGAATCTCTTGAGGGAATGATTCAATGACTCACTCATAAAGACTTCATTTGTTTCATTACTGGGTGAATCATTGTTTTTGAACGAATCTCTTGAATGAATGATTCAATGACTCACTCATAAAGACTTCACTTGTTTAATTACTGGATGAATCAGTGTTTTTGAATGAATCTCTTGAATGAATGATTCAATGACTCACTCATAAAGACGTCACTTGTTTCATTACTGGATGAATCAGTGTTTGTGAACGAATCTCTTGAGGGAATGATTCAATGACTCACTCATAAAGACTTCATTTGTTTCATTACTGGGTGAATCATTGTTTTTGAACGAATCTCTTGAATGAATGATTCAATGACTCACTCATAAAGACTTCACTTGTTTCATTACTGGATGAATCAGTGTTTGTGAACGAATCTCTTGAGTGAATGATTCAATGACTCACGCATAAACACTTCACTTGTTTCATTACTGGATGAATCAGTGTTTTTGAACCAATCTCTTGAGTGAATGATTCAATGACTCATTTGTTTCATTACTGGATGAATCAGTGTTTGTGAACGAATCTCTTGTATCT
>CM042256.1:1406083-1533583 GCA_023566225.1 Romanogobio albipinnatus | reverse complement strand
AGAGTGCTGTTTTCCTGAAAATGACACGGATTTCATATGACAGTTCCATAAACAATTATTAACATTAAGTCACTTGCATTTTAGATGCAATATTGCCTGTTTTGTTCTATTTCAGCAGCGAAAATAGTTCCAAACAAAGATCACAGCAGAACGCGTGTCACCGCAACAGTGTGTGTTAGCGAATGATTCAGCGTTTGAATGAATCGCTTGAATCAAAGATTCAATGACCTGTTCGTAAACGACCATAGATACACATAATAAAGGCTAGATGTCTTACGGCGGAGTCTCTAACGTCATCAGCGGCGGCCATCTTGTCACAGGCAAGCTTTCTGGCGGCCATCTTGTGCCTGATGTAAGGCGAGTGATCTGAACACAAATACTCTCATCTCGCTGAAATCTTGACGGATTTACAAATGGTTTGGTTTCTTACAAACGTTATTAACGTGGCTATAATTCTGGATGCTTGAACAAATTATGAATCATTTTTCATAAGTGTGCAGTGTCATAACTACATCTCTGACGTTTATAACAAACCAAACCGTTTGAAAATCGGTAGAAAATGTATGGTTATTTAAAAAGTACACGCACCATTAAAACACAATGTTAGGAGTGAGCGAGCTGACTGTGACAAGATGGCCGCCAGGTGCGGACGTCGACCTCCATTGGCCAGCAGCGCGGACGAGACATTTAGCCTTTATTATGGATATCTATGGTAAATGACCGCCTCATTCCTGAACGAATCATCCGTTTGAACGAATCGACTCAATGACTCATTCAGACGGTCACCTGCGCCCCCTACTGGCAGTTTAGTTTCATGTTTAAACATAATTTCCAACTTTTGTATATTCAAAAAATATTTAAAACAATCTCATTACATTATTTAATGCAGTTGTAATTTTTCAGTGTAAAGTATTTCATTTGATTGGACAGCCCTATAGTGTCGTCTTCTTATTTAATTTATTGATCAAATGTAAGAATATAAAAGGAAAGCTGAAGCATAGCCTATATTTAATAAGATTAGGGGGAAAATGCCCTTTATAAAAGGTAAAAATATCACAAATATGCAGATTTAAATATGTCAAAGTTGATTGAACACTGGGTAGGATATTGCTTCAGAATAAATTATATTTACAACACACACAAAAAAAATCTAATTTTTTACTCGGATAAGTGAATTGCAGATTTACGTGTCCAAAGGACCAGCCCGTGAACAGGCTTAATGTCGAGTGCTGTAAGTCGTTCTAAATACAGATGAATGCTTGAATCTGATTTATGGAGTTATTTTCAGGGAAACGCACTAGTTACTAAAGTAGTTCAGGCAGGTTTTGACCGCATCACAGCTCCATATCACTCCGCCCAATGATCTCAGTGATCTCAGCCGACAACAGCAAAAGAACAAAACACAGCGACACTGAACAAACACATGAATACAGCAAACAATAGGAGAAGTTATGTCCATGCTTTTGGCCACAAAATGACATTTTATGTACGTAAAGCACATACTGTCTCTCCTGCTCAAACACACACACACACACACACACACACACACACAGTACAGACACACACTCTCACAGAAACGTGTTGTCAGCGCTGCTCTGATGATTTTATCAGTTAAATAGTTGAACAACTTAAAAGTTGCATGACATTTCTCACTAGCGAGGGAATAACAGCTGTTTTTGAAGCTGATAAACTTACAGTTTCACTATCAGAGACCCTGCTGTACAACACTGTTGAGACTCTGGTCATTCTCTCACACACACACACACACACACTCTATAACTGCATTAATAACTGCATTATTCTGCTATCAGTGGCTGAATCTATAAAATGTTGTTTTGGCATTAGCAGCGGAGGATTGGGTTTACATGCGTAAGAAATCAGTCCTGCACAAACGAGTGTTTTAAAGACAAACCAGACTAATGTCTTGAAATAAATCATCTGAGCGATGTTTGAGGTGTGGGAACCGTAGTGTAAGCGCAATAACTGAAATATAACACACTCCGCTTCATGACCGCTTTACCACCTCGGGTGTGCACTATTTTTCCAACGACCCGTCGTCAATTATTCCTTACATAATGCATCGGTTTATAGATCAACGAGCGCAAATCAAGTCTGTAGTGAGTTATGAGTTATTGTGTGGATTATTGTAGTCATTTTAAATGTGCGACGTTCAGAACGGCTTATAGACGCAGATATTTCAAAACCATCTGATAGAAATGAGAAATGTTTATTATTTTGCATTTAGTTGTAATTATGGGTTTATTCCCCATAACATGCATATCTTAAAAATAAAGGCTCTTTTTGATGGTTCCATGGAATCGTTATAGTGGAGATTAAAATGAATAATGCATTATATTAGTAATTGAGAGCATTAATTATGTCCTGTATTGCATTGTATGGTCTCATGAATAATTGTATGCAGTTAGAAAGTATAATGCATTAACACGATAAACGAGGATCTGTGAATATAAATGCATTTTAACTTACAATCATTTATGAGTGCATTATGAATACCTTTATAATGTTTTATACATGGGATCTGTTCACCGAAAGCTTCTTCAATGCAAACAAAAATGTTTCTTTTAATGCATCACTGCACAAAATCGGCCTTTTGTTGGCGTCAGGAGGGCCTCCACCGGCCCCGGGGCCCACAGGTCCGTGGTCTGTCAGTGTTTAGATGAAGCTCAGTTTGAAGGAGACGAGTGCACATGGTGCGCACTAAAGCCCGTGCCCTACTTAGAGCTCACGTGATGGTGAAGAGCGCGAGGGAGCAGAAACGCACGCATGAGCGAGCGGCGTGGTATAGATCTGAGAAGCGCAGTGTGTTTATGAGAGCTCAGCGTGTGTGTGATGCTCTCCGAGCCAGACGTTTGTGCTGAAGCAGTGGGATGCAAATAAATAATAGACGTCCCCACACACACAGTCACACAGCCTGGCCTTCTACACACTGACACGCCGCTGACTGATGTCCTGGAGAGAGGCGAACATCATCTGATGCTGTTGTGTTAAAGACGTGTCAGTGTGTGTATGCAGGCCGGCGCTCTTCTCTTCTGTTTGTGTGAGATGAGCTGAAGGATGAGCAGAAAGCCTTGAGTTCAGAAAGTACTCAAGTGTTCATGTGCCACGTCTCGCTCTGGAAGGGCAGATTTGATTACCTTGTGCGGTTCGTCTCCAGAGACACACACACAGAGAGAGAGAGCTCCCAAACACACAGTGCTGTGTGTGCGTGTTTGTGTGTGTGCGTGTGTGTGCGCGTGTGTGTGTGTACGGATGCTGGACATCGTCGTGTATGATTCATTGTTCATGGATTTTATTTCGAGCTGTGGTTGATTTGCCAAACTTTCAGAATTAAGACAAAAGCAAAATGAATCACCAACAAAGATTTAAGGCTTGATCACTCTCACACACACGCACAAAACACACACACACACACACACACACACACACACACACACACACACACACACACACACACACACACACACACACACACACACACACACAAACGAAACGTGAAGCTGCTTAGACTTATTGTGTGTTGTGTAAAGCTCTATATAAATAAATCTGACTTAACATAAATTAATATTTACTTGATATGAACTAATAATTACTAGGGCTGTCAAAGTTTGTGTTTTCATAATATATGTGTGTGTGTGTGCTGTGTATAATTATGTATATTTGAATACACACACACACACACACACACACATGCATGCATGTATATATTTAATAAATATTTGTATATATATAATGAATGTATAATTTATTTTATATATAAATATAAAATTTTTCTTAAA
Organism: Romanogobio albipinnatus; assembly: GCA_023566225.1. Classification (NCBI taxonomy): domain Eukaryota; kingdom Metazoa; phylum Chordata; class Actinopteri; order Cypriniformes; family Gobionidae; genus Romanogobio; species Romanogobio albipinnatus. The sequence goes on along the minus strand of CM042256.1, from coordinate 1,529,786 downwards.
TATATTCATATGTGTGTGTGTGTGTGTGTGTGTGTATTTATATACACATAATAATTATACACAGTACACACACACACATATATTATGAAAACACAAACGTTTATTTTGGCTGTGATTAATCGATTGACAAGCACTAAATTACATGAAATATTTTGAACTTGATTAAAAATAAACTGATTTAAACGTTAGATTACATCTTTTGATTCTGCAGTCGTGGTTTATTATTTTTCACAAATAAAGAAATTGATAAAAACATGACTATAAACGTAGTAAACACACTCTAACCAACATGGCGGGCATGTTCATATATCAAGAGACGTGTTTAAACGATATAAATGGGTGTTTGCTGGATGTCAGTGGTGTATGAGAAACCTGATCTCATTGGAAAGTGATGATTTCATATGAATTCATACGGAGTGAGGAGTACAAAATCATACGATTATTAGAAAGAAAAACATTTCATACAAAAGTATGTCATAATGATAGTCACTGCATGTGTCATAATGACCTTCTGCAGTGACCAATGAAATTGTCTACTTAACCAATGGTGGTGACACACACGTGTGTTTAAACTGACTCGTGTCTGTATTCCTCATGTCAATAGTGAATCCTCTCATGGCTTTTAAAGGGAAAGGGAGATGAGGCTCTGATTGGTTTATTGACGTTACGCCCAAAACACACCCATGACTCATTAAGAGACGAGGGACGACCCTTTTAGACCATGAGCCGGACGCGCCGACCGCTTTCTCTGTCGTTAAACTAGCAGAAGTGGATTCGGACACGCCCTGAGAGCTGTGCTGTGAGCTCAGATCGATAAAATAAAGCCCTAATAGTTTTTCATTTGCCGTTCACTTTAACACGTCTCTCTTGTAATGTATTAGACACAGTGAGCTAATGAAGACGGGGAGCTCGTGTGAGACTGTTGGCATTCTGACCACACTCACACACTCACGGCCAAACTAAACAACACATCAGCTGATGCACAATCAGGTCAGACACTGACACAGGGTCTGTTCACACCAAGAGATGAATACTGAAGCTGATGAGCACCAGCTTTGCTCCATTACTACAGGACAAGCAGAAGGACGCCAGTACAGAAGATGGCTGTAAAAACAAACACCATTCTGGAAACATTTCACTGTTGAACAGGAGAACCAAACACACACACACACCAGCTCTACACCAGCCCTTAAATCTGCTGCCATGAAGCTCACCGTCTAAACCATCTTGGTTGATTGAAAATCTATGAGCATTCCATTAAAGTCAGCAGCTCTTAATGCTATAAAGAGTCAGTTAAACATCAGGAGCTCCTGAGGGCGTGTCTGAATCCACTTCTGTTAGTTTAACGACAGGACAAGCGGTCGGCGCGTCCGGCTCATGGTCTAAAAGGGTCGTCCCTCGTCTCTTAATGAGTCATGGGTGTGTTTTGGGGGCGTAACGCCAATAAACCAATCAGAGCCTCATCTCCCTTTCCCTTTAAAAGCCATGAGAGGATTCACTATTGGCATGAGGAGAGAGCAGGTGTGTGTGTGTGTGTGTGTGTGTGTGTGTGTTTGTGTGTGTGTGTGTGTGTGTGTGTGTGTGTGACTTTTGAGCAGGTGTGTGTTGGTCAGTGGTCAGTGGTCTTCAGTTCCTCCAATAGCAGCGCTCCATCAATGCTCCTGATCACACCTGGTGTTCAGTCCAGACGCCCATGAGTGAACAGATGAGCAGTGCGTGTGCGTGTGTGTGTGTGTGTGTGTGTGTGTGTGTGTGTGTGTGTGTGTGTGTGTGTGTGATTGGGCCTAATAAATGTACGATGCATAAAGCCAAGGCGGTGATGCGGCGTTTATTTTTGTGTTGCATTGGTGGGCCGGTGGAGATTCTCTGGCCTCAGTTCACTGGAATGAGTTCTGGAAATAGCTTTGCTTACTAAAGTGGGCGGAAGACCAACAGACCGTTCTACAGTAACTGCACATTGTTCCTCGACGGGAAGCTCAGGTTGATTAGAGCGGTGCGGCGCTGGACACTGATCTGGGAGCAGGTCGTGACCTCTGCCCCTGCAGGAGAGCGTAGGAAACCCCAGACAGGAGGTGGAGCTTCCTGAGGAAATGCCATCAGTCAAACGCAGACGTTCCTCCTGCACCGCCACACATCGTGTGTGTGTGTGTGTGTGTGTGTGTGTGTGTGTGTGTCTTGTTTGGGGGATGCTTGGATCTTTAAACAAGATAAACCTTTGAACGCGGGCTCATGGGAAAACATGAATGTGAAGATGCTCTTGTCTGTGGATGTAAAGCATGTAGCATGATTGGATGCTGTCACTTCAGTGTTTCAATGTGTCTCCATGTGTGACTGAATGTGAGAAGCATCAAACGTCAGTGTTAAGTTGAAGATATTCACTGATGAACAGAGACTGACTGACGGAGGATTCAATGACCAGCGGTCAGTGTCTCACAGGACACATGAGTTTTGATATTGAGTATCAAATCAATCATGGAATGAAATTGGGCGGCACAAACAAATCATCAAAACTATGATGCAGTTCATCATGAAGTGTTTATAATGTGTGTGTGTGTGTGTGTGTGTGTGTGTGTGTGTGTGTGTGTGTGTGTGTGTGTGTGTGTGTGTGTGTGTGTGTGTGTGTGTGTGTGTGTGTGTGCAGTAGTTGAGCGGTGTGTTTAAGAGTGAGCAGTGTTATACTCCTGACACATGACCATCAGTGCTAGATTCAAGAAGCTTCTGAAGCAGGGCCGTGTCCGGGGGCTAGAGCCCCTGCCCCTCATCAGCGGAGGTGCCCTCTCTCAGTCTATGGGCGCTACCCATCGCCGCTAAAAGTGCTCTGTTTTCCCTCCGCTAAAGATCCACCGATTCTGCGAATCCGCTCCCGTGTTTTCCCGCTCACTCCCCAGCATCACTCAGAGTCTGTGCGCGGAAATCTGGAAAGCGGAGACGACAGCTCCAGAATGTCGTGGCATTAACAGTGTGCATTACAATCCGCAGAATCATTCATTTGGTCGTTTGTTTTTGTTTTTCTGTCGGTGTTATTTTGCTCCTGATCTTCTAATAGTGCTAACTTGTAGAAAATACACGTTCTTGGAAGAGAATTATAATTCTTGTCTAACCAAATTTTTGTATCCGATCTGATCTAATATAAATAACATCAACTGTTGATGGCACACTAGAATATATAGGCCTAATTTCATATAATATAACCCATAAACGGTTACAGAATGTGAAAAATAACTTTTTATATTATTACTATTTATATATCTTTTAAAGTGTCATTAATGTAACATACTAAAAATATTCTACTTAATTTTATTTTGACAATTTTGTAGAATAATTGAATAACATCTGAATCCCTTTAAAATATTTTTTTTATGACTTAAGTACAAGCATATCAATATTTACTCGCCAATGTTTTAATTGAAGATGTCATAATAAAAAAAAAACTATAGATTTTGTCATAATAGAAATCACTCAATTAACCTATAGGTTTTAATGAAAGTGAAGATGCCTGAAATGTACATCTAATTCATGAAAATATTAAATAAATGCCACTTGAGGCCTGGGTCATCTTACCCCAAGAGTCTAATTTTATCGTTTTACTTCAAAATAAAAGCTATAACATTTACTCCACAAAACCAAAAACATTGTGTCCACAAATCCCTCATTAAACAAATAGACACAAAAACTTTGATAATACAATGTCATATATCACTAAACTGTTTTGACTGACTAGTAAGAGTAAGATGGATAATTTGTATGGACAAGCACCCAATCCTCGTCCCCAATGCCGCCCCACCCCACTGCCCCTCAAAATGTCTGTGCACGGCCCTGTTCTGAACTCGTAATGTTGTTTTGGAGTCTCATACTGTACGTTTACATGCATCCAGTCAAAAACACTCTCGTTTTCTGTGTTTCTGTTCGTTCGAAGAGGAGTTCTGTCTGAAGCTAAGCAGGGCTGAGTCTGGTCCAGTCTGTTGTGATTGGTCTGCTTCCTGGATCTCCAGGAGTAATGGCGTCACATGATCGAGGCGGCCCGTGAGTAAACCTGCGCGACCTCAAACTAAATTTAGTCGCACCAGCAGTAAAAAAAGGTCGCAAAATGCTTCCATTTGGTCGCAGTCTGGAGCCCTGTCGTCACCCATGTGCAATGACTCTTGGGATAGGCTAGGCTCCAGGATCCATCCTTCATGGCCTGGGAATCGAAGGACGCCGCCTCTGCTAACAGCTCATTCCTCTGCACTTTGGCTGTATTACACACCGCATGAAAGGTCATATCTGAAAACGCATAATGGGGCTCTTTAAAATGATGTTGGATTCACTGTTGTATCTGTCGAGGGTGTTTTATCCATCATGCACTGCAATGACACTCCCATTCTAATCAGCGAGGAGTAGATGTGCTGTCATTATTGAGCATGTTCAACATTATTCATGATAATTACGGTATCAGGGGAAATAATCAGCAATGTCATCTGTCACAATCGTGCAGCCCTGGAATCAAAGCCGTCCTAATTGTTGAGAAGTCTACACCGCATGATCTCAGGAGTGTTAATCAGCCAATCCGGTGCTCTCGTGATTGAATCCGTGGGATCTCGTCATGCTCCATCACAGACCATCTGTGTGATTCTGATGGTTTCTGATGCTGTGCTTGTGGGGAAATCTCTTCAGGTTGCTAAATGTGTTGTTTATCTTGCAGATCTTCTGCAAAGCAGGCAGCGTGCTGCACGGACAAGTACGTGTTCCTCCTTCACTGTCTCTGTGTAGTGTACTTCAACCCCTCACTGCCCTACTACTGAGGGCACTAGACGCAGATTCACCCTCACTGTGTGTGTTTGCAGTAGTAAAGACTGTGACGTTTTCCATTATGTTAGGGATGCACGATATGCTGGTGATGTGTTGGAAGCAGATCATATTATAAAGGTTTATTTCAAACTGAATTATATTTCTGTGGCAGTTTACGGACAAAAAGCTCAACACACATTGATGTTTTGATACTGGATTGTGCTTGAGCTTCAGTGTAACACACACTGTTAGATTTATCCCATCAGATATGAACAATAACATACAAATAATTCTATAATAATCAGATAATATGAGGGGTTATTTTATCCATTTCTAACGGTTTAAAAGTTTGGGGTCAGTATGTATATTTTTTAAAGAAATTCATACTTTTATTCACCAAGGACACATTAAATGTACACAAATTTACAGTAGGGTCATTCCGTGTCAACTCAACCAGAGGTGCCCAGTTCGACAAACATAAATAGTGATGAAAGCCAGAATAGTAAGTGTCTCAGATGTGTATTGACTGAGTAATCCCTGTTCTGTAGAGGAGGCTCAGAATGACCGTTTGAGATCTGGAGCCAGATTACAGGCGTGCAAACATGACTTTAGAAAGATGGCAGCATCATTATTTTATTGTCACACAGAGATTGGTAGATCTATTAGTGAAATCTGTTGACTTTATCAATCTGTGTGTCATTATATGCGAGCGCTCAAACATGGGGAAAGGGCACTGCTGGTGTGTTTTGTCTCAGGTTTGCATGCCTGTAACTCCAGAAGTATTAAAGATATCTCAATATCCTTTTAGATTCTGCTTCTTAACTAACTTTACTTTTGGTTTTTGCTTTTCGACCACTGAACTTGACCAATTTACTCATGGAGCCGCATTGAGATCTCCATATCTCTGGGACTGAACCATCGAGGGTCTTTAAAATGAAAACACCAAAAGTAAAGTTTGTTAAGAAGCAGAATCTAAAAGGATATTGAGATATCTTTAATACTTCTGGAGTTACAGGCATGCAAACCTGAGACAAAACACACCAGCAGTGCCCTTTCCCCATGTTTGAGCGCTCGCATATAATGACACACAGATTGATAAAGTCAACAGATTTCACTAATAGATCTACCAATCTCTGTGTGACAATAAAATAATGATGCTGCCATCTTTCTAAAGTCATGTTTGCACGCCTGTAATTTGGCTCCAGATCTCAAACGGTCATTCTGAGCCTCCTCTACAGAACAGGGATTACTCAGTCAATACACATCTGAGACACTTACTATTCTGGCTTTCATCACTATTTATGTTGTCTTTTAACAGAAAAAAAATATTAACAAAATCAGAAATTTGCGCTGAATCCTGAAAAATAATATGCATCACAGTTTCCACAAAAATATGAACTATAATAATCATAAATGTTTCTTGAGCATCAGATCCTCATTCTGAAGGATCATGTGACACTGAAGACTGGAGTAATGATGAATAAATTATAATAAATTACACTTTACTATATATATTCACATAGAAAACAAATATTTTAAATCATCATAATATTTCCCAGTTTTTACTGTATTTTTGATCAAATAAACACAGCCTTGGTGAGCAGAAGAGACGCTTTCAGAAACATTCAAACTCGTACAGACCCCAAACGGTAATGACCATATCAGCTGAATGAATTGTATTAGTCCAAATGTCTATATCTGTGCATCCCTACATTGATATTCCTGTTTATATAAAGCATCTGAAAGCTGAGAGTTATTGAGATGATTAGCAGCTGTAACCCTGACCGAGGTAGACGTGTGTTTGCTCATGTGATGTGTGTGTGTGTACAGCTCTCACTGACAGCTCTCTGTGTGTGTGTGTGTAGGTGTTAAGAAAGCGCCGGATGATGAGGAGTTAGTGAGTCTGAGTAAGCAGCTGGTTGAAGACGCCGTGTTGCGGGCCGTGCAGCAGTACATGGAGGAAACCCAACAGAACGGCGCCGCGCCAAAAGACGAGGGTCCGCCAGCGTCCGCCGTTAAACTCAACAGCACCAAATGACCCCGCGACCCCCGTCCCGTACCCTGACCCGACCGCGACACGCCTCCACCTGCCAGCGGGCGTCCAAACGCAGCAGAGCGGGATTGTAGAGCAGAGCGGCGAGTGTGAACACAAGCGAAGTCACGTGCAGACGCACACCGGACTCAATTCCCCTGCCGTTCCCTCTCCTATTGTTTTACTTTTCCTTTGTGACGGATCCTTCGGGATGAGTCTGAACGAGCGCTCTCGTGTCTGGAGGCGCGTGTCACTGTCGCTTTCTCATTTTCACATCCGACAATCACAGGGAACTGCTCAGTTTGACTGAGACCTGCAGGCCAGCAGCCCAATCCAAAGCCAGACTCATGAACTCTGCACTGCGCTATGAACATGACCTGTGTGTGTGTCACTGTCACATGATGACGATGTGTTTGTGTCGTAGGGTGTGTGTGCGCTCCGAGCAGGATGGATTGGGAAAGAGAGCGCGGGCGGACACAAGTACAGGCTATAAAGACACTGTTAGCACAAGCAAACATTCAAGCGAAGATCCGGCAGGAGCTGAACGTGTCCAGCGGAGGTCCACACAACCATCCCAAAGTAACACACACACACACCTTCACTGATGAACAAAACATCACACACACACACACACTGAAGTGAGGCCGGTTCTGGTTTTTTAACATGAGCGTTTGGTGTCAGTGATGCGTCAGACGAGCACCCACCGTGGCCTTAGAGAAATCACAGCGTTATTATATTACTGAAGAACATTTGTTTTGTTTGATTCATATTTTCACCAGAACCTTAAAAATGTGTCTTTTTATGCTCCCCGTCCTCGTATGAGACGTCTCTTGAGTTTCCCGTATTGATGAAGTGTAAACAGTTCTATGATGTCATCATTTGGCTTTTTGTTTCCCCATCTGTCACTTTTTTTACTCTTAAAAATAAAGGACGAGATGATGTGTGTGTGACTCAATGAGTGTGATGTTGGAGATTGCAACACCTCCATCTCTGCGTTCCTCTTCCTCTGAATGAGCATATTGCCTGCCGTCTGCCGAGCGCGAGAGAAACCGTGTCTGACACACACACTCTCGGGGCGAGTGTGTGGAGCGCAGACGTCTCTTAAGGCCCGTTTGCTCATTAGATCACAGCAGGCCGTCTGTAAGAGCGCCTGCGCAGCTCCAGATTAAGCTCATGAATTCAGATGCTTCATACACTCATCTTCTCACATATTCCACATAATGTGTATATTATATACGTTTTGCATTGAAATATTTCATATTCAAACACCAGGGCCCTCGTCTATCAATGGTGTGTGTGCACAGATCTGTGTGTAAGAACGGTTTCATGCAAAGTGAGGGATCTGCCCACTTATATGTAGAAATTAGGGCTGGGCAAAAAAAAATAGATTTTCCGATTAATCGTTTAAAAAAAAAAAGTGGTCGATTCAAAAGTGATTCTGAAAGGCCACGAATCGATTTTTCCCCCCATATTTATTTCCGCAAACATTGAACATAAGATTAACGTGGATATAATGACTAGTCTTCGCCAGCGCATGGCGGTTCTCCGTCCCGGTCGATCTAGTATCGCATGTATGCTTGTCGCAAAGGTAAAATCAAATGGCAATCGCATCTAAGGAAGGCACGCAAATAACAGAGATAGTGACGAAATATAATGCACCATCTGAGGCACGAATCAAAGTTCAGACGCCCCTGGAGGAAAAGCCTTCATAAAAACGGACAGAGTCCGAATGACGGTCGGCTAAATTGCAATATCCTTTTTATGTTTTAGAATAAATATATCAAAATATCCACCAAAAACATTTTTGGTATAAAATACTTCTCAGATATTTTTTTTAGAATAAAGTTGTATTGTATTTAGCATAATTGTATGCATTTGAAATTTAGAGATGGGTTCTGTTTTAATGTACCCGAGTGAACCTAAACTAAAGAGAGTTTAATATACAATTTTGTGGCTCTTAATTTCTTTTTAATTACCCACTTGTAAACTTGTTCACGGTTCTTTTTTATAAATATAGTATTTGTATTAAATCTATATTCATTGAGTTGATTTGAGAGCTTGCGAATCGAATTGGAACATCTGAATCGATGCCCAGCCCTAGTAGAAGTGTGTGTAAATATGAGCACAGCTCTGAGCTTACACAGAGAATCTAGAGCTAGAACAGCGACACTACACATTAAAAGCATGTGTGCATTAAGCAGATCACATGTGTCCTGTGTTTCCTTTAATTACAAAACACTCAATTTATCATGTTTGTAGTTTTAAACACGATGCCTTATAAGACGGCTGTGACAAAGGTTGGACGCAATTATTTCCTTGGACCCAGCCTACATCCCATTCCCTTACCGAAATCCTCAACAAGCCGGAATAAAACAGGGCTTTCATGCTATCGCCAGATTCCCAAACATAACTGGAGCCATAGACTGAGCCCACATTTAGCAACACATTTAATGATGTTGATGAAAAAGGGTTTCGTTCTGTTAATCTGCAAATCATTTGTCAAGTCAACTTTATTTCTATAGCGCTTTTATAATGCCGATTGTTTCAGAGCAGCTTCACAGTGTTAAACAGGAAAAGAATGACACAGAATTTGATTCGGCCGTACAGCCGCTCTGGAGAAAATCAATTTGTCAAAATCAATCAGTTTGTTGCGAGTCAAGTCATTGCACGACTCATTCTGTGTTTGTGAAGTTCCTCTTCTTTGCCATAATTGTGGTGAGGAAAAAACACAATCACATGATTTTTAAATTGAAGTGTTGTCACCATATACAGTGAGGAAAATAAGTATTTGAACACCCTGCTATTTTGCAAGTTCTCCCACTTGGAAATCATGGAGGGTCTGAAATTGTCATCATATGTGCATGTCCACTGTGAGAGACATAATCTAAAAAAAAAAATCCAGAAATCACAATATATGATTTTTTAACTCTTTATTTGTATGATACAGCTGCAAATAAGTATTTGAACACCTGAGAAAATCAATGTTAATATTTGGTACAGTAGCCTTTGTTTGCAATTACAGAGGTCAAAGGTTTCCTGTAGTTTTTCAGCAGGTTTGCACTGCAGGAGGGATTTTGGGCCACTCCTCCACACAGATCTTCTCTAGATCAGTCAGGTTTCTGGCCTGTCGCTGAGAAACACGGAGTTTGAGCTCCTCCAAAGATTCTCTGTTGGGTTTAGGTCTGGAGACTGGCTAGGCCACGCCAGAACCTTGATATGCTTCTTACAGAGCCACTCCTTGGTTATCCTGGCTGTGTGCTTCGGGTCATTGTCATGTTGGAAGACCCAGCCTCGACCCATCTTCAATGCTCTAACTGAGGGAAGGAGGTTGTTCCCCAAAATCTCGCAATACATGGCCCCGGTCATCCTCTCCTTAATACAGTGCAGTCGCCCTGTCCCATGTGCAGAAAAACACCCCCAAAGCATGATGCTACCCGTAGCCCTTTCCAGCATTGTGGAGGTGTACAATTTTGTCTCTAGTGTCTTTGGACAGCTCTTTGGTCTTGGCCATGTTAGTAGTTGGATTCTTACTGATTGTATGGGGTGGACAGGTGTCTTTATGCAGCTAACGACCTCAAACAGGTGCATCTAATTTAGGATAATAAATGGAGTGGAGGTGGACATTTTAAAGGCAGACTAACAGGTCTTTGAGGGTCAGAATTCTAGCTGATAGACAGGTGTTCAAATACTTATTTGCAGCTGTATCATACAAATAAATTGTTAAAAAATCATATATTGTGATTTCTGGATATTTTTTTTAGATTATGTCTCTCACAGTGGACATGCACCTACGATGACAATTTCAGACCCCTCCGTGATTTCCAAGTGGGAGAACTTGCAAAATAGCAGGTGTTCAAATACTTATTTTCCTCACTGTATGGTTTATTAGAGGCGTTTCTGAATGCTAATGACCGTGAACGAGCGTGATACTTACACACGTGTGATTTATCAACAATGGCTGCGTCTGAAACCTAGGCAGAGACTCGATGCCTCGCTGCTTTATCAGACAATGGCTATGTTTCCATCCAATGTTTGCAAATGTAACTTATGCGAATAAAGCATCGTTTCCATCCAGCGAGTCGAACATAATCATCACTTCCTGATAAACTACCGCTAAAAACCCAGTATATAATCATTTCATATATAATAAATGATTTGTGTCTGGTTGTCTTGCTTTCAGAGGCACATGTGCTGTTTGGGAACGCAGTCATGTGACAATTGTAGGAGGGAAATATTTTGAAAACACACTGTTCTGAATGACCAAAACACATATCAGATGCTTTGCTAACAAGATTTTCCCGCTGGTTAGTACAGTTATCGTACAGTTATCTCGAAAGTCACATGATTTGTTTTTATGCGCAGAGGAATTTATTCAGTAAATGCATTTCCATCGTAGTTTATACGCATGTTTATGAATATAGAATTTAGTGTAACCGTTTAATGATCTCCAGCACGACAGAGAGAGCTCTGGCGAGAACTAAACACACGTTTAATCACTACAGTAGTCATTTATCGCTAGAAATGACATCAGAAGTAGAAAATGTTGGTAAAAACCGTACATTTACTTGACCAGCAAACGCAACTTTCGGACGCCATCTTTCCCCCCCAGCTCTACTGTCACAGAATGTAACGCACAGGATTGTGGGATATCAAAGGCAGTGAAGGATACAGATATGCTGCCTTCAGAACTCGATCAGATGAAGGAAGTGAAGCTAACATTAGATTCGGACGTGCCTTGATGCCTTCCTGCCTTGAAGTGTGTCCTCCAGCATTTTGCAGGTTTCGGACGCAGCCGAAGATTGCGTACTCATGTGTGTAAGAAGTGTGTGCGCACGTTTGATAAATACAGATTTTCTTGTACACATTGTAAATTTAATTCGTAGGACAAAATCTGGAACCTTTTCTACGCACTGTTGATAAATGAGGGTATAGTCACATTAATTACCTTTCAAAAGTTTGACATCAGTAAAAATTGTTTAATACTTTTATTCATCAAGCACGCATTAAATTGACTAAAAGTGACAGTGAAGACATTTATAATGTTACAATCGTTTCTATATCAGATAAATACTGTTGTTCTGAACTTTCTATTCATCAAAGAATCCTGAAAAAAACTTTTCAACACGGATAATAATCATAAATGTGTGTTGATCATCGGATCCTCATGTGAGCATGATTAGTGAAGGGTCATGTGACACTGAAGACTGGAGGAATGATGATAAACTCAGGGATAAATGACACTTTACTGTATATTCACACAGAGGACAGCTGATCTACACTGGAGGAATATTACACTGATTACTGGAGTTATGATCAGATAAAGTCTCCAAACGTTAGGATGATGGTGCGTTTGAACGGTCACGTTTTCATTATAGGCCCATAATACACACACGCTTACAAAGTAACATTATGGGTTTAGCGATCAACTTTTTAAAGGGTTAGTTCACCCAAAAATGTAAATTCTGTCATTAATGACGTCCCCTCATGTCGTTGGACACCCGTCAGACCTCCGCTCATCTTCAGACACAGATGAAGATATTTCAGTGTAAATCCGATGCTCAGAAAGGCCTCCATTGGCTCAATGCACTGCACACTCTCAAGACCCATAAAAGCACTAAAGACTAAAGATCCAGAGTCCATCTCACTACAGCGGCTCTACAATAACTTTATGAAGCGGCGAGAAAACCTAAATAACGACTTATATAGAGATGACCGACTTCAAAACACGGCATCATGAAGCTTCGAAGCGTTTATGAATCAGTGAGTCGATTCAGCGGTTTGAAGCGTTATGAATCAGTGAGTCGATTCAGCGGTTTGGAGCGTTATGAATCAGTGAGTCGATTCAGCGGTTTGGAGCGTTATGAATCAGTGAGTCGATTCAGCGGTTTGGAGCGGTATGAATCAGTGAGTCGATTCAGCGGTTCGAAGCGTTATGAATCAGTGAGTCGATTCAGCGGTTTGAAGCGTTATGAATCAGTGAGTCGATTCAGCGGTTTGAAGCGTTATGAATCAGTGAGTCGATTCAGCGGTTTGAAGCGTTATGAATCAGTGAGTCGATTCAGCGGTTTGAAGCGTTATGAATCAGTGAGTCGATTCAGCGGTTTGGAGCGTTATGAATCAGTGAGTTGATTCAGCGGTTTGGAGCGTTATGAATCAGTGAGTCGATTCAGAGGTTCGGAGCGTTATGAATCAGTGAGTCGATTCAGCGGTTTGGAGCGTTATGAATCAGTGAGTCGATTCATGATTCGGATCGCGCGTCAAACTGCTGAAATCACGTGACTTTGGCGAGCCAAACCACTGAATCGACTCACTGATTCATAACGCTCAGAACCGCTGATTCGACTCACTGATTCATAACGCTCCGAACCTCTGAATCGACTCACTGATTCATAACGCTCTGAACCACTGATTCGACTCACTGATTCATAACGCTTCAAAGCTTCATGATGCAGTGTTTTGAAGTCGGTCATCTCTATATAAGTCGTTATTTAGGTTTTCTCGCCGCTTCATAAAGTTATTGTAGAGCCGCTGTAGTGAGATGGACTCTGGATCTTTAGTCTTTAGTGCTTTTATGGGTCTTGAGAGTGTGCAGTGCATTGAGCCAATGGAGGCCTTTCTGAGCATCGGATTTACACTGAAATATCTTCATCTGTGTCTGAAGATGAACGGAGGTCTGACGGCTGTCCAGCGACATGAGGGGACGTCATTCATGACAGAATTTACATTTTTGGGTGAACTAACCCTTTAAATCAGAGATGTGGATTCAGATGAAATGACGATAGACTCTACAAACAGGAAGCAGTTTGGCCCAGAATGACATTGGGAGCAATATTTCTGATTCAAATTAAATCCCATCCTGCTCTGTCTGAGTAATGCTGGGTTCAGAAGGCACGATATCTCGGCCCGACCCGTCTGACGGGTGTCATGGGGATTCTAGTACGTTTTTATGCGATATCCCAAAATTTGCATTAAAAACCGGTGGATGGAAACATGGCACAGATGGATCTTTGATCCCATAATGCTCTGAGATTCAAAACGATCATTCACTGTCGTAGCTGCTCTTGAAGTCCTTCAGAACACACATGACCCGTTCCCAGGAAACCCTGCCTCGTTTTATGGTGTCATTTGAGACGGTTTCTCATCATCACCGGCTCAGAGTCCAGAGTCCAGCATGAGCTCTCCCACAGGGATAATCTCACAGTGTGTCAATACATGACCTCGCAATAAATCACAACACAACTGAAAACACATGAATATTAATGTTAGCATTTCTCCTGCAATGATCATTCAAAATGTTTCGGTTCAGTGCAAACATGGCCAGCACATTCTTCCAGCCCATAAACAGACTCAGATCCTCAGAGCTGAGAGTCAACGGGATGAACGGACGGCTCCTAGAGGGAGAAATGACCGGGTTTAACCAGAGAAGATCTGAGGACGTGTGTGTGTGTGTGTGTGTGTGTGTGTGTGTGTGTGTGTGTGTGTGTGTGTGTGTGTGTGTGTGTGTGTGTGTGTGTGTGTGTGTGTGTGTGCACGTCACCCGGCTGTAAATGCTTCCACATCACACACACTTTGGCCCTTTGGTTCAGACTATCACATATAACGACAGATGCCATAAACATAAAGTGATGCATTAATGTCCATCGGTCAGCCTCATGAACGCAGTGACCGCTCATCTTCAGTGTGACTCGCGTCTGAACTACAGCAACAACACACAATCACTGACACAACTCATCAAAGACTCCTGTCAATCAAAATACTGCCAGACAGCAGCACAGTATCCATGACTCCACATGTGGGCCGGATCTGGGCCGATACGATGTTGCCTGGCAGTATTTGATTGACAGGTGAGTGGGCGGGGCTTCACTGTGGTTTCTGTGATCCGATCATGCTTTAGACTGTATTAGTGCTGATAACCTGTGATTCAATCACAGAAACCACTCAATACCCGGTGAAACGGAGCAGATACACAGCTCAGTCTGAAATTATTTATTAATAAAGTGGTTATTAATAAGTGCAGTTTTCTGTAATAACCCCTTACAGGGAATGTGTATGAATCTCTGCATACAAATTAAGTTTAAAAATTAAAAATCGTTTTTTTCTTGTTCAATGAATGGACATTGAAGTGAGATGCCGTCAAACTAGACAGAATATAAGCCGTATTTGTACATTATTTGTTTTATTTATGTATAAGCACAGTTCAAAACTCTCATGTGTTATTTTATTTTGATTAACAAATAAAAAAATCAAATGTACACAATTTAAATATAATTTTTTCCTGATTGTCAGAATTTTAAAGAAGGTTACATTTTAATGTAATGAGCAAAATCAACGCATTCAACATGACAAAGACGTTTTTGGTGATTAAATTAGTTAAAGGATCATAACACACACACACACACACACTCACCGCCTGCGGTTTCCACTCATGACTGGGAACAAACACACACACACTCTCACACTCACAGAACTCTGGAAACACAAACTGCATCCACTGTTCCCTTAACGCTGGGTTATTTGTGAAGCTTAACATGGTGATCTTTCCCTCACACACACACACACACACACTTATTTAGTGACATTGTTGATCTCGTGTCTAAAAACACAACGCCAGCGCCACAGACGGTCCCGTAACCTGAACGAAGCTCAGTGATGGACGCACTCTTGCTCTCGCTCTGGGTGATGTGTGTGTGTGTGTGTGTGTGTGTGTGTGTGTGTGTGTGTGTGTGCGCGTGCGTGCGTGCGTGCGTGCGTGCGTGCGTGCGCAGGACCGTTTCTAGCCATTTTGACGCCCTAGGCGAAATCCTTATTGGCACCCCCAGCCAAATCTTAAAAAGCAACATTATTACTGGTATTAATTTTAATCCTTATTAACAAATACATACATTTTGGAACTGTAATCCTTATTAACAAATATATAGGAATACAATTTGGAAACTATGTATAAAAGCTGTTCCAGTCACATGAAAGTAACAAGAATAAATATTGATTCAGTGCGGTCTTTGTTTCTCATTGACGCTTGAGCCTCCCCTTTAAATAACACGACGCTATGCCCTGACACTATTAGAACTGAATGACCCGATTCAGCTTTCAACACCGCCCATAAAGATGCATTATATTCGACAAAGCGGTTTAATAAAGGATAATAAATATCGTGAATTAGCACATTTTATTATACTATTTTTAAATTGGCCGTTGAAGTTTTATATGGGACAATTACACACTGATCCTTCAACAATGCATTAGCGCAAAAACGTGAGAGAAAGCTTCATGGAGTCTAAATATAATGATATCATGACATGCTAAAGTGAGTGTGGTTAGCCTACATCTTGCCTCTATAACACACACCGAGCAATATTACACTATCTGCCCATTTCACAGCCTGATTTCTCGACTGACACAAATACGGCCCTAACAAAATACAGATCTGTGCACTTTTTATTGTACGAATTTAACGTTATTGTGTGGTTAAAAAAAGCGTTACCTTGCCAAAGCTTTGACCGAGCTCTGATCTAATGGTGTTAAGCGCTCCAAATGCAACATTCAGACAGTGATTGACAGTCCTCTGATCCAATAGTGTTAGAGGAACCAGTGGGGGCGGCAATCATATTTCACCCTTTACACACACCCCGGATGTGCGTTCATTGGCGCCCCTTCAGCTGATGGCGACCGCCTAGTTCGCCTATGCCTAAAAACGGCCCTGCGTGCGTGTGTGTGCATGTTTGTGTGAGAGTGTGTGTGTATCCAATAGAAGCGTCCATATAAGGAATTCCAGCCTTCATGATGTCATACAGGGCCGAAGAAAAAAAAATTCAGAGTATTTGGCATGTCACACGTCACACTCATGAAATGTTGTCCGTGTTTATCAGGAGAATCAGCTCTAACAGTGAGAATGAGGCAGAATGCAGGAGCATCAGCCCTGACTGAGATGGAGCCTTCAGAAACACTTCACATGTTTTAAGGTATTCTAACCTCAATCAAAAGCAGCCAGCGGTGCAAATGTCGGATTCTTTTACCCTTCCCGATCTCGAAAGCATGTATACAGTAAAGCCCTGGTGGTTTGCCCGTCACTCATTCCTGATCATGAATGTTTTAAAGCTGGTGTTTTCCTCAGCAGGTAATGACCCCACGCCGGGCTTGTTTTCGCCTCTGTTACCCTGTTACCAAACACACAGGCTATATTTTAAAAAGCTGGATGTCTGTTCCTCGCCCGTCTTGTTATAATGACTGCAGTATCGATCAGTGATGACCGCTGTATGAGAGGCTGTGAGGAGATCCGTGAGGCCTGCTGCTCATGCGCTGCTCATTACAGCACGGAGAGAAAAACACCCTTCAGTCCGGCCGGCTGGATGTGTTCTGACGGTGAGGCTTCAAAACATGTTCTGGAAAACACACACACACACGCACACGCACACACACACAGATCGAGCTCAAAGTACAGTGGACGTCTGTGGGCTCCACTGTAAGGATTTCAAAGCACAAATGCTTTTATTAAAGACTGTAAATGTATTTTTTGTTTGATTTTCTTAACTCGAGGGCTAATAATTGAAATATAACACTGACCAAATATCTTCTTAAGCTCTAAAACTTCCCAAAGATCCTTCAAACCGTACAAGTCCAGCTGCTTTCTGAACAAAGCCATGTGTGCATTAATAAAGCCATTAAAGGGATAGTTCACCAAATATGAAAATAATCCTGTGTGACATTCAGACGGACACAATCAGAGTTATATTAATAAAAGTCCTGCTCTTCAAAGCTTTATAATGGCTGTTTCTGTTTTGAAGTCCATAAAAGTGCATCCATCCATCATAAAAGTGCATCCATCCATCATAAAAGTGCATCCATCCGTCATAAAAGTGCATCCATCCATCATAAAAGTGCATCTATACGTCATAAAAACACATTGAATAATGAGGCACTTCAGCGAGTCTTTAACAGTCTCAACCCCTGCATGATGAAACTCTGCATCACTCTTTAGTCTCACGGTGTGTATTAGACAGAGATGTGCAAACTAACACAGAGCGAGTGTGACTATCAGAAGAGAAAAGATGTCTTTGGGGATGTTGGTGTCTGAGTAACTGACAGTGCACATTAACTCAGTTCCTCTGAGCCGTTGAGCTGGAGTTACTGGCCTCTGTCACAGACATGGGCACGGGTAGAATGAGATTTAAAGCTATTCTGCATTCGGTTGACATTTGGTGTTGGTTCTATAAACGAGTCCCACTATCAGCTGGTGTTTGATGAAGGATCCGTCTGACCTGTCCTGTCCAGACACAGCTGCTGTCCTCCCTCAGTGAGAAGGACCACACACACACACACACACACACACACACACACACACACACACACACACACACACACACACACACACACACACACACACACACACACACACACACACACACACACACACACACACACACACACACACACAGGTCTGTTCTCCTCTGGCAGTGTTTAATTTGTGCATGTACACTGGATTGCATCTTCACTCAGATCACCAGGCTCAATGAGCAATGCAATTTTAATGACTCATTATTTGACCAGTCTGACTTTTTTTGGGGTTTAAAACTGCTAATTAAAATGTATAAAATGGCGTAATGTAGTGATCTCGTGTAGTGTACGGCTGCGTGAGATCTCAATGATGGTGACAGCATTAACTTAGTGTCCATTAACATCGACACTAGGCTAACTTGCGCACAGCTGGTGCAACCGGTGTCCTGACAGCTAACAGTTCCTTTATCCACACATGTGAAAAGCACCCCGGGGAACATTATAGGGATCTGTTATGTTTAATATATATTAAGTTTTGCTATGTACAAGTCTATGTCTTTTGAATTAAAGTCAGTCCTTCCAGAAAAATGCAACGTTTTTTGTGTGATTGTTGCGGGCAAAAATCCTTGATTATGCGGCACGTTTTCTTAAAAAATGCGATGGAAAATGTGGGATATTTATGCAATTTTATGCGATGAAATTGCGGGAACTTGCAAAAACTGCGGTTTGATGAAAAAGAGAAAAAAAGCACTACATCACAGAAAGTGCTGGGAAAAACCACCAAAGTCCATCTCACTACAGCGGCTCTACAATAACTTTATGAAGCGGCGAGAATAGTTTTTGTGCGCAAAAACCTAAATAACGACTTCAAAACACGGCATCATGAAGCTTTGAAGCGTTATGAATCAGCGAGTCGAATCATTATTCGGATCGCGTAGCGATCCAAACCGCTGAATCGACTCACTGATTCATAACGCTCTGAACCGCTGAATCGACTCACTGATTCATAACGCTCTGAACCGCTGAATCGACTCACTGATTCATAACGCTTCAAACCGCTGAATCGACTCACTGATTCATAACGCTTCAAACCGCTGAATCGACTCACTGATTCATAACGCTTCAAACTGCTGAATCGACTCACTGATTCATAACGCTTCAAACCGCTGAATCGACTCACTGATTCATAACGCTCTGAACCGCTGAATCGACTCACTGATTCATAACGCTCCAAACCGCTGAATCGACTCACTGACTCATAACGCTCTGAAGCTTCATGATGCTGTGTTCTGATTGGTCAGCTCACGGGAAACTGCTTTGTTCTTTTGCTGTTATTTTTGTTGGCCAATGGGAGTTTGCGCTTCATCATGGTTTCACTGGTATCTATGGTTTCTCCGCGGGGTTTGCAGCTTTTCGATGACATTCGTGTCGGGTAATTACGTCACTTCAAAACGTTCCCATGGCAACAGGGGGAAATGGCGGCTCTTGTGTGAAGTAAACAAACATTTTTCAACTTTCTGCTAATATATATGTGACTTTTTTGCAACGAAAATGCGGGGATTATGAAATCATGCAAGCCCCGCATATTTTGCACGCGGAAATGGACTGTAAAGTGCGCAGTGAACTCTGTTGCCTTGAAACTCATGCTGGCGCCGGCTCTTCCTGCCTGCCAAAATGGCGTCGTAAACAGAATAGGTCACGTGACCTCCGGAGCTCTATACACACACAGCCCTAGATGAGGAACTAACCGGACACAGGCGAACAGAATCAGCCGCTATAGAAACGAATCTGGTCATGTTCAGAAACCCAGGACACGAGGAAGAAAAGGAATACCAACACCTGCCCTACTTCTGTACAGCTGCACACTAAAGACCATCTACACCAGGGATGTCCACTAAGACTGCGATGGCAGGAGAGGATCCGTGTGTCTGCAGCCGCTCGTGAGGAGGAATGCATATGCAGTCCGGTCCGACAGATGCGGACCCCTCGTCTCCATGGAGACCTAAACAGGCGGTTGTCACGCATTCGATCAGTGCTTCAGTGCTGGCTGCGCATTTATTGACTCAATAAGGAGGTGACAGGAGTGTGAGGTGGAGGCGAGCCGCAGATCTCCGGAGAGCTCTTGAGAACAGCAGCAGCTCCACTTGTGTCCTGATGCTCATCATCTCAACCTGCGCTGCCTACAGAAAACACAATGCTCCTCCATCACGACTGCCAGTGGTGCACATGAGGACACATAAGGCATTAAAGTGCCCCTATCATAAAGTCTACTAATTTTCCAACAACAGTTTAAAAGGTTAAACAACACTTTATTTTCCCATAATATCCACTGCAGCATCACATTTTTCCTCAGTGTCTGAAACAGTTCAAGGATTCTCTCTAAACCCCTCCTTTCAGAACACCTGCTCTGCTCTGATTGGTCAGATGGCTCAGTCTGTTGTGACCAAACGCTCATTATCATATCTCAGCTCGACACACACAGTGATACGAACAGTAACAATGGCGTCTCAATCTCAGCAGAAACAGCGTCTTCTTCACATGAACAACACCAACCAAACTCTTCCAGTCTCAGAGACGACTACAGTGAGTGAGGGCGGGGCTAAGAGACGCTGCTCAGCCAATCATGACCAGAGGCGGGCATTATGCAAATCTGATACAAACCCGGGCTAGATATCTTACGACGGAGTCTCTAACGTCATCAGCGACGGGCATCTTGTCACAGGCAAGCTTTCTGGCGGCCATCTTGTGCCTGATGTGAGGCGAGTGATCTGAACACAAATACTCTCATCTCGCTGAAATCTTGACGGATTTACAAATGGTTTGGTTTCTTACAAGCGTTATTAACGTGGCTATAATTCTGGATGCTTGAACAAATTATGAATCATTTTTCATAAGTATGCAGTGTCAGGGCCGTTTCTAGCCATTCTGACGCCCTAGACGAAATCTTTATTGGTGCCCCCATTGCAACATTGGTATTACTGGTATTAATTAACAAATACATACATACCAAATTATATTTGTATATATTTGTTAATAAGGATTCAAATGAATAGCCAGATGCCTTTGCCCTCTGTGTGTGTGACACTGCTGCGTTAAGCGCTATTAGAACTGAATTGAATCGATTCAGCATTCAACACCATCCGTAAAGATACGTTACATTCATCAACGTGATTTAATAAAGGATGTATTCATGTTGTGAATTTGCACATTTTATTATACCATTTTTAAATTGGCCGCTAAAGTTTTATATGGGACAATTACAAAACACACTGATCCTTTTAACAATGCATTAGCGCAAAAACATTTTGGAGGAGCAATTAAGAGAAGAAAGCTTTATAGACTCAAAATATAACTGATCATCATGAAATGCTGAAGTAAGTGTGCAGTTATATTTTGCCTCTAACACACACACCGAGCAATGCTCTCTGCCCAATCACAGCGGGATTTCTAGACTGCCACAAATACTGCCCTAAAATACAGATTTGTACCTGTTATTTTAATTGGCCTTTAGTTTGAATATATCTTTATTTTATGGTTAAAAAAAGTGTTACCTTGCCAAAGCATTGCCCGAGTTCATTGATCTAATGCTGTTGTTGAGCTACAGTAGCTACTCTGATCTGATGGCATATAGGAATCGTCAGATTGACAGTTCTCTGATCCAATAGTGTGGGGGAACTAGTGGGGGCGGCAATAACATTTTTGGGTAGCCGTGACACCCTTTACACACACACACATCAGTGCCAGATATGCGCTTATTGGCGCCCCCTTACTGATGGCGCCCTAGGCGACCGCCTAGTTTGCCTATGCCTAAAAACGGCCCTGTGCAGTGTCATAACTACATCTCTGACGTTTATAACAAACCAAACCGAAAATCGGTAGAAAATTGAGAAAGTTATGGTTATTTAAAAAGTACACACACCATTAAAACACAATGTTAGGAGTGAGCGAGCTGACTGTGACAAGATGGCCGCCAGGTGCGGACGTCGACCTCCTTTGGCCAGCAGCGCGGACGAGACATCTAGCCTTTATTATGGATATCTATGGGTTCAGCAGAAAGAAAGAAAGACTGGAATTACTGATGACTCTGCTGTTTATGCAGATCTCACAGTGCCAAACTCTCCAGTGTGAACATTAGATCGGAGGTTATGAGTAAGCGTATTCTGTAAAGAGTAGTTTTATATAAGAGCTCAACTGAAGTCCAAACAACACTCAGGCTCTTCAGCTGAGGCTTCTCTCTCGGCCCTCTCGCTGTTGTTAATGGCAGTGTTGTGACTCCGCTGTATCAGCCGGCTTCAGTTCAGCTCTTTAAACACATCCCCTTGTGTGAGCAAACATCCACTTAACAACTCGCCCATAAACCAGCAGCAGTAACAATAAACACTGGAGCCAGCGTCTCCACGGCCCCGGGGGGATGATTATATTCCACAAATCAGATTTACAGGAGCCACGGGACCCGCGGCCGGTCGCGCTGACCTGTGTTTACTGTCCTGCACCGTCTCTATAGCAGCGCGTCTGGAAGATTTAATCTGCTTATGAAGTGCTTTCAGTGAGAGCTGACACTCAATAAACAGCCTCACTTCATATGAAGCGTCTTTAACTACTAGCCTATGTACTCATATTTAAATTAGTCTGCTATTGTACGATGTCATTAGACTGTAGTGCAGACCCAGACAGCAACAGTGCCTGATCCGGCCCACATCTGGTACTCGAAGCACATGATCTGAGCTCACAGCACAGGAGCTCCTGAGGGCGTGTCCGAATCCACTTCTGCTAGTTTAACGACAGAGAAAGCGGTCAGCGCGTCCGGCTCATGGTCTAAAAGGGTCGTCCCTCGTCTCTTAATGAGTCATGGGTGTGTTTTGGGCGTTACAAGCAATAAACCAATCAGAGCCTCATCTCCCTTTCCCTTTAAAAGCCATGAGAGGATTCACTATTGGCATGAGGAGAGACTGAACGCTCCTCCAGAGAGAGAGTGTGTGTGTGTGTGTGTGTTGCTGCGCGTCCCTGTGTGTAATAATCAGTGTGTGTGTGTGTGTGTGTGTGTTGCGCATCCCTGTGTGTGTAATAAATCAGAGTGTGTGTGTGCGCTGCCCTGTGTGTAATAATCAGTGTGTGTGTGTGTAATAATCAGAGTGTGTGTGTGTGCTGCTGTGCGTCCCTGTATGTGTAAAAATCGTGTGTGTGTGTGTGTGTGTGTGTGTGTGTGTGTGTGTGTGTGTGTGTGTGTGTGTGTGTGTGTGTGTGTGTGTGTGTGTGTGTGTGTGTGTGTGTGTGTGTGTGTGTGTGTGTGTGTGTGTGTGTGTGTTGCGCATCCCTGTGTGTGTAATAAATCAGAGTGTGTGTGTGCGCTGCCCTGTGTGTAATAATCAGTGTGTGTGTGTGTAATAATCAGAGTGTGTGTGTGTGTGTGTGTGTGTGTGTGTGTGTGTGTGTGTGTGTGTGTGTGTGTGTGTGTGTGTGTGTGTGTGTGTGTGTGTGTGTGTGTGTGTGTGTGTGTGTGTGTGTGTGTGTGTGTGTGTGTGTGTGTGTGTGTGACCGGAGAAAACCAGAGAATATACCGCAGACCCAGACGGAGAACTGAAGAAAATGAAGATCGAGCAGAAGTACGGAGGAGAAGAGGAGTAGCAAGTCAGGAAGAGGAGGGCGGAGCCAGGCGAGGGTCAAGCGGTCCGTTTCATGCCCTGCTCTCTGACCCACTGGCCTGTCTGTGTACAGAACAGTTTGTTTTTGTTCCAGGCTGAACACTTGCACTCAATCACCAGCTGTTCCCCGGGGTCCCGATGAGCTCAATTATTCAAACTGGGGCAAAACATTAAGTGTGCAGCCCCTGGTAAAGAGATTAAGAACAGAACTAGACTTGCCTGAGAGAAGGTCTATATGTGCTAAAGCGAACATGAATGGAGGAGATTAACTCTCACCAAACCGGAGACCAACTGTAGGTTCACCCACACACACACACACACACACACACACACACACCTCCTTGATGTTCCCTGTTGCCATGGATACTCAGAATGACTAGAAAATGGAACATGAACAGAATAGACGCGGTGTGCGTTTTTTCAGTTCAAAGACAAAGGTGTGGAGGCAGACACGACTGTGCTGAATCTCATTCTGAGTGTTTTAAACAGCAGAAGAAGATGGACATGAGAGAAACCCCAGCTCTGGTGCATATCCCTGTCCGCTCATACAGAGAGTCCAACGCAATGGAAAATCGAGAGGCGGAGAGCGGGAGGATTTAATGGCACAAGTGAAGTAAATGTCTGTCTGAGCAGACTCTTAAATCACAGAGATGGAGGGTGAGCTCTTGAGTGCCAAAGGTTGAATTTACTTTAACTTTGTGAGCAGGCATAAATCAGAGGGTTGTGGAGCAGATGGGCCTCATAAAACCAGAGCTCCAGCGTTAAACACCAAACATGGTAAGCATCACAGCTATTTACACCACTTCCTGTCCAGTGCCCACAGCTCACCCATCCATCCACACACACTCTTCATTCAGTCACGGAGCAATTCTTTAAAGGACTAGTTCATCCAAGGCTGGAAAATTATGACAATTTCATTGTTGCATGAATGATTGCTTTAGTCATTAACTCTTTCCCCACCATTGATAAGATTTTCCGTCATTTATGAAACCAGTCGACATGTAATCGTGAGAGATGGATATGAAGACACTGGGCTGGTGTCTGGGGCAAATTCTTGGCTCAGAGGAAAAATGGCACAACAGATTTAAGTAATCCAGAAAAATAAATAATATTACTCACAAAAATGCTGTGTTGGGTCAAAATTCCATTGGAAATTAAAGGGATAGTTCACCCATAAATGAAGATTACCCCATTATTTACTCATCCCTCAAAAAGTGCATCCGTCCATCATAAAAGTGCATCCGTCCGTCATAAAAGTGAATCCGTCCGTCATAAAAGTGCATCCGTCCGTCATAAAAGTGCATCCATACATCATAAAAGTGCATCCGTCCGTCATAAAAGTGCATCCATACATCATAAAAGTGCATCCATCCATCATAAAAGTGCATCCATCCATCATAAAAGTGTATCCATCCATCATAAAAGTGCATCTATCCATCATAAAAGTACATCCATCCATCATAAAAGTGTATCCATCCATCATAAAAGTGCATCTATCCATCATAAAAGTGCATCCATCCATCATAAAAGTGCATCTATCCATCATAAAAGTGCATCCATCCATCATAAAAGTGTATCCATCCATCATAAAAGTGCATCCATACATCATAAAAGTGCATCTATCCATCATAAAAGTGCATCCATCCATCCTAAAAGTGCCTCCGTCCATTAAATATGAAAATAACAGTTTTTTTGAAGAATTCATGGAATATCAAATAAATTAAACATTTTCAGAAGTCACTGCCTGCCGGGTCAATTTGACCTGCTTTATGAATTCTAGGGTTAAACTGCATATAAATCAAAACTGCCTAATGTCACTGAATGAAATGTTAAACCCATGAAGAGGAAACGACTGAAGCTTTGGAGACTCGATCAGCTCCATCTGTGTTTGATCATCGTTCTGAATCCCATCTGGATGAGTCTTTGACAAAAACAATTTTCTCAGCTTTTGGTCCGAAATGTATTTTTAATGAAACGTACCCACATTCAGGTGTTGATGAAAAAGAATGAAATCAAAATAAAAAGAGTTTTTTTGTTTTAAAGCAGAGATCCTGTTCTTTTGATACATTTACTGTTTACAAGATCACAATATGATGGAAAATGCTCCCGCTGATGCGAGAAGAGTTAAAGTGGTCATCATTACAGTGATTCACACTGTGGGTGTAAAACACTCGACTCAGCACTGAGCTCGTTCATCTTCCACAGCTCTGGCCAGTTCTGGGATCAGTAAGAGAGAAACTTCCTCTGAGAAAGGCCTGAAAGCAAATTCATAAATGAAATCCAGATGACACATTCAGCAAAAATCATCTGCAGACTGTATGGATAAATATAGTTGAGCCACTTTTGGGCCACACACACCAATTCAGTTTTAGTGTGAGTTGAGACACATTTGAGGCACACACACCAAGTCAGTTTTAGTGAGAGTTGAGCCACATTTGAGCCACACACACCAAGTCAGTTTTAGTGTGAGTTGAGCCACATTTGAGGCACACACACCAAGTCAGTTTTAGTGTGAGTTGAGCCACATTTCAAGCCACACACACCAAGTCAGTTTTAGTGTGAGTTGAGCCACATTTGAGGCACACACACCAAGTCAGTTTTAGTGTGAGTTGAGCCACATTTGAGGCACACACACCAAGTCAGTTTTAGTGTGAGTTGAGACACATTTGAGGCACACACACCAAGTCAGTTTTAGTGTGAGTTGAGCCACATTTGAGGCACACACACCAAGTCAGTTTTAGTGTGAGTTGAGACACATTTGAGGCACACACACCAAGTCAGTTTTAGTGTGAGTTGAGACACATTTGAGGCACACACACCAAGTCAGTTTTAGTGAGAGTTGAGCCACATTTGAGCCACACACACCAAGTCAGTTTTAGTGTGAGTTGAGCCACATTTGAGGCACACACACCAAGTCAGTTTTAGTGTGAGTTGAGCCACATTTCAAGCCACACACACCAAGTCAGTTTTAGTGTGAGTTGAGCCACATTTGAGGCACACACACCAAGTCAGTTTTAGTGTGAGTTGAGCCACATTTGAGGCACACACACCAAGTCAGTTTTAGTGTGAGTTGAGACACATTTGAGGCACACACACCAAGTCAGTTTTAGTGTGAGTTGAGCCACATTTGAGGCACACACACCAAGTCAGTTTTAGTGTGAGTTGAGACACATTTGAGGCACACACACCAAGTCAGTTTTAGTGTGAGTTGAGACACATTTGAGGCACACACACCAAGTCAGTTTTAGTGTGAGTTGAGACACATTTGAGGCACACACACCAAGTCAGTTTTAGTGTGAGTTGAGCCACATTTGAGGCACACACACCAAGTCAGTTTTAGTGTGAGTTGAGACACATTTGAGGCACACACACCAAGTCAGTTTTAGTGTGAGTTGAGACACATTTGAGGCACACACACCAAGTCAGTTTTAGTGTGAGTTGAGCCACATTTGAGGCACACACACCAAGTCAGTTTTAGTGTGAGTTGAGCCACATTTAAGCCACACACACCAAGTCAGTTTTAGTGTGAGTTGAGCCACATTTGAGCCACACACACCAAGTCAGTTTTAGTGAGAGTTGAGCCACACACACCAAGTCAGTTTTAGTGTGAGTTGAGCCACATTTGAGCCACACACACCAAGTCAGTTTTAGTGAGAGTTGAGCCACATTTGAGGCACACACACCAAGTCAGTTTTAGTGTGAGTTGAGCCACATTTAAGCCACACACACCAAGTCAGTTTTAGTGTGAGTTGAGCCACATTTAAGCCACACACACCAAGTCAGTTTTAGTGTGAGTTGAGCCACATTTCAAGCCACACACACCAAGTCAGTTTTAGTGTGAGTTGAGACACATTTGAGGCACACACACCAAGTCAGTTTTAGTGTGAGTTGAGCCACATTTGAGGCACACACACCAAGTCAGTTTTAGTGTGAGTTGAGCCACATTTAAGCCACACACACCAAGTCAGTTTTAGTGTGAGTTGAGCCACATTTGAGCCACACACACCAAGTCAGTTTTAGTGTGAGTTGAGCCACACACACCAAGTCAGTTTTAGTGTGAGTTGAGCCACATTTAAGCCACACACACCAAGTCAGTTTTAGTGTGAGTTGAGCCACATTTGAGCCACACACACCAAGTCAGTTTTAGTGAGAGTTGAGCCACACACACCAAGTCAGTTTTAGTGTGAGTTGCGCCACATTCAAGCCACACACACCAAGTCAGTTTTAGTGTGAGTTGAGCCACATTTGAGGCACACACACCAAGTCAGTTTTAGTGAGAGTTGAGCCACACACACCAAGTCAGTTTTAGTGTGAGTTGAGCCACATTTGAGGCACACACACCAAGTCAGTTTTAGTGTGAGTTGAGCCACATTTGAGGCACACACACCAAGTCAGTTTTAGTGAGAGTTGAGCCACACACACCAAGTCAGTTTTAGTGAGAGTTGAGCCACATTTAAGCCACACACACCAAGTCAGTTTTAGTGAGAGTTGAGCCACACACACCAAGTCAGTTTTAGTGTGAGTTGAGCCACATTTGAGCCACACACACCAAGTCAGTTTTAGTGTGAGTTGAGCCACATTTGAGGCACACACACCAAGTCAGTTTTAGTGTGAGTTGAGCCACATTTAAGCCACACACACCAAGTCAGTTTTAGTGAGAGTTGAGCCACATTTAAGCCACACACACCAAGTCAGTTTTAGTGTGAGTTGAGCCACATTTAAGCCACACACACCAAGTCAGTTTTAGTGTGAGTTGAGCCACATTTGAGGCACACACACCAAGTCAGTTTTAGTGAGAGTTGAGCCACACACACCAAGTCAGTTTTAGTGAGAGTTGAGCCACATTTAAGCCACACACACCAAGTCAGTTTTAGTGTGAGTTGAGCCACATTTGAGGCACACACACCAAGTCAGTTTTAGTGAGAGTTGAGCCACATTTAAGCCACACACACCAAGTCAGTTTTAGTGAGAGTTGAGCCACATTTGAGGCACACACACCAAGTCAGTTTTAGTGAGAGTTGAGCCACATTTAAGCCACACACACCAAGTCAGTTTTAGTGAGAGTTGAGCCACATTTGAGGCACACACACCAAGTCAGTTTTAGTGAGAGTTGAGCCACATTTGAGGCACACACACCAAGTCAGTTTTAGTGAGAGTTGAGCCACATTTAAGCCACACACACCAAGTCAGTTTTAGTGTGAGTTGAGCCACATTTGAGCCACACACACCAAGTCAGTTTTAGTGTGAGTTGAGCCACATTTAAGCCACACACACCAAGTCAGTTTTAGTGTGAGTTGAGCCACATTTGAGCCACACACACACACCAAGTCAGTTTTAGTGAGAGTTGAGCCACATTTAAGCCACACACACCAAGTCAGTTTTAGTGTGAGTTGAGCCACATTTAAGCCACACACACCAAGTCAGTTTTAGTGTGAGTTGAGCCACATTTGAGCCACACACACCAAGTCAGTTTTAGTGAGAGTTGAGCCACATTTAAGCCACACACACCAAGTCAGTTTTAGTGTGAGTTGAGCCACATTTAAGCCACACACACCAAGTCAGTTTTAGTGTGAGTTGAGCCACATTTGAGCCACACACACACACCAAGTCAGTTTTAGTGTGAGTTGAGCCACATTTGAGGCACACACACCAAGTCAGTTTTAGTGTGAGTTGAGCCACATTCAAGCCACACACACCAAGTCAGTTTAAGTGTGAGTTGAGCCACATTAGAGGCACACAGACCAAGTCAGTTTTAGTGTGAGTTGAGCCACATTTAAGCCACACACACACCAAGTCAGTTTTAGTGTGAGTTGAGCCACATTTGAGGCACACACACCAAGTCAGTTTTAGTGAGAGTTGAGCCACATTTGAGCCACACACACACCAAGTCAGTTTTAGTGTGAGTTGAGCCACATTTGAGGCACACACACCAAGTCAGTTTTAGTGTGAGTTGAGCCACATTTAAGCCACACACACACCAAGTCAGTTTTAGTGTGAGTTGAGCCACATTTGAGGCACACACACCAAGTCAGTTTTAGTGTGAGTTGAGCCACATTTAAGCCACACACACCAAGTCAGTTTTAGTGTGAGTTGAGCCACATTTGAGCCACACACACACCAAGTCAGTTTTAGTGTGAGTTGAGCCACATTTGAGGCACACACACCAAGTCAGTTTTAGTGTGAGTTGAGCCACATTCAAGCCACACACACCAAGTCAGTTTAAGTGTGAGTTGAGCCACATTAGAGGCACACAGACCAAGTCAGTTTTAGTGTGAGTTGAGCCACATTTAAGCCACACACACACCAAGTCAGTTTTAGTGTGAGTTGAGCCACATTTGAGGCACACACACCAAGTCAGTTTTAGTGAGAGTTGAGCCACATTTAAGCCACACACACACCAAGTCAGTTTTAGTGTGAGTTGAGCCACATTTAAGCCACACACACCAAGTCAGTTTTAGTGTGAGTTGAGCCACATTTGAGCCACACACACCAAGTCAGTTTTAGTGTGAGTTGAGCCACATTTAAGCCACACACACCAAGTCAGTTTTAGTGTGAGTTGAGCCACATTTGAGGCACACACACCAAGTCAGTTTTAGTGAGAGTTGAGCCACACACACCAAGTCAGTTTTAGTGTGAGTTGAGCCACATTTAAGCCACACACACCAAGTCAGTTTTAGTGTGAATTGAGCCACATTTGAGCCACACACACCAAGTCAGTTTTAGTGTGAGTTGAGCCACATTCAAGCCACACACACCAAGTCAGTTTTAGTGTGAGTTGAGCCACATTTAAGCCACACACACCAAGTCAGTTTTAGTGTGAGTTGAGCCACATTTGAGGCACACACACCAAGTCAGTTTTAGTGTGAGTTGAGCCACATTTGAGGCACACACACCAAGTCAGTTTTAGTGTGAGTTGAGCCACATTTGAGGCACACACACCAAGTCAGTTTTAGTGAGAGTTGAGCCACATTTAAGCCACACACACCAAGTCAGTTTTAGTGTGAGTTGAGCCACATTTAAGCCACACACCAAGTCAGTTTGAGTGTGAGTTGAGCCACATTTAAGCCACACACACCAAGTCAGTTTTAGTGTGAGTTGAGCCACATTTAAGCCACACACACCAAGTCAGTTTTAGTGTGAGTTGAGCCACATTTAAGCCACACACACCAAGTCAGTTTTAGTGAGATTTGAGCCACATTTGAGGCACACACACCAAGTCAGTTTTAGTGTGAGTTGAGCCACATTTGAGGCACACACACCAAGTCAGTTTTAGTGAGATTTGAGCCACATTTGAGGCACACACACCAAGTCAGTTTTAGTGAGATTTGAGCCACATTTAAGCCACACACACCAAGTCAGTTTTAGTGTGAGTTGAGCCACATTTAAGCCACACACACCAAGTCAGTTTTAGTGAGATTTGAGCCACATTTAAGCCACACACACCAAGTCAGTTTTAGTGTGAGTTGAGCCACATTTAAACCACACACACCAACCCCCGGTTTCACAGACAACGCTTAAGCTAGTCCTAGACTAAAATGCATGTTTGTGCTGTTTTAACTGAAAGAATCTTGCACTGACAAATCTTAAAATATGTCAGTGGCATTGTTTTGTCTCAAGATGCACACCAGTAATGTTTTTTTCTTGGGCACGTTTATAAAAGTCACTTATATGTCCTAATTGAACTAAGGCCTAATCCTGGCTTAGTCTAAGCCCTGTCTGTGAAACCGGGCCCAAGTCAGTTTTAGTGTGAGTTGAGCCACATTTAAGCCACACACACCAAGTCAGTTTTAGTGAGAGTTGAGCCACATTTGAGCCACACACACCAAGTCAGTTTTAGTGTGAGTTGAGCCACATTTAAGCCACACACACCAAGTCAGTTTTAGTGAGATTTGAGCCACATTTGAGGCACACACACCAAGTCAGTTTTAGTGTGAGTTGAGCCACATTTGAGGCACACACACCAAGTCAGTTTTAGTGAGAGTTGAGCCACATTTAAGCCACACACACCAAGTCAGTTTTAGTGTGAGTTGAGCCACATTTAAACCACACACACCAAGTCAGTTTTAGTGTGAGTTGAGCCACATTTAAGCCACACACACCAAGTCAGTTTTAGTGTGAGTTGAGCCACATTTAAGCCACACACACAAAGTCAGTTTTAGTGAGAGTTGAGCCCCATTTAAGCCACACACACCAAGTCAGTTTTAGTGTGAGTTGAGCCACATTTAAACCACACACACCAAGTCAGTTTTAGTGTGAGTTGAGCCACATTTAAGCCACACACACCAAGTCAGTTTTAGTGTGAGTTGAGCCACATTTAAGCCACACACACCAAGTCAGTTTTAGTGTGAGTTGAGCCACATTTAAGCCACACACACACCAAGTCAGTTTTAGTGTGAGTTGAGCCACATTTAAACCACACACACCAAGTCAGTTTTAGTGTGAGTTGAGCCACATTTAAGCCACACACACCAAGTCAGTTTTAGTGTGAGTTGAGCCACATTTAAGCCACACACACCAAGTCAGTTTTAGTGAGAGTTGAGCCACATTTGAGCCACACACACCAAGTCAGTTTTAGTGTGAGTTGAGCCACATTTAAGCCACACACACACCAAGTCAGTTTTAGTGTGAGTTGAGCCACATTTAAGCCACACACACACCAAGTCAGTTTTAGTGTGAGTTGAGCCACATTTAAGCCACACCGCCAAGTCAGTTTTAGTGTGAGTTGAGCCACATTTGAGGCACACACACCAAGTCAGTTTTAGTGTGAGTTGAGCCACATTTGAGGCACACACACCAAGTCAGTTTTAGTGTGAGTTGAGCCACATTTAAGCCACACACACCAAGTCAGTTTTAGTGTGAGTTGAGCCACATTTGAGGCACACACACCAAGTCAGTTTTAGTGAGAGTTGAGCCACACACACCAAGTCAGTTTTAGTGTGAGTTGAGCCACATTTGAGCCACACACACCAAGTCAGTTTTAGTGTGAGTTGAGCCACATTTGAGGCACACACACCAAGTCAGTTTTAGTGAGAGTTGAGCCACACACACCAAGTCAGTTTTAGTGTGAGTTGAGCCACATTTGAGGCACACGCACCAAGTCAGTTTTAGTGAGAGTTGAGCCACACACACCAAGTCAGTTTTAGTGTGAGTTGAGCCACATTTAAGCCACACACACCAAGTCAGTTTTAGTGAGAGTTGAGCCACACACACCAAGTCAGTTTTAGTGTGAGTTGAGCCACATTTGAGCCACACACACCAAGTCAGTTTTAGTGTGAGTTGAGCCACATTTGAGCCACACACACCAAGTCAGTTTTAGTGTGAGTTGAGCCACATTCAAGCCACACACACCAAGTCAGTTTTAGTGTGAGTTGAGCCACATTTAAACCACACACACCAAGTCAGTTTTAGTGTGAGTTGAGCCACATTCAAGCCACACACACCAAGTCAGTTTTAGTGTGAGTTGAGCCACATTCAAGCCACACACACCAAGTCAGTTTTAGTGTGAGTTGAGCCACATTTGAGCCACACACACCAAGTCAGTTTTAGTGTGAGTTGAGCCACATTTGAGCCACACACACCAAGTCAGTTTTAGTGTGAGTTGAGCCACATTTGAGGCACACACACCAAGTCAGTTTTAGTGTGAGTTGAGCCACATTTGAGCCACACACACCAAGTCAGTTTTAGTGTGAGTTGAGCCACATTCAAGCCACACACACCAAGTCAGTTTTAGTGTGAGTTGAGCCACATTTGAGCCACACACACCAAGTCAGTTTTAGTGTGAGTTGAGCCACATTTGAGGCACACACACCAAGTCAGTTTTAGTGTGAGTTGAGCCACATTTGAGCCACACACACAAAGTCAGTTTTAGTGAGAGTTGAGCCACATTTAAGCCACACACACACCAAGTCAGTTTTAGTGTGAGTTGAGCCACATTTAAGCCACACACACCAAGTCAGTTTTAGTGTGAGTTGAGCCACATTTAAGTCACACACACACCAAGTCAGTTTTAGTGTGAGTTGAGCCACATTTAAGCCACACACACCAAGTCAGTTTTAGTGTGAGTTGAGCCACATTTAAGCCACACACACCAAGTCAGTTTTAGTGTGAGTTGAGCCACATTTAAGTCACACACACACCAAGTCAGTTTTAGTGTGAGTTGAGCCACATTTAAGCCACACACACCAAGTCAGTTTTAGTGTGAGTTGAGCCACATTTGAGGCACACACACCAAGTCAGTTTTAGTGTGAGTTGAGCCACATTTGAGGCACACACACCAAGTCAGTTTTAGTGAGAGTTGAGCCACACACACCAAGTCAGTTTTAGTGTGAGTTGAGCCACATTTAAGCCACACACACCAAGTCAGTTTTAGTGTGAGTTGAGCCACATTTGAGCCACACACACCAAGTCAGTTTTAGTGTGAGTTGAGCCACATTTGAGGCACACACACCAAGTCAGTTTTAGTGAGAGTTGAGCCACACACACCAAGTCAGTTTTAGTGTGAGTTGAGCCACATTCAAGCCACACACACCAAGTCAGTTTTAGTGTGAGTTGAGCCACATTTGAGGCACACACACCAAGTCAGTTTTAGTGTGAGTTGAGCCACATTTGAGGCACACACACCAAGTCAGTTTTAGTGTGAGTTGAGCCACATTTAAGCCACACACACCAAGTCAGTTTTAGTGTGAGTTGAGCCACATTTGAGGCACACACACCAAGTCAGTTTTAGTGAGAGTTGAGCCACATTTGAGGCACACACACCAAGTCAGTTTTAGTGTGAGTTGAGCCACATTTAAGCCACACACACCAAGTCAGTTTTAGTGTGAGTTGAGCCACATTTAAGCCACACACACCAAGTCAGTTTTAGTGTGAGTTGAGCCACATTTGAGGCACACACACCAAGTCAGTTTTAGTGTGAGTTGAGCCACATTTGAGGCACACACACCAAGTCAGTTTTAGTGTGAGTTGAGCCACATTTGAGGCACACACACCAAGTCAGTTTTAGTGTGAGTTGAGCCACATTTAAGCCACACACACCAAGTCAGTTTTAGTGTGAGTTGAGCCACATTTAAGCCACACACACCAAGTCAGTTTAAGTGTGAGTTGAGCCACATTTGAGGCACACACACCAAGTCAGTTTTAGTGTGAGTTGAGCCACATTTGAGGCACACACACCAAGTCAGTTTTAGTGTGAGTTGAGCCACATTTGAGGCACACACACCAAGTCAGTTTTAGTGTGAGTTGAGCCACATTTAAGCCACACACACCAAGTCAGTTTTAGTGTGAGTTGAGCCACATTTGAGGCACACACACCAAGTCAGTTTTAGTGTGAGTTGAGCCACATTTGAGGCACACACACCAAGTCAGTTTTAGTGTGAGTTGAGCCACATTTGAGGCACACACACCAAGTCAGTTTTAGTGTGAGTTGAGCCACATTTGAGGCACACACACCAAGTCAGTTTTAGTGTGAGTTGAGCCACATTTAAGCCACACACACCAAGTCAGTTTTAGTGAGAGTTGAGCCACATTTGAGGCACACACACCAAGTCAGTTTTAGTGAGAGTTGAGCCACACACACCAAGTCAGTTTTAGTGTGAGTTGAGCCACATTCAAGCCACACACACCAAGTGCGTGCGTGCGTGCGTGCGTGTCAGATGAGCACAGACCTTTTGACCTCCCAGATGGCACACAGGGATTCAATCGGAGCTCTGGCAATTTTTAAGCCAATAATATAAAAGAAATCCACCCAAACACTTGTGTATAACAGAATAAGGATGAAAATATATGTATAGTTTCTACACTGTAATAAAGGCTACATGTCAGTTAGCACTGCATTATTCATATACTTTATTGATATGAAAATACCCCGAGATGGCTTGAAAAGCACACATGAACCAGAATACGCGGGACACGTGTGATACGGCCATGCATCAGCTGAAGGTGTCAGAATCAACAGGAAACACACCAGAGCGCAAAATCAGACAACATTTCTAACCAGCAGAGAGTCATAGTTTCGGTCTGTATTTTAGTGCTCCTTTTGTCCGGTTCAGTTTGGCCTTAATTATCAACCAGATAGAACAAGCATGTTTTCAGAAAATAACCAGACAGAACAAGATAGATAGAAGATATAGAAAACTAACAAACACGATGCACGATCTGCCGCCTCTCTCTCAATGAAGTCCATTCTGATACTTGTCAGAAAATGAACTTTAACTTAGCGAATACTTGTCACACAATCATGAGGCATATGTCTAAAGAAACGTTTCAATTTATGTTTTAAATTATGTAAATTAAATAAAAAACAAATATTATCTGTTTAAGTAATCGGTTTTGAAAGCATGAAGAGCATGAATCTTGGCAGCCATTGAATACCATAGTACTAGCAACAACCAGATAGCCTTAGAACAAGCATGTCTGATACCTGAACAGAATCAACATTGAACTGACTTCGACTGAATAACACACATAGCCAATATGATCTCATAAGCCTAGTGAAAACGACTAGATAAGCCTAAACAACAAGGATAGCCTTAGCAATGTTGCCAATAGCCTTATAGCTTTTAAGCAATGAGCATTAAAAAGGAACTTAGCTTCATGAAGATTCAGAGAATGGAGAGGGAAATATAGCCAGCTGTGATGTGGATGCTTGATCTTCTCTTGATATCCTTCTTCATTCAAAGGATTTAGGAGAGGACGAGGAGATAACAGGGAATAAACAGAGATTACTTTTCTTCTTAGGAATTAATGTGAGTGAACCAGAAATGAGAGCGCACACACAGGAATCCTTCGTCATCTAGTAATACTTCCTGAAGGCCAGGCACAGACTGTGTGGAGAATATATGGCAGTCCTGATGAGCAGATGACGAGATGCAGGTGTGTGTAATCAGAGTGAGAAATAGCTTACTTACACATTGCAAATTAAGGTGGATAATTGCAGGGACCATAAACAGGCCTCTAAACTTTGAAAAGGCTGGTTTTAAATTAATACATTAAATTAATAATACATTTCAATCTCCTGACACAGCTGAACACCATATTCAATCACCCTACAGCTCCAGACGAACTGAGCCCTGAAACTCACTCAGTCTGGGTCAGCAGTGACCATAGTAACCATAGACGTGATATCGTTTGATGTGTGACCGAGTGGCTCAGAAGGAGTCAGAGCATGATATTTTCTTTTTAACATGCTGTTGGGAGATATAATTTAAATAAAAATATTAAACATAATGTGTATATTCATCTGCATTTGTTCTGAAATGGTTAAAATAGGCAACAATTCAACCAAACAGCCACTGAGGATATAATAGAGTAATACCCATGACTATATCTAAATACCCAATTACCCATGACTGTGTTGAGAGGTGTTACTCATGACTGTGTTGAGAGGTGTTACTCATGACTGTGTTGAGAGGTATTACTCATGACTGTGTTGAGAGGTGTTACTCATGACTGTGTTGAGAGGTGTTACCCATGACTGTGTTGAGAGGTGTTACCCATGACTGTGTTGAGGTGTTACTCATGACTGTGTTGAGGTGTTACTCATGACTGTGTTGAGAGGTGTTACTCATGACTGTATTGAGAGGTGTTACTCATGACTGTGTTGAGAGGTGTTACCCATGACTGTGTTGAGAGGTGTTACCCATGACTGTGTTGAGAGGTGTTACTCATGACTGTGTTGAGAGGTGTTACCCATGACTGTGTTGAGAGGTGTTACCCATGACTGTGTTGAGAGGTGTTACCCATGACTGTGTTGAGAGGTGTTACCCATGAGTGTGTTGAGAGGTGTTACCCATGAGTGTGTTGAGGTGTTACTCATGACTGTGTTGAGAGGTGTTACTCATGAGTGTGTTGAGGTGTTACCCATGACTGTGTTGAGGTGTTACCATGACTGTGTTGAGGTGTTACTCATGACTGTGTTGAGGTGTTACTCATGACTGTGTTGAGAGGTGTTACCCATGACTGTGTTGAGAGGTGTTACCCATGACTGTGTTGAGAGGTGTTACCCATGACTGTGTTGAGAGGTGTTACCCATGACTGTGTTGAGAGGTGTTGCCCATGACTGTGTTGAGAGGTGTTACTCATGACTGTGTTGAGGTGTTACT
Organism: Romanogobio albipinnatus; assembly: GCA_023566225.1. Classification (NCBI taxonomy): domain Eukaryota; kingdom Metazoa; phylum Chordata; class Actinopteri; order Cypriniformes; family Gobionidae; genus Romanogobio; species Romanogobio albipinnatus. The sequence goes on along the minus strand of CM042256.1, from coordinate 1,491,975 downwards.
CATGACTGTGTTGAGGTGCTACCCATGACTGTGTTGAGAGGTGTTACTCATGAGTGTGTTGAGGTGTTACCCATGACTGTGTTGAGGTGTTACCATGACTGTGTTGAGGTGTTACTCATGACTGTGTTGAGGTGTTACTCATGACTGTGTTGAGGTGTTACCCATGACTGTGTTGAGGTGCTACCCATGACTGTGTTGAGAGGTGTTACTCATGAGTGTGTTGAGGTGTTACCCATGACTGTGTTGAGGTGTTACCCATGACTGTGTTGAGGTGTTACCCATGACTGTGTTGAGGTGCTACCCATGACTGTGTTGAGAGGTGTTACTCATGACTGTGTTGAGGTGTTACCATGACTGTGTTGAGGTGTTACTCATGACTGTGTTGAGGTGTTACCCATGACTGTGTTGAGGTGTTACCATGACTGTGTTGAGGTGTTACTCATGAGTGTGTTGAGGTGTTACCCATGACTGTGTTGAGAGGTGTTACTCATGACTGTGTTGAGAGGTGTTGCTCATGATTGTGTTGAGAGGTGTTACCCATGACCGTGTTGAGAGGTGTTACCCATGACCGTGTTGAGAAGTGTTACCCATGACTGTGTTGAGAGGTGTTACCCATGACTGTGTTGAGAGGTGTTACTCATGACCGTGTTGAGAGTTGTTACTCATGACTGTGTTGAGAGGTGTTACCCATGACTGTGTTGAGAGGTGTTACCCATGACTGTGTTGAGAGGTGTTACCCATGACTGTGTTGAGAGGTGTTACTCATGACTGTGTTGAGAGGTGTTACTCATGACTGTGTTGAGAGGTGTTACCCATGACTGTGTTGAGAGGTGTTACCCATGACTGTGTTGAGAGGTGTTACCCATGACTGTGTTGAGAGGTGTTACTCATGACTGTGTTGAGGTGTTACCCATGACTGTGTTGAGAGGTGTTACTCATGACTGTGTTGAGGTGTTACTCATGACTGTGTTGAGGTGTTACTCATGACTGTGTTGAGGTGTTACTCATGACTGTGTTGAGGTGTTACTCATGACTGTGTTGAGGTGTTACTCATGACTGTGTTGAGGTGTTACTCATGACTGTGTTGAGGTGTTACCCATGACTGTGTTGAGGTGTTACTCATGACTGTGTTGAGGTGTTACTCATGACTGTGTTGAGGTGTTACTCATGACTGTGTTGAGGTGTTACTCATGACTGTGTTGAGAGGTGTTACCCATGACTGTGTTGAGAGGTGTTACTCATGACTGTGTTGAGAGGTGTTACTCATGACTGTGTTGAGAGGTGTTACTCATGACTGTGTTGAGGTGTTACTCATGACTGTGTTGAGGTGTTACTCATGACTGTGTTGAGAGGTGTTACCCATGACTGTGTTGAGAGGTGTTACCCATGACTGTGTTGAGAGTTATTACTCATGACTGTGTTGAGAGGTGTTACTCATGACTGTGTTGAGAGGTGTTACTCATGACTGTGTTGAGGTGTTACCCATGACTGTGTTGAGAGGTGTTACTCATGACTGTGTTGAGAGGTGTTACTCATGACTGTGTTGAGAGTTATTACTCATGACTGTGTTGAGAGGTGTTACTCATGACTGTGTTGAGAGATGTTACTCATGACTGTGTTGAGGTGTTACCCATGACTGTGTTGAGAGGTGTTTCTCATGACTGTGTTGAGAGGTGTTACTCATGACTGTGTTGAGAGGTGTTACCCATGACTGTGTTGAGAGGTGTTACCCATGACTGTGTTGAGAGGTGTTACCCATGACTGTGTTGAGAGGTGTTACTCATGACTGTGTTGAGAGGTGTTACTCATGACTGTGTTGAGAGGTGTTACTCATGACTGTGTTGAGAGGTGTTACTCATGACTGTGTTGAGAGGTGTTACTCATGACTGTGTTGAGAGGTGTTACCCATGACTGTGTTGAGAGGTGTTACCCATGACTGTGTTGAGAGGTGTTACTCATGACTGTGTTGAGAGGTGTTACTCATGACTGTGTTGAGAGGTGTTACTCATGACTGTGTTGAGGTGTTACCCATGACTGTGTTGAGGTGTTACCCATGACTGTGTTGAGGTGTTACTCATGACTGTGTTGAGAGGTGTTACCCATGACTGTGTTGAGAGGTGTTACCCATGACTGTGTTGAGAGGTGTTACCCATGACTGTGTTGAGAGGTGTTACTCATGACTGTGTTGAGAGGTGTTACCCATGACTGTGTTGAGAGGTGTTTCTCATGACTAAGCGCTCAACACCTCATGTACATGACAGAAATCAGAGCCAGTGGGAATGAATTAGCCAGCGTGTTCAGTGCTCCATAAAACATGGAGCTATAAAGACGTGATCTTAACATCTGCTCCTTTTAACACTTCACATTGAGTAAGTAAAGGTTGTGCTCTCCATTATGGCTTATGTAAGTGTGGCTGTAATTGCTTGCGGCGCTGCAGTAATGTGGCAGTACATTAACAGTCAGGACACACAAGCACTCTGCTCTCACGCTCTGATGGCTCCAGACCACAAACCACTGTCAACACATTCACTTCTGACACACCACCATCAGCTGAGAAATCAAAATGTTTTATTAAACAAATATATATGCAATTCTGAGAAATAGAGCAGTGACAATAATGCTAAAAATAATCTTGAATTCATAATAACAGCCTCTTTCAACATAACTAAACGGATTGAGCAAGAGAGAGGCGTTCATAGACCTGAACAGAGCCAATCCAGTGGAGCTGCTGGTTTCGCAGGAAGAAATGATTCTGCACGTGTCACTTAAGCAGCATCTCGTGAACATGATTGTGAATTTAAAAGCACAGAATCAATATCCAGTCCTCCATCTGAAGCTCGTCAGCCGGTCACGATCACAGCAGAAACAGAGATGAGTTTGAGTCATAGTTTGTGCTCTGTCAGTCACTGAATGTTTGTGTTTAACATGACTTAGAGAAGTGTGTTGTACCAGACCTACCATTTCTATTTATTTGAAACAATTTTGTAATATAATAATTGATGAATAAAGTATTAAAACGCCCAAGCTTTCCGAACAGTAATGCATTATCTGTGATTAGTGCTATAGTTTCAGATACTAGTGTCTGTGACTGAGATTCTAATATACACACAAAACGGACAAAACACAGGCTCGCATTCATTTAACACATGATTCGTCTTTATTACATATGAAAAAAATGAAACATGACTCAATGCATAAAAGAAAACAATACAGATGCTGCTCTATCAAAGTTCAGGCCGAAGGCTTCAGGAAAAAGTCAGCTCTTCCTAGATGAAAATAAGGCAGGTTTATGTAAATGTGTGGAGTTAAAAGCCGTGTTTAGCGTTACGCATAAAACACAGGTGATGTCACATGATCTTCAGTCGCAGTGTGTGCAGCTGTTCCTCAGTCTTGAGAGCAGCAGCGGTGCGTCTGAACGCTGCTCACTGTGCCACAGACAGAGGAATACTGGAGGGCCCGCCTCCGCTCTGGGCCGCAGGGGACGAGACGCTCGGGGTCTGGGGGACGCTGTTGGCTGTCGAGACGGCGGTCGCCGCTGGCTCCATCTTACTGATGTGAGTGATGAAGCGCAGGCGGAGACGCATCGCCGGCCTCAGCGAACAGATGATCCGCTCCACCTGCACACAGCACAGACGTCACACACGTCACATGCATGAATGATAAAAAACACATTTTACCAATATTTCTACGGGTGAAACAATTCACTCGATGCATCGATTACAAATCCTGATGATGCACATGTGATCTTGAAACATGGAGTTTTGTTTTGGTCAATAATCGATTAAAAAAATATAAGAATCGAATGAATGATGATTTGACATTCAATGCTTTAAAATACATAAGCATTAAAGGATTACATGTGTGCATTAATGGAGATCGTTCATCCCTATTGTGACATATCAAGGCTGTAACCATGTCTTAGACATTGGGGGGGTAAATTGTTTTTGGTGGGGGGTGGTATTGGTCTTATTGGTTTATTTAAAGGAATTAAATTAAAGGATTTAAGGACATAAAAAGAAAAAAAGAAATAAGAACAGTAAAAGTTCCAGTTCTATTGTAGTTATGAAGTTTTTTAAATATGCACATATTCACTTATTTTCGTCTGCCTAATATGTTAAAATAGGTCTAGTCGCATCAATTCTGACTCATCTCACTCATTCTGACAGTGACGAGCGCTGAGGCAGACCATCCTTTTGTCTTCCTAGCAACAAACAGAGCGGTGTGTAATGAAGAGCATCATCAATATCAAATATTGATAGGAAAATTTGGCCATTTCTAATTATTCGGGGGGGCTCGTTCCTCTCAGTGTCTACGGTGGTTCCGCCCCTGTGACATATCCCAGTGAAACGCCTTCTGGAATGAGAAAGAAGTAGAGCTAGATTTGATTTCGTCTAACGGGATTTGATTGGGTTGTAGGATGTTGGGCGTGTCAGATGAGTATGGGAGGATATTTAATCCCACCGTCCCCCGAGACACGTCCTGAAGAGAACAGCCGTTGTTTCAAGTGGGAGGGGTGATTCATGTTTTAATTAAAGATTACGAGGGCATCCGAATTGTAAAAAAAATAATGTGCATGGATAAATAATTTATAATGAGCATGGCAACATTCGGTACAAAAAGAAAACACACAAAAAAAAAACAATAGTCGATTTTGATTAAACGTGACTTTAAAAAATGCAGAATCGAATCTCAGTGAATCGCCTGGAATCGAATCGTTCTGAATTTGCTAAATTTGTTCTTGAAATGGAAAACCAATGAATCGATTCACAGCCCATCATAGTCTCCATTGTTGTGGCTCCTCTCTCTCTTCCTGCGCTGCGTCCCAACTCACACACTATCCGTACTAAAGAGTATTCGAAAATAGAACTAGTACGTCCCGAATCGTAGTATGTTGAAAAGAGTATCCTAAAGATACCCAGAGGTCTACTATTTCCGGTCAGAATCCGAAGTGCAGATCCATGCTCAATGGCTGATATTACCCACAACCCACTGTGAGTTGGACGAGGTTTTGATTAGAACTACAAACGTGGATAAAGTGTTAAAAAACTACAAACATGGCGGATGCGTGAGTCTGACGGTTAAAGGGTAACTTCAGTGATTTAGCATTAGGCTTTGTATCAGTAGAAACCCCATACTATATTCAAATGATGGTACTTTCCCCCCTCATATCCCCCTGAGACGAGAGAGTTATGCATTTTATTTCTGGAAAAATTCCTCAGATGACGCAAATATCGTCATTTTGCGTCATCTGAGGATTTTTTGGCCAGAGGCTAAAGACTACAGCCACTAGATGGAGCTGTTCCACATGTTATCAACCCGCCCAGGCGCCCACAGAACTTTTCAATGAATTCCTATTAGAGTTTAGCTTCCATATGCGTTCAGAAAACGCGCCAGACTGGACACACGCTGAGAATGAGCGCGCTTGCTTCAGCTACTACTTTTCTTCGGCTCGCTCACACTTTATTGAAAAGACACGTTCAGTTTTTAATTGCAGTGTTTATTCTCTAACTGAATGAAATTATTGTATTATCATGAAGATAAAAACGACGCTGGGGGCGGTTTAGGGAGTGGCCTCGTATGGCAGTGAAGCAAGTGCATTCTGGGAGTTTCATCCACATGAGACAAAAATACATTTTCTGTCTTTTCTCAGTCTAGAAGGCACCAAATTCAAAAATAATTTCACATTTCTACTGCATAAATGACCCAGTTTAAACACACATTCATCTTCCCAGCGCTGAAGTGACCCGAGAGGTTTAGATAAAGGGGCTTGAGTGAGCAATTATCAGTATTTATCCTGATGAAAAGATATTTATTCAGTGTTATCCACATTATATTTCACCTGCAGCCGCTTTGAGAACTTGTGTAATGATACGTTTGGCCATTCCCTTTTAAACACATTATATTTAAACTGCAAACACATGAGGAGAGTCTCCGCATTAAAGACCCACCCCATGGCGGATCAACGAGCGACTGCATTTCTCTCCGATACGCTTTCGCTCCGATACGCTTCTCAATAAGATTTGAACTGTGACGATGATTGACAGGGCAGCATGTAACTAAGCAACAGAGTCCATTATAGATGACGCTTGCACACTCTTCTGCTACACACTCAAAAGAAACTGTAATGTGTAATATGGCGGAATACGTCCCGCCTTCTAGGCAAAAGAGCCAATCGCTGATTGATAATGTCATGATGTCACCGCAGCTGCTGTTAGAAGGTCCGGTTCCCATAGAAACCTGAGACTCGCGCTTAGGACGGCACATGCGCTGTGGAAAGTGTTGGACACTTCATCTCGTGCTATCAGACTCTGATGACAGAACTCACACACTAGTGCTTAGGGTATAGTGTGTACACAACTCTAGTGTGCACTTAATACGGAAGTGTGCAAACTATTACTAAACGCCTCGATATATGCAGGATTGAAAAGATGATGTGAGCGAGTGAAAGCTGAAGTTCAGACGATAGGGCAAAGGCAGTGAGAAAGATCTTTATTTGCAGAGACTGCTGATACTGAGCTGATGTACGTGACCTTTCCTGTTCCCCTGAGGGAGAAGCAAACAAACAGCGGCTTCAGAAAGAGACTCGACCTCCTGCCACTGCAGTCACAGACACGCTCATCTGAATACAGGCCGCCCATGTGACACGGACTCAGATACAAACCAGAGACGAGGGGCTGCCCCTGTGTGTGTGTGTGTTACCTGGTCTTTAACGCTGTCCCCAGTAAACATGTATTTGATGTGGTACAGGAAGTCACAGATGGGGTCCATATAGGACAAGTGTTTAATGTGCTGGTCCACAGCCTGGAGCATCTCATAAAACGCCACTCCGATCTGAGAGAGGAAGAAACACACACACACACTCATCAGCAACGACCTCATGACATACATCACAATACAGCTCACCGTCCAATCATTCATTTGGAGTAACAAAAAGGCTTCTTTAATATTATTAATCATTAGTTGATGTTGGTGTTATGTTGACAACTTGATTCCAACAAAGGAACAGCAGAACCGCTGCGTGTCTCTGATCAACACAGGGTTATTATTGAATGCCTCTATACATTTGAGTAAATGATTCAATGACTCACTCATTAGGAGTCGCTTGCTCTGATCCTAAATGAATCAGTTAAATAAATGATTCAATGACTCACTCATTAGGAGTCGCTTGCTTTGATCCAAAATGAATCAGTTAAATAAAAGATTCAATGACTCACTCATTAGGAGTCGCTTGCTCTGATCCTAAATGAATCAGTTAAATAAAAGATTCAATGACTCACTCATTAGGAGTCGCTTGCTTTGATCCAAAATGAATCAGTTAAATAAATGATTCAATGACTCACTCATAAAGAGTCACTTGCTTTGATCCTAAATGAATCAGTTAAATAAATGATTCAATGACTCACTCATAAAGAGTCGCTTGCTTTGATCCTAAATGAATCAGTTAAATAAATGATTCAATGACTCACTCATTAGGAGTTGCTTGATTTGATCCTAAATGAATCAGTTAAATAAATGATTCAATGACTCAGTTATTAGACCAGGACTTGTCGCCACCCACTGGTGGTTTATTTTGTCCATGTATGAAATATGAAGAGCTTGTCCATGACAGGTCTAACCCAGTGAAGATATCCGCACAGGGGAAGCACGTCTGATCCAGAGCTGGGTCTCCGCTCTTCCACACACAGTGTTGAGGGATGGCCGGCGGGCGGAATGGGGCAGGGTTTCTGAGTAAATGTGCGGTGGTCAGGGTCAGTGTGTAAAGAGCACTTTCATTAGATGGACTGCTTCAAACAGCCCCAGAGGAGCACAGCATGAACTCCTCGACTCGCTCAAGCGCTCTCTAAGTCTGAGGACTAATCAAGTCTGTTAGTTTCCTGTGCCACTCTCTTCTCTCTCCCATGAGGCTTTGCTTTGAAGAGGTGAGGTGAGTGTGACTGTGAAATGGGCAGGTGTGTGTGTGTGTGTGTGTACCTCCAGCATGCATCTGGTCCTCTCCTGCTGGAAGCGCTGCAGAAACGGCCCCACCAGGTGATAGACGTACAGCAGCTGGAACTCCGTCTTCACGATGGGCTTCAGCACCTCCGACAGGAACCTGACACACACACACACACACACAATCACATGAAGACCGGGGGAAGTCAGTCACTAATTACACATGCTGGCCTGACAAACTACACGAGACTAGACCATTAACCCTTAATCACCCCTTGGGGTCCAGCTGACCCCACTGGACTTTTCCTTCATTTTTTAAAAGTGTTCCCTTCATCTCAGGGGTATGAGACTCTGTGACTTCTCCTACATAATCTATCTAAACATGCACACAACATCTGGGCTTGATTTGGTTGTTCTAAAGGTGTGTAACATTATTTGACCATTTAAGGTCCTCGGGGTCAGATTGACCCCACATTGAAAATCAATGGAAAAATTAAAAACTATTTCTTTTTCACTTTGTTTGTCACAAAAATGAAAAGCAAAATCCAATATAAATCAGAAAATTTCTACATTTAAATCAAGGTCTGGTCCTAGAGCATAAACACAAAGTGGAACGAACTTTCTATCTCATACACACACACACACACACACGTGTGACTGCAACAGAGTGCATTTGTATAGAAATTGGCAAATAAAATAAAACTGGCATAAATCTGAAAAATTGCCATACATAAATGAAGGACTAATACTAGAGCACAAATGCAACATGGAACAAGCATGTTCACTCACACACACACGTAGGTTTATCTATAACGCCGTTATTCCCATCACTGCCAAAAATAATTTAGATTTAATTAAGATCATCATTTAAGTGATTTTGTAATAAATTAAATATTTGTAATGAGCCAATTTATGGCCTAGTTAAGTAATTGTGCAGTAAATATCCAGAAAAACACAGCATAAACGTAAATTTGAGAAGTAAATAAAAAAAATGATATATAGTTTTCCATGTAAAACATGTATATTTCCTTATGCAATCTCTCTGTAAATGTTTGGGGTCTATCTGACCCCTGGGATCAAATACGTAAACCCTACTCGAGGAACATTAAGGGTTAATGTTACCAAGAACTGTAGCACAGAATTAAAGTCACCATGAAAATGACAATATTGCAGTATTTATCATAAGCACATCATTATTGTGTTCATAATCTTCAGTCAGAACATCTTCATCTCTTCTCTGATGACGAGGGCGGGGCCACCTGTCACTCACATGAGATCCACCAATAGCAAACCACAACCATCCAATCAATTCCCCACAGACACTCTCAAGCCCCGCCTACATCTGTTCTTCACTACAAGTGTCTTATTGCTTTAAAGAATGTTACATTAAGTTCTTTTAGTGGATTGTTCAGATATTATGTGATCATTTGGGAATGTCGTTGTATGGCCAGAAGCACTCATGCCATACCCTAGGTTTTTGTGAAACGCCGCCACTGGTTAGACACTGGTTCTGATTTCATGACCTCCAGTCGATCGATGCGAGTCTCTGAGTCATGATGATGTCATCCAGACCGGCATTAATCAGATTGTACCTCCGATGGGATGAGTTGTGTTCAGTAAATCACTAACAATGCATGAGGAGGAAGGATTTTATTCCCTATTGTGCCGTATATGCGAGTGAAGCGCTTCCCAAACAAGAACAGATGTAGGCGGGGCTTGAGTGTGTCTGTGGGGAATTGATTGGATGGTTATGGTTTGCTATTGGTGGATCTCATGTGAGTGACAGGTGGCCCCGCCCTCGTCATCAGAGAAGAGATGAAGATATTCTGACTCAAGATTATGAACAGTTGTGCATTTGATAAATACTGCTCCTCCATTTTGATTTCACAGTGATTTTTAACCCTCGAGCGATGCTTATTTTATAAAACACAAGCTCTGGCTCAGAGTGTGATCAGACTCCAGGGTTTCTGTGTGGGTGGATCTCAACCGCGTGAGAGCGATGACAGCGCTCAGCAGAGAGTGACACAGAACAGAGGTTTAGCGCTGTCACACGAGTGAACAGACGGCGCGCGGGCAGAGGCGAGGGAGATGATGTGGGTTCGGGGAGTGTGCTAACGTTCCCCTGTCGCTGCAGACGGAGTGTGTCAGTCACTGAATTATCTGTGTGTGCATGGACACACTCCCAGACGTCAGCGCTGAGGGCCAGCCGGAGCAGTTTAACAGACGTATTTACACTTCACAGCAAACAGAGCATGTGACTGACGCCTCACAGCACAAACACACACTACAATAGACACACTCATCAGAAGCTCAGGGTCATTTTTGTGGGTGAAAACATGGAAAAATGTGTTATTTTTTATCAGTGTTTGTTATATTTATGTTTGGTCAGTGTCGTTTGGTGAAGTGCAGGTTCAGTGAAGGCACATTTAAAACCTTTTCAAGACCAATTAAAGAAAATGAAAGGAATAAATTGAAGGGAACAACACGTCAATATGTTCTCTAAATGTAAATGAGCACAAAATCAGTTAAACGTCTGAGAAAACCATTTCCAGCAGATCTCCATTACTTTTTCATTAAAGAAAGCTTAAAGTTTGAGATGAGAAATCTTGTGATTAAAACATGAACAAATATCTGCCAATGTGTTACACTATGTGTAAATCTACTTAAAGGTGCAGTATGTAATTTTGTTTTTAGTAAAATATCCAAACTCCACTAGGCCAGTGTTATATATTTTGTTCAGAGTACTTACAATATCCCAAATGTTTCCGACTATTTGTAAATCATGAGATGCTATTTTAGGAACTGGGATGTGTGAGGGCGTGGCCTGTCGATGACATCATATCCGCGTTAGTTGGCGGTTTTATTCTGCAGAAGCGCTTTCCTCTCACTGCAGCCAGCGAGAGAACGCTCAGAGTAACGCCATCCCATCATCAACACACTCAGATGTGTGTAATATGATCAGCAGAGCTGCGTTCCCTCACACTCATGAGCGGAGGAGAGGAAGCGGCGACTGTGGCATAATAAAAGTCCCGCTGCTCACGAGGCGTGTGTTGCGTTCATCTTATGAACAATCGCTCCACAACACTCGCTCCTGCTCTGCTTCAGACTACAGTAACGATAATAATCACACCAACATGAGTTCTGCCCGAGTCCTGTCCCCATTCTGAGCCGAAGACCACGTCCCAAGAGTCTGCGCTCAAACGTGATGTCATCAAACTACGCCTTTGCTTTGAACAGGCGACCTCTAGCGGACGGGAAAGTTACATAGTGCAGCTTTAACTCAAATATTAGTCATTTTTATACCCAATGACAGATATTTGCTCTTGTTTTAAGTTTGTAATGAAATGAAAGATTTCTGTCCTCCATTGACAGTCTAAGCAACTTCAGAAAGTTCATAAAGAGAAACTGATCCATACGGGTCGAGCGGATTATTCCAGATGTTCTGAAGAGACTCGATGGCTTTATATGATGAAGGAAAGTCTGACGGGTTTGAGCGAGGAAATGACCACAGGATTCTCATTAATGGGTGAACTGGCCCTTTAAGAGACTTACTGTTGATTTATTCATACAAAAATGTGACAAATTCTGACATTTATAATGTCAATTCGATTTTTATGAACGTATTCTGCAATTCCGTCCAAATTCTCAGCATCGCAGAAATCATAGGGCCTAATTGAATTTAAATGCCATGATATTGAATTTAAGACTTTCTGATCCAATTGTGGAAGGTCAAATGAAGACTTTAAGACCCGCAGAAACCCTGGATATGGAACTGTAATGCGGTCAGGACCTGCCTGGAACTGCTTTAGCGGTGCGCTTCCCTAAAAATAACTGCACAGCTTAGAAACGTTAGTCAACCAATCAGATTCAAGCATTCAACAGCCCCATAGCCTAACAGTAAAGCAGTATTTAGTTATTGTGAACCGCCAGCCTGTAGAACCAGCAGCAGTGCCGCATTTTGACTTTGAACTTGCAGCGCTCCTATTTAATAAAATCATAGACTTTCGAAGTTTAATAACGGGTCCGTTCGCAAAGACCCGCCCCCTTTAGTTACTGTTGCTATGTCCGACAAGCCATGGCGCTCTCACATGTTCTCACGTAGAGAAAATACATCGCAGAGCAAAGAGGACACTGACAACACGCCGACAGACAGGATAGAGCAAGTTACTTCTGATATGAAACAAAGTCTAAACTTTGAAATTGTCTTTTTTTTTTTTTAAGAAATATAAACCACAAATAGCGGTTTGTGTCTCTTTAATGTGGCGTGATCGCTGTAGCTGCTCGTGAACCGATCATCTCTTCCTTCTAGTTCATTGATAAGCATGAAATAGACATGAATGAACACTAAAAGAAATGTTTCAACCACGGAAAGACGTCAGTACACATCGTTTTTCCAAGATCAAGTCCAACGACGTTAACCTACTAACTCTCCTGACTGCTTTGTCGGACAAACCGGCAGATTCAGCGCTGTGATTGGTCAGATCGCCTGTCAATCAAACTTGCGGCGAAGGGTTTTGCTGTTTTTCCATCTCCAAATTAAAAACCCCTTAGGTTTGATCAAACTGAGTATTGGTCAGAATTTGAATGTCTCTCTGCACTATTGGTGTGGTAAAGTGTTGGACCCTGAGCAGGACGTGATGGTGCTGGTTATTTCTCAGACCCGAGGTCAGAAGTCTTACTTGGGAATGAGGGAGAGCTGTCCGATGCTGGAGTGATGCCAGACGGCGTGTGCCAGCGCCAGAATGTAACTGCAGTGCATCTCCGAGTACGACTGGTGACAGGCGGTGAAGTCCAGCAGCTGGAACGGGTAACCCACCCAATCCTCCTCCGAACTCAGAACCGGACTGCTGATCACACTCACGATACGGTCGTGAAGGACGATCCAGTACGGCTCCTGAGCAACACAGAGACAATCACATTAACCTGAAGAGAGAGCAAAGCCTTCAAAACAGGGAGACAGGCAATAAATCGAGTTCAAATCCCATCAGGAATCAGGGTTATTATCGTTAACTCAGATTAAAACATCATTTATTACAGCTTACTAGCTGCCATATGAGAGAGAGAGAGAGAGAGAGAGACAGAGAGAGAGAGAGAGAGAGAGAGAGAGAGAGAGAGAGAGTGACCGTACAGGCAGAGCCGTGATGACCAGTCCAATCGCGTTCATCCAGGCCGTGACGTTCTCACGAGGGACCAGCGGCTGGCTGCAAAACACACATTCATCACACACCAAACACACAGCACTCCACCATATGAATCAATGCATCTCTGCTGATGACCTCTGACCTCTTGAGCACCACGTTAAGCAGAGCATTTCCCACGTCTTTGCCCGGCACGGCCAGAGCCATGAGCTCCACACAGGTGACATGTAGCGCGTGCGCGGCCGGGTTGGGAAACTCGTTGAAGCGCCAGTCACAGTTGGGGAATGGCCCTGGGGATTTTCCTGCCATGGGTGCCATCAGTTAAGGACACTCACTGAGACAATATCCACTTCTGCAAAACTATTTCATACCGTACATACTCTAAAGAGCTCGTGGATGAGTGGGTTTCTATCCCGTGTTGACTTATTAGGGGCCAAGCATCGAAGGTGCGTAGGCTCCTATTGAATCTTATTATTATTATTCCGCCATTGAAGTCTATGGCAGCCCATAGAACTGTTAGCGGGAAAGTTATGAAATTTGGCACACTGATAGAGGACTGGCCCAACATTAACCACACCAATTATGGAGTCTCTAAAACAATCCCTCTAGCGCCACCACCTGTCCAAAGTTTCACTCATGTTTATGTTAATAACTTTTGAACCCTAATGGATAGAGACATTTTCTTCTGATTCCTTGGCTCTGGTCGATTCAATCGTACCCTATGACGTAATTTTCCCGCCATTTTTAATTAACCGAAAAAACTACTTTTGCGAACTTTTCCTAGACGGTTAGTCCGATTTGCACGACAATTGGACCAGATCATCTTCAGACCATGCCGCAATTCAAGTTGATTCGTCAAATAGTTTTTGTTAAACGCGCAAACAAACTTTACATAGCGCTTGCAAAAACGCACTTAAGGCTATATCTCCACAACGCTTTATCGTATTCAAACCAAATTTGGTACACCTGAGGCAACATGCAGTGTTTCGGCGCAGCGCCACCTACTTGTCTGGAGATACGAAAATGTGTTATTTTTGCTTATAACATCTTAACCGTTTGTCCAAAAGTTATAAAAGTGGTCTCGTTAGATTCAGGACGGCATGCAGAGTCGACTGATATCCAATTTCACCATATCGGCCATTTTGAATTATGTGCTAAAATGCTGTATTTTATGAACACATGAATGGATTGTTACGAAACTCGATATGGGTCATCAACACAATGACCCGAAGGAGCCTGAGAAGTTTTGAAACAGCGCCACCTAGTGGATACTTTTTTTTCCCCAAACGCTTATAACTTTGAGTGTGATTGACTTTTCATAAGAGTAACTTTTTTTGTCTCCTGAATCCTTGCCGAGTCCAACGATACCAGACTTGCCAGGTTTCGGCGTATGGTTTGTGCAGCGTGGTAATTTAGCGCTTATAAAACATTAGCTGATATCTTCGAAACCGCTAGTCCGATTGAGACAAAACCAGCATCAGAAGTTCGGAAACGTATCGATAGTCAAATGTCAAAATATTGATAGTAAGGGGGAGTAAAATCCAATCAAAGTCAGGTGTCAGTCCTTTTTTATGTGTTTTTTCATATAAATGTCTGACTCCAAAACGAAATGAGAAATGTTCACCAAAATTAACACACATGTATGGGCTCACTCCGAGGACACACAAAAATAAATGGTAGGATTGTGCCACTTGGTGGCGCTATAATAGAACAAAACATGAAATTCCCATTGACTACAATGCATTTTTAAGCCTTTTTGCCTAAAATGCATGAATGCATTCTGAAGAGAAACTGACTTTAGGGCCCAGCGGAACAGCTCATCCGCGTGTAATTGTAGGGCTTCAGGTGATTTTTAGCCGCGAGGGAAGGATTTGTTAAAGTGCGACGCAGTAGCCGTTAGTTTGCATCTCAGCCGTGAAGAACTGCTGCTGGTCAAAGGCAGACGGCATCATGTGTCAACATTCAAGAGTTTCAAAACCATAGAACGTTTCTTTGGGCAGAAAACCAAAGCGAGACCTTTAAGCTTCTCTTTTGTTGGCATTTGATTTATAAGCGCTTCTCTTGATGACCATGGGTAGATGTTGTGTTTTCAAACGCGTGTTATATAAGAGACTGAAGCTGAAAACACACCATCATGACCTGATATGTACAGAGGCAAGAAAAGATTTGTACACCTCGCAGAATCTGCAAAAACGTGAATTGTGTTTTTATTTGTACTGCCCTGAATATTTTACATATTTGATATATTTGATATAGTCCACAAGACAAAATAACCTGAATTTATTCAAAATGACCCGTTCAAAAGTGTATGAACCCTTGATTCTTAATCCTGTGTCGTTCCCTAATGATCCACAGCTGTGTCTGTCTGTGTGTGTCTGTCTGTGTGTGTGTGTGTGTGTGAGAGTGTGTGTGTGTGAGAGTGTGTGTGAGAGTGTGTGTGAGTGAGTGTGTGAGAGTGTGTGTGTGTGTGTGTGTGAGTGTGTGTGTGGGAGTGTGTGTGTATGTGTGTGTGTGTGTGTTTTGTGATGGTTGTTCTTGAGTCTCGTTTGTCCTGATCAGCATCTTCTGTATATCTGAACCCTCTCCAGCAGTGACTGTGTGATTCTGAGATCTGAGGACGATTGAGGGACTCAAACACAACTATTAAAAAAGGTTGAAACACACACACACACACACAGCCGTGGATCATCATGGAACGACACACACACACTCACTCTCTCTCACACACACGCAAAAACATACACACACTCACTCACCCGCACACACACACACACACAGCCATGGATCATCAAGGAACGACACACACACAAGCGCGCACACACACACACACAGCCGTGGATCATCAAGGAACGAGACACACTCTCTCTCTCACACACACACGCAAAAACATACACACTCTCACGCACACACACACACACACACTCACACAGCTGTGGATCATTAGGGAACGACACACAGGATTAAGAATCAAGGGTTCATACACTTTTGAACGGGTCATTTTTATACATTCAGCTGTTTTTGTCTTGTGGACTCTATGAAAAAAAATATATATAAAATACCTCAGGACAGTACAAATAAAAATGATTTTGTTAAAATGATTCACATTTTCTGCAAGGGGTTCACAAACTTTTTCTTACAACTGTAAATTACTATATAGAGTACATTTAAATATACATGTATATTAATATTAGATAAATCGCATTAGGCCGAATCAACCAAGCGGTGAGTTACGCAGTTTCATACACTCCTTCAGCGGCTGACGAGTGTAAATGCTGGACCCTGACTGAGATGCCAAACACAGCAGAAGACGCCAGCTGGGCAGCAATTCATGCAAATCAAATAAATGCATGGATTTTAAAACACAGCATTTCACGGATTGTTTAGTAAAGCCTTCTGGCCGGTCACCACCCCCTAACTAATTAGTTTTTTTCAGATTGACACAATTCACATGGGTCACGCATCTTGTATTGTAAATATCTGTCATCTGTCTGACTGTGAGGGCGCTCAGTGAAGGATATTATCCACCAGCCGCCCGATGAGTTTGCAGTAGTACGTGTCGTCGGGGATCCAGACGTTGTCCTCTCGGGCGTTCATCCCACACTTCAGGTAGGTCTCGCTGAGACACCAGCCGGGGGTGCGGTTGTCCTTGAGCGAGCTCATGATGGCGTGGACCAGCTTCCTCTTCAGGTTGGTGCGGTCTCGGAGATGTCTCTCGTAATAATGCAGCGTGTTGTACAGGTACGTCACCGGACGATCTGCAGGTGAAAGGTGTGACCATAAACGCAAAAAAAGTCATTATTAAAGGATTAGTTCACTTTTAAATAAACTTTTGCTGATAATTTAGTCACCCCAATGTCATCCAAGATGTCCATGTCTTTCTTTCTTCAGTCGTAAAGAAATGAAGGTTTTTGATGAAAACATTCCAGGATTGTTCTCCATATAATGGACTTCAATGGGAACCAACGGTTCAAGGTCCAAATGACCGTTTCAGTGCAGCTTTAAACGATACCAGACGATGAATAAGGGTCTTATCTAGCCAAACCATCAGTTTCTGGGAGAGACCCAGCAGTATTTATGCTATTGTTTTACCTCTTATCAGACGAACGTGATCATCTCTGAGCTCCGCCATAACTTCCACTTAGTGAGGTCAAAATACGAGCATGGTCACAGATATATCAATCATAGATGCCTCATTCTACTGATCCGTGTGGGCGCTAATGAGGCATCTACGTATACATCTATGACCACGCTCGTATTTTGACCTCACTTAGCAGAAGTTATGGCGGAGCTCAGAGAAGATCACGTTCGACTGATCAGAGGAAAAATAATTCTCCCAGAAACTGATGGTTTGGCTAGATAAGACCCTTATTCATCGTCTGGTGTCGTTTAAAGCTGCACTGAAACTATAATTTGGACCTTGAACCGTTTGGAGCCCATTGAAGTGCATTATATGGAGAACAATCCTGGAATGTTTTCATCAAAAACCTTAAATTATTTTTGACTGCAGAAAGAAAGACATGGACATCTTGGATGACATGTGGATGAGTAAACTATCAGCAAAAGTTTATTTAAAAATGAACTAATCCTTTAATACAATTCAAGAACTGTGTGTTCTTCAGTACTAACCCTAACCCCAGTTCTTGATTATGTGTGTTTTGTAGAATTATAATTTAGAGTTTTAGCTCATATTCTGCCCTTGCTGTTGACTCTGGCTCTACTAGAGCAGGTTTTCCTGCTGTAATGTTGATTATTTCCTCATATTCTCTATTGTTGCGGCTCCTCTCTTCCCAGTCTGTCTGTCTCTATTACCCCTTTTCCACCAAGGCAGTGCTAGAGCTAGTTCAGAGCCAGAGCTAGTCCCAGTTCATAGTTGGTTCGACTGAGGAGCCTTATAAGAACCGTTTGCTTTTCCACATGCCGAGAGCCACAACAGAGCCAGGTCTTACATCACTGTATACGTCTCATCTCTCTCAGCAACGCTAGCGAGGCAGTGGCAGTGTTGCCAAGTCCTGTTGCCGCGGGCTGTTTTTCATGTCCGCGGGTTGAAATGACCCCAATTATGTGATATTTAGCCCCGGAATGCGAATTTTAGTAGGCAACCATGGCAAAAAAAACACATATTTTACCCCCAAATGTGATTTTTACCAGGGAAGCCCCCCTGAAACGCGATTGGGCTTGTTTTGAGTAGCAATTGGGCGGGTTTTGTTGTGAAAACCTGGCAACCCTGGGCAGCGGGACACACACACCAGGCTTGTTCGAGATGCATCAGCGCTGTGCAGATGATCCACATATGATATAAAAAACAAACGCATGAGTGAATCAGCATAAGGAGTCATATGCCTCTCGCTGGACTCGTTATCATACGGCGATCGGTCTCTGACAGCACTGCTACCAACAAGCCTTCCATCAACACTGCAAATGTTGTGTTACTATTGATTCACATGGCTTTACGATCCTACATCGGCATCAAAACACAACGAAAACACAGCGAATCCAACGCATTCGTGCAGTTCGCCGTAATTTGTATAGACGGAGATTACAAACGAGCAGCAGCTGTTAGCTCCATTAGCTGCTATTTCAACAATGGCGGATCTCAAGTCTGTGTTCGTCTTGTTGACCCCGCCCCCAGCGCCTGACGTAATCGGCTCTTACTTCTAGCCCTGTTCTAGCCCAGCAATGTTTTGGTGCTACTTAAGAACCTCTTTTCCTGGCTCGGAGCTGGAGCTTTGGGTGTGGAAACACAAAGAACCGATTTGGAACTAGGCTCTGGCTCCAATCTAGCTCTAGCACTGCTTTGGTGGAAAAGGGGTATATGAAGCCCCTCCTTCTGAAAAGCACACTGTGCTCTGATTGGTCGGCTGGAGCAGTGTGTTGTGATTGGTGTTTGGGAAATGCCCCGCCCCTTCCCATAACCACCTGTTTCAACACATGACTAACTAACTCAACCAGGCCATGCCCCTTTAATCTGCCTATGAACTATTACAATGAGGAATATTGTGTTGTTCCCGGAAGATGGAGCCGTTTCAGGAGTTCAGAAACACTGACACTGAGAGAGAGGAGCTTGAGATTGAGATCTAACCCTTCCTGACTCTCACCGTGAAACTTGTAGAGCCCCCCCAGGTGGTCGAGCAGCGTCTCCAGAGACTTCGACACGGGCAGCAGCTCCAGGAAGCGATGGATGACGATGTCGAACACAGGAAGGAAGCGCAGACACACATTGCCGAAGTAGATGGGCAGATACTGAGACTGCAGCTGAATGGGAGGGTTGACCTGCTCCGCCAGACCCTCGAAGTACAGCTTCTCTGGATACTTCTGCACGGGTCAACAGTGGAGGAGCTCATTACGATCAAAGCCATCAGCACATCCCAGCTACTCATTCAATAGGCCGGCTTTTGGCAAAATGATTGGACTGCACTGACGCTATTGGACGAGAACAAAACTTGACCTGGATTAGGTCGGATGATCATACTGTTTCTTTATAACGGAATCGACTGTGCTTCATAATTGATGAAATGATTAGATATTGAACTGAATCAACAGTAAACTGACTGATCTCTAGTGTAGAACTGCTTTTCGAGGAATTGAACTCATAATCGATGAGCTTTACAGTTATTGAACTGAATAAATGTCCTCTTAGAGCGGCTTTATAGTTGATTTCTCTCATATTTGATGAAGTTTGCATCATTGATTCTATTATCCTGATTATTACTGTGAAGCTGCTTTGAAAAAAACATGATTACCATATGTGATGTGCTCTATACACTGATCAGGCATAACATTATGACCAGTGAATAACACTGATGATCTCTGCTAGTGGGTGGGATATATTAGGCAGCAAGTGAACATGTTGTCCTCAGAGTTGATGTGTTAGAAGCAGGAGAAATGGGCAAGCGTAAGGATTTGAGCGAGTTTGACAAGGGTCAGATTGTGACGGCTAGACGACTGGGTCAGAGCATCTCCAGAACTGCAGCTCTTGTGGGGTGTTCCCGGTCTGCAGTGGTCAGTCTCTATCAAAAGTGCTCCAAGGAAGGACCAGTGGAGAACCGGCCACAGGGTCATGGGCGGCCGAGGCTCATTGATGCACGTGGGGAGCGAAGGCTGGCCCGTGTGGTCCGATCAAACAGACGAGCTACTGGAGCTCAAACTGCTCCAGAAGTTAATGCTGGTTCTGATAGAAAGCTGTCAGAATACACAGAGCATCTCAGTTTGTGGAGTATGGGGCGGCACAGCCGCTGACCAGTGCCCATGCTGACCCCTGACCACCACCCAAAGCACCAACAGAACTGGACCACGGCGCAATGGAAGAAGGTGGCCTGGTCTGGTTCTTCTACATCTCGTGGATGGCCGGGTGTGTGTGTGTGGCTTACCTGGGGAACACATGACACCAGGTGCACTATGGGAAGAAGGCGTGGCGGCGGAGGCAGTGATGCTTTGGGCAATGTTCTGCTGGGAAACCTTGGGTCCTCCATCCATGTGGATGTGACTTTGACACGTCCCACCTACCTAAGCATTGTTGAGCCCATGTCCAGACTCTCATGGGAACGGTATTCCCTGTGGCTGTGGCTCTTTCAGCAGATAATGCGCCGCCACAAAGCACTAATGCTTCAGGAATGCTTTGAGGAGCACAACAACGAGTTTGAGTCCAAATTCCCCAGAACTCAATCCAATCGAGTATCTGTGGGATGAGCTGAACAAACAAGTCCGATCCATGGAGGCTCCGCCTCGCAACTTACAGGACTTAAAGGATCTGCTGCTAACATCTTGGTGCCAGATACCACAGCACACCTTCAGGGGTCTAGAGGAGTCCATGCCTCGACGGCTCAGCAAAAGGGGGTCAATGTTATGCCTGATCGATTTTTATATGTGAATATCATATAAAGCGATTGTGTGTCTTCTGAAGTCTTGGATTAAACCGCTCCATTCATCTGACGCTAATATAGCTATCTTTATAGTTGTGGTTCTTGGTGTGAACGGGTCTTAAGTGTTGTATATCTCAGTCTTTACACAGGAGATAACAGCTGTACTGTTTGTTAGATAACAGCTGCCGGGGACGTGACCGAGTCCACTGGAAAACATCTGAAGAACACGTCTCTTTCTAAACTCAGAGTGGTCACATGTTAGCTTTGGTCTCATGGTGGGGTTCAGCTCAGGTCAAGCTGTGTGCTGAATTATGTTTTGTTTGCCATTGAGCACAGACACACACAAGACGAAATGTCACCGCAATCTGAGGTCAATTTCTACTTAAAATGCCACAGAGAAATAAAGACAGGGATAACAACTGTGTTTGACATTTCAGAAACTCATCAAACTTGATATTTGGCTGAATATCCTGAACTGAGACGGTTTTGTGTTTCATCTCTAAAGGTCAACAGTAGAACGATACACAAATCCATATGTAAGGTCCATCTGTGAGACACACACGGCTGCTGGACCGCACACGCGCTCTCTGCGCTTCATTATTCAACAGGTCATGCAAGAGCAGATGTGTATTTACACAACTTGAGCATCTGAGCATGAAGGACATTAAACACAGCACAGTCAGGTGACAAGAAACTCAACGCAAGCGATGGAAAGCGCTGTGGAGACGGTTTCCAGAAACAATGAGTGAGGAAGAAAATCCACTGGATCTGTGAACATTTGTGAGCTTAATGCCTCAGATATTCAGAGTTTTATTAGAGACGCTTAGTAGCAAATAAATGTGATCAACTCGTGTTTAGTGTGTGTTGTTAATGTTTAGAGGGTTGTGTGTTGTGTTACCTTGTGGTAGGTCATGTGTTTGGTGTGTGTTGTTAGCGTGTATCAGGTTGCATGTTGTTGTGTTACCTTGTGGTAGGTCATGTGTTTGGTGTGTGTTGTTAGCGTGTATCAGGTTGCGTGTTGTTGTGTTACCTTGTGGTAGGTCATGTGTTTGGTGTGTGTTGTTAGCGTGTATCAGGTTGCGTGTTGTTGTGTTACCTTGTGGTAGGTCATGTGTTTGGTGTGTGTTGTTAGCGTGTATCAGGTTGCGTGTTGTTGTGTTACCTTGTGGTAGGTCATGTGACCGGTGTGTTGTTAGCTTGTAGCAGGTTGTGTGTTGTGTTACCTTGTGGTAGGTCATGAGTTTGGTGTGTGTTGTTAGTGTGTGGCAGGTTGCGTGTTGTTGTGTTACCTTGTGGCAGGTCATGTGTTCAGTGTGTGTTGTTAGCGTGTAGCGTGTTGTGTTACCTTGTGGCAGGTCATGTGTTCAGTGTGTGTTGTTAGCGTGTAGCAGGTTGTGTGTTGTGTTACCTTGTGGCAGGTCATGTGTTCAGTGTGTGTTGTTAGCGTGTTGTTGTGTTACCTTGTGGCAGGTCATGTGTTCAGTGTGTGTTGTTAGCGTGTAGCGTGTTGTTGTGTTACCTTGTGGCAGGTCATGTGTTAGGTGTGTGTTGTTAGCATGTATCAGGTTGTGTGTTGTGTTACCTTGTGGCAGGTCATGCGTTAGGTGTGTGTTGTTAGCGTGTAGCAGGTTGTGTGTTGTGTTACCTTGTGGCAGGTCATGCGTTAGGTGTGTGTTGTTAGCGTGTAGCAGGTTGTGTGTTGTGTTACCTTGTGGTAGGTCATGCGTTAGGTGTGTGTTGTTAGCGTGTAGCAGGTTGTGTGTTGTGTTACCTTGTGGCAGGTCATGTGTCCTGTGTGTGTTGTTAGCGTGTAGCATGTTGTTGTGTTACCTTGTGGTAGGTCATGTGTTCAGTGTGTGTTGTTAGCGTGTAGCGTGTTGTTGTGTTACCTTGTGGCAGGTCATGTGTTCTGTGTGTGTTGTTAGCGTGTAGCGTGTTGTTGTGTTACCTTGTGGCAGGTCATGTGTTCTGTGTGTGTTGTTAGCGTGTAGCGTGTTGTTGTGTTACCTTGTGGCAGGTCATGTGTTCAGTGTGTGTTGTTAGCGTGTAGCGTGTTGTTGTGTTACCTTGTGGCAGGTCATGTGTTCTGTGTGTGTTGTTAGCGTGTAGCGTGTTGTTGTGTTACCTTGTGGCAGGTCATGTGTTCAGTGTGTGTTGTTAGCGTGTAGCGTGTTGTTGTGTTACCTTGTGGTAGGCGATGTGTTCAGTGTGTGTTGTTAGCGTGTAGCGTGTTGTTGTGTTACCTTGTGGTAGGTCATGTGTTTGGTGTGCCAGTCGCTCTGCAGCCAGTGTTCTGGAGCGTTCTCCTTCACAAAATCACTCACGCGGTTGCGGAAGTCGTTGGGTTTGAGGAGCAGAAGCTGGATGATGAAGTAGCAGACCTGAGCCTCGTTCCCCTCGTGACTCCTCATCGCCTGCATGAAAACACACAGCGTTCAGTGTCATGTAGCATGTCGTGACAGCAGAGCTCTTTCCAGTGTGTGCATTAATAAAACACAAGTGATGTTGTCCTCAGTGAACACACAGGGTCTGTCTGCAGGGCTCAGTGTCAGTGAGTCAGTGTTCGATCAGGGCTGATAAACGGGCCGTGTACAGTGCAGCAGGAAGCGTATTGATCAGCGGATGAGAAGGCCGATCCCCGGGCTGTTTACAGTCCAGCTGGCCTTCTGTTTGCTTCTGACACACTCATAATGTTTCACATGAAGCTTCTCTCACATGCTGCGCTAACAGGCCAATAAATCCATGAGTCAAACACGAAACACAGCCTGGAAACATACCCATATTTAAAAATGATCACATATAATCAAAGCACTCTGGCAATCTTACAAACCAATCAAGGTTTGAATAACATCTGTGATTTAAACCTCAGAGGAACCATTGCAGATAGATTTCCACTGATTAGGTCTTTCGGCCATCTTTCAATGATTTAACATCATTTGCTTAATTACTCATTGAATCTCCAGTATTTGAGCTTCACTGGAATAACAACCCATGAGATTTAATTGACCTTCTAACTTGTAAAACAAGCTTATGCTGCAGATCACCGCAGGGCTATTCAGGGCAATGCGGAGTCATTGGACAGCCAGTGTGTGAGGGTGGAGCATGAATACTGAAGAGTGATGCAGTGAGCCGTGTGCGAGGGTCAGGCTCACCAGGCAGAGGATGAGTCTGTCCAGGGTCACGATGTTGTACTTCCACACCATGTCGTTCAGAATCTCGATACACTTGTTCAGCTGCTGCCCCCCCGCTGACGTAGAGAACTCGTACACCAGGAAGTCGGCAAACGTCCGCACGTGGGCCACCAGCGCTCGCGCCCCGATGCGCTCCAGGACCCTGAGGACGGGAAGTCACAAAACAATTAACATGTTAGTTAGGCGTTATCATGCTAGAGTCCATCCGTCAGAATTTGGTTTGTCTGCTACACTCACTTCACTTTATTAGGTAAACATTTGCCTCTTCATCTCTCAGTCATCAATGCATTATGCTTTAAAACTCCAGAGCTTTGGTCATAAAGCATTTAAACATCCTGTTACTAAGACATATTATTGGCAGATATTGATGTTTATATGCATTTTGATTTACATTACAAGCATAGAGGTGTTTTCTCCTCCATATTATCACTGTATAATACTATACGAGACAAAAGCCAGATGTTTCAAATAGGATACAATGTATCATATAATGAAAAAAAAAAAAATTTGAAAAATTTCACTCTTCAATAAAAAAAAATTAAAAAGTGATTTCTCCAACTATTATATCATACAGTCGTGGTCAGAATTATTGGCACCCCTGATAAATAAAATCAAAGATGGCTGTTCAATGCATGTTGTTATCGTGTAGCAGGTTGTGTGTTCGATGCGTGGTAACGTGTTGCAGGTTGTGTGTTCGATGCGTGGTAACGTGTTGCAGGTTGTGTGTTCGATGCGTGTTAATGTGTAGCAAGTTGTGTGTTTGATGCGTGTTAACGTGTAGCAGGTTGTGTGTTCGATGCGTGTTAACGTGTAGCAGGTTGTGTGTTCGATGCGTGTTAACGTGTAGCAGGTTGTGTGTCCGATGCGTGTTAACGTGTAGCAGGTTGTATGTTTGATGTGTGTTAACGTGTAGCAGGTTGTGTGTTCGATGCGTGTTAATGTGTAGTAAGTTGTGTGTTCGATGCGTGTTAATGTGTAGCAAGTTGTGTGTTTGATGCGTGTTAACGTGTAGCAGGTTGTGTGTTCGATGCGTGTTAACGTGTAGCAGGTTGTGTGTTCGATGCGTGTTAACGTGTAGCAGGTTGTGTGTCCGATGCGTGTTAACGTGTAGCAGGTTGTATGTTTGATGTGTGTTAACGTGTAGCAGGTTGTGTGTTCGATGCGTGTTAATGTGTAGTAAGTTGTGTGTTCGATGCGTGTTAATGTGTAGTAAGTTGTGTGTTCGATGCGTGTTAACGTGTAGCAGGTTGTGTGTTCGATGCGTGTTAACGTGTAGCAAGTTGTATGTTTGATGCGTGTTAACGTGTAGCAGGTTGTGTGTTCGATGCATGTTAACATGTAGCAGGTTGTGTTCGATGTGTGTTGTTAACGTGTAACAGGTTGTGTGTTCGTTGTGTGTTGTTAACATGTAGCAGGTTGTGTGTTCAATGCGTGTTGTTAACATGTAGCAGGTTGTGTGTTCGTTGCGGGTTGTTAACGTGTAGCAGGTTGTGTGTTCGATGCGTGTTAATGTGTTGCAAGTTGTGTGTTCGATGCGTGTTAACGTGTAGCAGGTTGTGTGTTCGATGCGTGTTAATGTGTAGCAAGTTGTGTGTTCGATGCGTGTTAATGTGTAGCAAGTTGTGTTTTCGATGCGTGTTAACATGTAGCAGGTTGTGTGTTCGATGCGTGTTAACGTGTAGCAAGTTGTGTGTTTGATGCGTGTTAACGTGTAGCAGGTTGTGTGTTCGATGCGTGTTAACGTGTAGCAGGTTGTGTGTCCGATGCGTGTTAACGTGTAGCAGGTTGTGTGTTCGATGCGTGTTAACGTGTAGCAAGTTGTGTGTTCGATGCGTGTTAACGTGTAGCAGGTTGTGTGTCCGATGCGTGTTAACGTGTAGCAGGTTGTATGTTTGATGTGTGTTAACGTGTAGCAGGTTGTGTGTTCGATGCGTGTTAATGTGTAGTAAGTTGTGTGTTCGATGCGTGTTAACATGTAGCAGGTTGTGTGTTCGATGCGTGTTAACGTGCAGCAGGTTGTGTGTTCGATGCGTGTTAATGTGTAGCAAGTTGTGTGTTCGATGCGTGTTAACATGTAGCAGGTTGTGTGTTCGATGCGTGTTAACGTGTAGCAGGTTGTGTGTTCGATGCGTGTTAACGTGTAGCAGGTTGTATGTTTGATGTGTGTTAACGTGTAGCAGGTTGTGTGTCCGATGCGTGTTAACGTGTAGCAGGTTGTATGTTTGATGTGTGTTAACGTGTAGCAGGTTGTGTGTTCGATGGATGTTAATGTGTAGAAAGTTGTGTGTTCGATGCGTGTTAACATGTAGCAGGTTGTGTGTTCGATGCGTGTTAACATGTAGCAGGTTGTGTGTTCGATGCGTGTTGTTAACGTGTAACCGGTTGTGTGTTCGATGCGTGTTAACATGTAACATGTAGCAGGTTGTGTGTTTGATGCATGTTGTTAACGTGTAGCAGGTTGTGTGTTTGATGCATGTTGTTAACGTGTAGCAGGTTGTGTGTTCGATGCGTGTTAACATGTAACATGTAGCAGGTTGTGTGTTTGATGCATGTTGTTAACGTGTAGCAGGTTGTGTGTTTGATGCATGTTGTTAACGTGTAGCAGGTTGTGTGTTTGAGGCATGTTGTTAACGTGTAGCAGGTTGTGTGTTCGATGAGTGTTAACATGTAACATGTAGCAGGTTGTGTGTTTGATGCATGTTGTTAACGTGTAGCCGGTTGTGTGTTCGGTACATGTTCCAATCCACTAAAGACGTTATGAATCTGATGTGTGTGTATATCGTCCTAATGCACGAGAGGAGTGTTTGAGAGGACAAAGACTCTCTGAAGACTAATTACCTCTTGGTTTACTGCTAGTTGGTCAAACTAGATTAAGTTGCCGTTAAATGTATGCATTTGAGCTGATTGATCTGAGTTCATGAGGGTGTATAATGTCAGATCAATGAGGCCTACCGATCAATCACTTCCAATCAAAAACCTGTGCTATTGAAAGAAAACCAGATTGAATCCAATATTCTGTGATTATACAACACAACCAAAGCGATTTAAAAGGCCGGTCATTTATGACCCGGAACACCAGCGTATGATTTTCAACCCAGCAGCACAAGGGCAACACTGGCTCAAGGGTCAGAACAGACCGCAGTAGAGTACAAGAGACGCAGAGTAAGATGAGCCATTACATAAGCACAGCACTATCTTAAAACTAGCATTTGAATGGCGAGTCTGTGTTTATTGCCATCTGACAGTCTGAACATTGAGCTGAAAGTGTCCAGTGATTTAATATCGCGCCGCTGGTGAATCCTGCAGCCTTTGATTGCTCTGAGAGAGAAGCAGAAATGTCAGAAAGCCCTTCTGCACATATGCAGGTGTAATGAGGCAGAGCTCGTGACTGGTGAATAAAGTGGATCACACAGGAGCGCTCCATTCAGCCCAGCACAAGAAGCCTTTATACGGCCGAGAGCAGCTGCAGACCACACACACACACTTCAAATGATGCACAACAAAATAACAGCCAATCAAAGAGAGACACATGAGCGCTGCAGACACAAGACACTTATTGTGCTTGAAAAGGATGATCTGAAATCACTGTCAGATGATGTGTGGACAAACACACCAGCTAAAGGTCCAGGAACACACACTTAAATATGGTTTTGAGTGTGTGAAATGAGCAGAAAGCATAAGAGCCTTGATGGTTAAATTAAACTTAGATACGATTCTACAATTCTAAAGAATCGTTTCAGAATCATTAAAGAATGAATCACTGGATCACAATCACAATCGATTATTGTTCTCCTACTCATTAGTAGTCAAAAGAGCAGCTTGACTAGAGCTTTACTTGATGTTCAGGACATACTGAAAAGAACAGCACCTCCCTACCTCACTTCACTCTACGCTCCTTCACGCCAACTACAATCACTGAACCAGTCCCTTTCCAGACCCTTCACCCTCTCTGGTCCTCTCTGGTCCTCTCTGGTCCTCTCTGGTCATCTCTGGTCATCTCTGGTCATCTCTGGTCCTCTCTGGTCCTCTCTGGTCCTCTCTGGTCCTCTCTGTTCCTCTCTGGTCCTCTCTGTTCCTCTCTGGTCATCTCTGGTCCTCTCTGTTCCTCTCTGGTCCTCTCTGTTCCTCTCTGTTCCTCTCTGGTCATCTCTGGTCATCTCTGGTCCTCTCTGTTCCTCTCTGGTCCTCTCTGTTCCTCTCTGTTCCTCTCTGGTCATCTCTGGTCCTCTCTGTTCCTCTCTGGTCCTCTCTGGTCCTCTCTGGTCATCTCTGTTCCTCTCTGTTCCTCTCTGGTCATCTCTGTTCCTCTCTGGTCCTCTCTGGTCCTCTCTGGTCCTCTCTGGTCCTCTCTGGTCCTCTCTGGTCCTCTCTGTTCCTCTCTGGTCCTCTCTGGTCCTCTCTGGTCCTCTCTGTTCCTCTCTGTCCCTCTCTGGTCCTCTCTGTTCCTCTCTGGTCCTCTCTGTTCCTCTCTGGTCCTCTCTGGTCCTCTCTGGTCCTCTCTGTCCCTCTCTGTTCCTCTCTGTCCATCTCTGGTCCTCTCTGGTCCTCTCTGGTCATCTCTGGTCCTCTGTTCCTCTCTGGTCCTCTCTGTTCCTCTCTGGTCCTCTCTGTTCCTCTCTGGTCCTCTCTGTTCCTCTCTGTTCCTCTCTGTCCCTCTCTGTCCCTCTCTGGTCCTCTCTGTTCCTCTCTGTTCCTCTCTGGTCCTCTCTGTCCCTCTCTGGTCCTCTCTGTTCCTCTCTGTCCCTCTCTGGTCCTCTCTGGTCCTCTCTGTCCCTCTCTGTCCCTCTCTGGTCCTCTCTGTCCCTCTCTGTTCCTCTCTGGTCCTCTCTGTCACTCTCTGTTCCTCTCTGTCCCTATCTGTTCCTCTCCGGTCCTCTCTGGCCCTCTCTGGTCCTCTCTGTTCCTCTCTGTCCCTATCTGTTCCTCTCCGGTCCTCTCTGTCCCTCTCTGGTCCTCTCTGTCCCTCTCTGTTCCTCTCTGGTCCTCTCTGTCCCTCTCTGTTCATCTCTGGTCCTCTCTGGTCCTCTCTGGTCCTCTCTGTCCCTCTCTGTTCCTCTCTGGTCCTCTCTGTCCCTCTCTGGTCCTCTCTGGTCCTCTCTGTCCCTATCTGTTCCTCTCTGTCCCTCTCTGGTCCTCTCTGGTCCTCTCTGGTCATCTCTGGTCCTCTCTGGTCCTCTCTGTCCCTCTCTGGTCCTCTCTGGTCATCTCTGGTCCTCTCTGTTCCTCTCTGGTCATTTCTATTCCTCTCTGGTCCTCTCTGTTCCTCTCTGTCCCTCTCTGTTCCTCTCTGGTCCTCTCTGGTCATCTCTGGTCCTCTCTGGTCCTCTCTGTCCCTCTCTGTTCCTCTCTGGTCATCTCTGTCCCTCTCTGGTCCTCTCTGGTCATCTCTGGTCATCTCTGGTCCTCTCTGGTCCTCTCTGTCACTCTCTGTTCCTCTCTGTCCCTCTCTGGTCATTTCTGTCTCTCTCTGGTCCTCTCTGTTCCTCTCTGTCACTCTCTGGTCATTTCTGTCTCTCTCTGGTCCTCTCTGGTCCTCTCTGTCACTCTCTGTTCCTCTCTGTTCCTCTCTGGTCATTTCTGTCTCTCTCTGGTCCTCTCTGTTCCTCTCTGTTCCTCTCTGTCCCTCTCTGGTCATCTCTGTTCCTCTCTGTCCCTCTCTGGTCCTCTCTGGTCATCTCTGGTCCTCTCTGTCACTCTCTGTTCCTCTCTGTCCCTCTCTGGTCATTTCTGTCTCTCTCTGGTCCTCTCTGTTCCTCTCTGTCCCTCTCTGGTCATCTCTGTTCCTCTCTGTCACTCTCTGTTCCTCTCTGTTCCTCTCTGTCCCTCTCTGGTCATTTCTGTTCCTCTCTGTTCCTCTCTGTCCCTCTCTGGTCATCTCTGTTCCTCTCTGTCACTCTCTGTCCCTCTCTGGTCATTTCTGTCTCTCTCTGGTCCTCTCTGTTCCTCTCTGTTCCTCTCTGTCACTCTCTGGTCATTTCTGTCTCTCTCTGGTCCTCTCTGTCACTCTCTGTTCCTCTCTGTTCCTCTCTGGTCATTTCTGTCTCTCTCTGGTCCTCTCTGTTCCTCTCTGGTCATCTCTGTTCCTCTCTGTCCCTCTCTGGTCCTCTCTGGTCCTCTCTGGTCATCTCTGTCCCTCTCTGGTCCTCTCTGTCCCTCTCTGGTCATCTCTGGTCCTCTCTGGTCCTCTCTGTTCCTCTCTGTCCCTCTCTGGTCATTTCTGTCTCTCTCTGGTCCTCTCTGTTCCTCTCTGTCACTCTCTGGTCATTTCTGTCTCTCTCTGGTCCTCTCTGTCACTCTCTGTTCCTCTCTGTCCCTCTCTGGTCATTTCTGTCTCTCTCTGGTCCTCTCTGTTCCTCTCTGTCCCTCTCTGGTCATTTCTGTCTCTCTCTGGTCCTCTCTGGTCCTCTCTGTCACTCTCTGTTCCTCTCTGTTCCTCTCTGTCCCTCTCTGGTCATCTCTGGTCCTCTCTGGTCCTCTCTGTCACTCTCTGTCCCTCTCTGTTCCTCTCTGTCCCTCTCTGTCCCTCTCTGGTCATTTCTGTCCCTCTCTGGTCCTCTCTGTCCCTCTCTGGTCCTCTCTGGTCCTAGAAGTTAATGCTGGTTCTGATAGAAAGCTGTCAGAATACACAGAGCATCTCAGTTTGTTGCGTATGGGGCGGCACAGCCGCTGACCAGTCAGGGTGCCCATGCTGACCCCTGTCCACCGCCCAAAGTACTAACAGAACTGGACCACGGAGCAATGGAAGAAGGTGGCCTGGTCTGATGATCACGTGTTCTTCTGCATCACATGGACGGCCGGGTGTGTATGTGCGTGGCTTACCTGGGGAACACATGGCACAGGTGCACTATGGGAAGAAGGCGTGGCGGCGGAGGCAGTGATGCTTTGGGCAATGTTCTGCTGGGAAACCTTGGGTCCTCCATCCATGTGGATGTGACTTTGACACGTCCCACCTACCTAAGCATTGTTGAGCCCATGTCCAGCCTCTCATGAGAACGGTATTCCCTGTGGCTGTGGCTCTTTCAGCAGATAATGCGCCGCCACAAAGCACAAATGCTTCAGGAATGCTTTGAGGAGCACAACAACGAGTTTGAGTCCAAATTCCCCAGATCTCAATCCAATCGAGCATCTGTGGGATGAGCTGAACAAACAAGTCCGATCCATGGAGACCCCACCTCGCAACTTACAGGACTTAAAGGATCTGCTGCAAACATCTTGGTACCAGGTACCACAGCACACCTTCAGGGGTCTAGAGGAGTCCATGCCTCGACGGGTCAGCAAAAGCGTCTGCTAAATGTATAAATGCCCAGATGAATGATGTCAGAGGCGAGTGCTCACCTGAAGCCGATCTGGTTGATGTGGTCCGTCTCCAGAAGCATCTTCCACAGCAGACACAGGAAGAGCGGCGGCGAGCCCTGCATGGAGAAGTGTGTGATGATGTCGTTCTCATTGGTCATAGATTTCCACTTCCTGTACTCCTCCTCCACGTTCTTCTTCAGGTTAAAGCGGCTCTCCTGAGGAACATTATTCTGCTTGAAGAACGCCTGGAAGAAGAACACAAGAGAGAAGGGAAGTTATTATTAATTGGCCCGTTCACAAGTAGGGCGGCCCCTGACTAGTAGTCGTTCCATTCATTTATCGACTGTGTGAGTGTGTGTGAGAGTACCTGCAGCGGAGCAGGGAAGCAGCTGAGTGTGTGAGAGGCCCAGTTATGAGGTGTGAAGTTCATGATGGTCTGCAGGATGTCTTTACACCAGGTGCCCTGAATAGAGTCCGAGCCGGTGAAGAAATCTGCAGTGCACAGACGGGAGGCGTTAGCACATTATTCACAAACACATTTAGAAAAAAAAAGTTATTCTTAAACATGTTGCCTTCACAATGGAAACGAAAAAAGCTCTTTATTTAAATATTTACAGTGAAATATAATGTCGGAGATATTCTATAAGTTAGAGATTTCACATCAGTGGTCACATCATTTTACAAACAATGGTGCTTTCTCCAGAAAACATTATAATGTTTCAGAAGTGTAACGTATCTGCTAGTTGCCAAGCTTAATCAATAAACACCTTTTTGATATATAAAAAAAAAATTTCACTGGTGAGTGTCACTGTGTTACTTAGAACAAGGAGAAGGTATTTAGATTGTAGAAATAAATGTAATATAAAGAACCTTGACATTTTGTATCTATCCATCCATCCATCCTTTGATCCATCAATCCATCCTTTGATCCATCAATCCATCATCCATCCTTCAATCCACCCATCAATCCATCCGTCAATCAATCCTTCAATCCACCCATCAATCAATCCATCAATCCACCCATCAATCAATCCATCAATCCACCCTTTGATCCATCAATCCATCCGTCAATCAATCCTTCAATCCATCCATCAATCCATCCATCAATCCATCCTTTGATCCATCAATCCACCCATCAATCCATCCATCAATCCATCCTTTGATCCATCAATCCATCCGTCAATCAATCCTTCAATCCATCCATCAATCCATCCATCAATCCATCCTTTGATCCATCAATCCATCCATCAATCCATCCATCAATCCACCCATCAATCCATCCATCAATCCATCAATCCATCCGTCAATCAATCCTTCAATCCATCCATCAATCCATCCATCAATCCATCAATCCATCCGTCAATCAATCCTTCAATCCATCCATCAATCCATCCATCAATCCATCCTTTGATCCATCAATCCACCCATCAATCCACCCATCAATCCATCCTTTGATCCATCAATCCATCCGTCAATCAATCCTTCAATCCACCCATCAATCCATCCATCAATCCACCCATCAATCCATCCTTTGATCCATCAATCCATCCGTCAATCAATCCTTCAATCCACCCATCAATCCATCCATCAATCCACCCATCAATCCATCCGTCAATCCACCCATCAATCCATCCGTCAATCCACCCATCAATCCATCCATCAATCCACCCATCAATCCATCCGTCAATCCACCCATCAATCCATCCATCAATCCACCCATCAATCAATCCTTCAATCCACCCATCAATCCATCCTTTGATCCATCAATCCATCATCCATCCATCATCCATCCATCAATCCATCCTTTGATCATCCTCCAATCCATCCATCAATCCACCCATCAATCCATCCTTCAATCCATCCACCAATCCACCCATCAATCCATCCACCAATCCACCAATCAAATCCATCCACCCACCGACCCATCCATTCACCCACCCATCCATCCACGACCCATCCATTCACTCACCCATCCACCCACCCATTCATCCACCAACACCCATCCACCCACCGACCGACCATCCATCCATCCATCCATCCACCCATCCATCAATCCATCCTCCATCCACCCATCTACCAATTCATCCTTCAATCCATCCATCCATCTTCAATCAATCCATCCATCCATCCATCCATTCATCCACCGACTCAGCCATATATCCACCCATCCACCGACCCATCCATTCACCCACCCATCCATCCACCAATCCACCCATCCATCCATCCACCCATCCATCCACCCATCCATCCACCCATCCATCCATCCATCCATCCATCCATCCATCCATCCATCCATCCATCCATCCATCCACCTATCCATCCACCCTTCCATCCTTCAATCCTTCCTTTAATCCATCCATCCATCCATCCATCCATCCATCCATCCATCCATTCATCCATTCATCCATCCATCCATCCATCATTTTGAACTCAAGACCAGCTCACTTCAACTGTAATTTATGGGACATAAAAGCAATTCCAAGCAAGCTGAAACCGGTGTGAGATTACAGTATGCATTAAATGTACCCTCAGTACCGATCAAAACGTTATCAAAATGATCAGAAACAACTTAAAACACTGTATTATGCATGACAGACAAGTAATTTGCTGGTCATTTAGTAAAGAACTATGCACTCAAACGCATTGAGAGTTTTCTATTTTGGTTGAAAATGATGTGGTGTAAGTCGCCCCAAAGTAAATAACTAATGATTTTTTTCCAATAGAAATTAATAAAATGAAAAATGTACTTTAGCTGGACAATAACTTTTGTCTAGAGCGGCTGTACAGCCAAAACAATCTTCCATTATTTTCCTGCTATCGCTGTAAAGCTGCTTTGAAACATCTGTATTGTAAAAACGCTGTATAAATGAAGCTGACTTGACTACCCTAAATTATATAACGACCCCTGCACAGAAAACGAATCGTTGAGACTATTCGCCAAACAAACAATGATGATCATCAGAAGTGTGTATTACTGGTGTGCATACCTGTGACATGTGTGGCTCGAGCCAGCGTGAGGATCAGCGCTCGGTTCAGCTCCTCTGACTCGGCAGACAGCACAGTTTTAGGGTCGTTGAGGAAGCGTGTGAACTGCGGCTGAACCTCTGAACTCCCCAGAGCCGTGATCAGCCTCAGAGCGGTGCTCTCAACACTGCTCACACACACACACACACACACACACACACACACACACACACACACACACACACACACACACACACACACACACACACACACACACACACACACACACACACACACACACACACACACACACACACACACACACACAGTGAGACATCATTATGTGTTCTGTTTCACAAACTATTTAAAATAGGTGGACATTATATTCTGCACACGTCTCATCCAACAGTGTTTTGTTCATTAGCTTGAAGCAAGAAGTCGTGCTGGTGCGAGTGTGTGGGCGGAGTCTCACCAGAGGTGCAGCTGGTTCTGATTGGTCTGGGGAACAGCGGCGAGCGAGTGAAGGTGTGACAGCAGCTGCACGCGGTAATGAGGCTGAATGTGGTGCATGCGGTAACTGAACATCTCCAGCAGCGTGTGCAGAATCCCCCACGCGTGCGACTTGAACACGTTGGGCAGAAGCTGACCTGGTGGAGGGTCAGAGACACACACAGTCACATCAGAGAACAGAACATGAACAACATGTGACATGTGTGCGTCAGACTTACTGATGAAGCCCTTGATGCCGAGGGACTCGATCTCCATGTACACCAGCAGTCGGCTGTACGTCTCCACTAAGGCGGGGGCCAGGGCAAGACTAGACTTGGCCTGGGCCAGTTTAATGACACGGGTTGCAATGCTGTGGATCAAGCTAATGGGAAGAACAGAAGCTCCTCTGAGAATGTGGCATTGGATAAGCACAACTACAGCACATCACACTGGCATATGATCTGTGGGATTTCAGACGTGATGTTCTCAAAGAACAGACAAGAGCTGAAAAATGGAGGAAATTATAAACTAGCCACATTACGGGAACATTGTTCCATCGTATTTGAGAATGTAGAGAAATTACACCCCTTTTGGGGTGCAATTAAGCAAACTGTGAAGGCTATTATTTCTAAAGACCTTCCTCTTGAACCTTCTTTTATCATTTTAGGCTTATATCCCAAGCACACAGGATATACAAAAAGCGAGAAGCTGTTCATTGATATATGTTTATTACAAGCGAAAATGTTGATTGCACTGCACTGGAAAATCATAAGAAGACCAAGTATTGGACAGTGGGTTAAGCAGGTGTTGGCTACTCTTCCATTGGAGCGCATTACTTACTTGCTAAAAGGAAAAAAGGACTTGTTTGAAAGTATTTGGAGACCTTTCATGCTTTTTGCAGGAGGTACAGACTTAACAGAAGATCAAGAGGAGGACGATGCTCATGAATCATTTCACAGTCAGTGATCTGCTCGTTGGGAGATGGTGGGTCTCTGTTAACTTGTGTCAAAGGACATTATGGATATAACATTTTATACATGGTAACATTGTACTTTGTGTCTGAGAGGGGGTTCTGTTGTATGTCATTTCAAATTCAAAAAAGACAAATAAACATAATGTTGGGAAAAAAAATTAAAAATAGCCACATTACTTGCAGTGGCAGGATGGGAACATTCATTTGTGACACAATGTGTTGTTTGGCTGTGAATAAATGCGTCTTCAGTATAATATCCCATAATACTGCCTGAATGGACCCTAAAACGTCCAAGGTCAGAACATGCTGTGATGATTTCACAAAGTATCTCAAAGTGAAGACAGCAGGAACATTCAGTTCTCAGCACACATCTGTCTCAGATCAGAAGAGGCATAGAAGATAACAAAGGTGTGTGTGTGTGTGTGTGTGTGTGTGTGTATTAGATGTTTCACAGCGCGTCAGATGTGAAGAGAATCACACGTCAGCGTTTATCCCTTTATAAACGAATAGCGATGCAGATCACACTTCTCTGGCCTCCTGTCATGATGCCTTACTCAGCAGGACCAGACAGCCAATCAGAACACATTACCGGTCAAAAGTCTCCTCTCACCTCATCTTGGCATGGACAGTGAGGGAGTCCAGCAGGTTCATGGGTAAAGGCGTGACCGAGCCGGATGCCATGCAGTTGGTGCCGGGCAGGGTGATCCGCATGCTGCCGTTCCCATAGATGGTCTCCACCAGGACGCCCATGGGCAGCGTGAAGCACTCTGAGTTTGTGGAGTACGCATTACACAGCAGGGCGATCTTATAGTCCGTCATGGGCAGACTCTTATTGCGCAGACTCTGCTGAAGAAACCTGAACACACAGAGAGAGAAGAAGAAGCAGGTGTGTGTGGTTGGACAGTCGGTCCATGTGGAGCGTGTGTGAGAGTTTGTGTGAGTGTGTGTGTGTGTGTGTGTGTGAGAGTGTGTGTGTGTGTGTGAGAGTGCGTGTGAGAGTGTGTGTGTGTGAGCGTGCGTGTGTGAGCGTGCGTGTGTGAGAGTGCGTGTGTGAGAGTGCGTGTCTGAGAGTGCGTGTCTGAGAGTGCGTGTCTGAGAGTGCGTGTCTGAGAGTGCGTGTGTGAGAGTGCGTGTCTGAGAGTGCGTGTCTGAGAGTGCGTGTCTGAGAGTGCGCGTGTGTGAGAGTGCGTGTGTGAGTGCGCGCGTGTGAGTGCGCGTGTGTGAGAGTGCGTGTCTGAGAGTGCGTGTGTGAGAGTGCGTGTCTGAGAGTGCGTGTCTGAGAGTGCGCGTGTGTGAGAGTGCGTGTGTGTGTGAGAGTGCGCGTGTCTGAGAGTGCGTGTCTGAGAGTGCGTGTGTGTGTGACTGTAAGAGTGTGTGAGACAGAGTGTGTGTGTGTGTGACTGTAAGAGTGTGTGAGACAGAGTGTGTGTGTGTGTGTGTATGTCAGAGTGAGTGTATGTCAGAGTGTGTGTGTGTGAGAGTGAGTGTCTGAGAGTGAGTGTCTGAGAGTGAGTGTCTGAGAGTGAGTGTCTGAGAGTGAGTGTCTGAGAGTGAGTGTCTGAGAGTGAGTGTCTGAGAGTGAGTGTCTGAGAGTGAGTGTCTGAGAGTGAGTGTCTGAGAGTGCGTGTGTGAGAGTGCGTGTGTGAGTGCGTGTGTGAGAGTGCGTGTCTGAGAGTGCGTGTCTGAGTGTGCGTGTCTGAGAGTGCGTGTGTGAGAGTGCGTGTGTGAGAGTGCGCGTGTGTGAGAGTGCGTGTCTGAGAGTGCGTGTGTGAGAGTGCGTGTCTGAGAGTGCGTGTGTGAGAGTGCGTGTGTGAGAGTGCGCGTGTGTGAGAGTGCGTGTCTGAGAGTGCGCGTGTGTGAGAGTGCGTGTGTGAGAGTGCGCGTGTGTGAGAGTGCGCGTGTGTGAGAGTGCGCGTGTGTGAGAGTGCGCGTGTGTGAGAGTGCGCGTGTGTGAGAGTGCGCGTGTCTGAGAGTGCGTGTCTGAGAGTGCGTGTCTGAGAGTGCGTGTCTGAGAGTGCGTGTCTGAGAGTGCGTGTCTGAGAGTGCGTGTCTGAGAGTGCGTGTCTGAGAGTGCGTGTCTGAGAGTGCGTGTCTGAGAGTGCGTGTCTGAGAGTGCGTGTGTGTGTGACTGTAAGAGTGTGTGAGACAGAGTGTGTGTGTGTGTATGTCAGAGTGAGTGTATGTCAGAGTGTGTGTGTGTGTGAGAGTGAGTGTCTGAGAGTGAGTGTCTGAGAGTGCGTGTGTGAGAGTGCGTGTGTGAGAGTGCGTGTGTGAGAGTGCGTGTGTGAGAGTGCGTGTCTGAGAGTGCGCGTGTGTGAGAGTGCGCGTGTGAGAGAGTGCGTGTCTGAGAGTGCGTGTGTGAGAGTGCGTGTGTGAGAGTGCGTGTGTGAGAGTGCGTGTGTGAGAGTGCGTGTGTGAGAGTGCGTGTGTGTGTTACTGTAAGAGTGTGTGAGACAGAGTGTGTGTGTGTGTGTGTGTATGTCAGAGTGAGTGTATGTCAGAGTGTGTGTGTGTGTGTGTGAGTGAGTGTGTGCGAGAGTGTGTGTCTTACTCATGGTGCAGCTTGAGCGAGTGTGGGATGGGGATCTGGAGTTTGGAGTTGCCGTTCTGGGCTTTGCGGTTCAGGTGAATCCAAATGCAGGTCATGGCGAAGGCGTGAGTGGACTGGGGCTTATTGATGTCCGGCACTGGAATGCACTACACACACAAAACAAAGCCAAACGCATTTCAGAACACTGGTCAAGATGAATGCAAGAGTCCATCAGCAGTCATGGGCGGAGTAATGCTAATAGAGCAGAGTCTCTCAGCAGTTGTGGGTGGAGTCTATGCTAATAGGGCCGAGTCTGTCAGCAGTCGTGGGTGGAGTCTATGCTAATAGGGCCGAGTCTGTCAGCAGTCGTGGGTGGAGTCTATGCTAATAGGGCCGAGTCTGTCAGCAGTCGTGGGTGGAGTCTATGCTTGTAGGGCCGAGTCTGTCAGCAGTCGTGGGTGGAGTCTATGCTAATAGGGCCGAGTCTGTCAGCAGTCGTGGGTGGAGTCTGTCAGCAGTTGTGGGTGGAGTCTATGCTAATAGGGCCGAGTTTGTCAGCAGTCGTGGGCGGAGTAATGCTAATAGAGCAGAGTCTCTCAGCAGTTGTGGGTGGAGTCTATGCTAATAGGGCCGAGTCTGTCAGCAGTCGTGGGTGGAGTCTATGCTTGTAGGGCCGAGTCTGTCAGCAGTCGTGGGTGGAGTCTATGCTAATAGGGCCGAGTTTGTCAGCAGTCGTGGGCGGAGTAATGCTAATAGAGCAGAGTCTCTCAGCAGTTGTGGGTGGAGTCTATGCTAATAGGGCCGAGTCTGTCAGCAGTCGTGGGTGGAGTCTATGCTAATAGGGCCGAGTCTGTCAGCAGTCGTGGGTGGAGTCTATGCTAATAGGGCCGAGTCTGTCAGCAGTCGTGGGTGGAGTCTATGCTAATAGGGCCGAGTTTGTCAGCAGTTGTGGGTGGAGTCTATGCTAATAGGGCCGAGTCTGTCAGCAGTTGTGGGTGGAGTCTATGCTAATAGGGCCGAGTCTGTCAGCAGTTGTGGGTGGAGTCTATGCTAATAGGGCCGAGTCTGTCAGCAGTCGTGGGTGGAGTCTATGCTAATAGGGCCGAGTCTGTCAGCAGTTGTGGGTGGAGTCTATGCTAATAGGGCCGAGTCTGTCAGCAGTCGTGGGTGGAGTCTATGCTTGTAGGGCCGAGTCTGTCAGCAGTCGTGGGTGGAGTCTATGCTAATAGAGCAGAGTCTGTCAGCAGTCGTGGGTGGAGTCTATGCTAATAGGGCCGAGTCTGTCAGCAGTCGTGGGTGGAGTCTATGCTAATAGGGCCGAGTCTGTCAGCAGTCGTGGGTGGAGTCTATGCTAATAGGGCCGAGTCTGTCAGCAGTCGTGGGTGGAGTCTATGCTTGTAGGGCCGAGTCTGTCAGCAGTCGTGGGTGGAGTCTATGCTAATAGGGCCGAGTCTGTCAGCAGTCGTGGGTGGAGTCTATGCTAATAGGGTGGAGTCTGTCAGCAGTCATGGGTGGAGTCTATGCTAATAGGGCCGAGTCTGTCAGCAGTCGTGGGTGGAGTCTATGCTAATAGGGTGGAGTCTGTCAGCAGTCGTGGGTGGAGTATGCTAATAGGGCGGAGTCTGTCACAAGAATGGCTTGTTCTGAGACGCTGCTTATGATTTTTGGGGAGTAAAAAAGAATGGGTGGATTCTCACCATTATAGGGTGGTTGTGTATCACACTGGACACACACTTTTATGTTCAAACACCATGTAAAAGTGAATTTTGCATAATAGGTGCGCTTCAAATTTGCTGAAGGATATCTCACATGCTAGTGTGTCCAAACAATGGCTGTCCATTGAAAGTGAGTTATGCAGCAGTCTGGGAAGTTAGGACACGGTTTCAGAAAGGAACGATAACAACTCGTTCCCCCTGATTCCATAAAATTGCGTAAAAGCCGCACAAAAAGATCAAAGCTCTCATTTTATTCAATGTTTGCCATCTCAGTGGAGCGAGAGCTGGCGTTACACAGGAGCTAACAGCCGGACTTAAAGGGATCCGCAGTCTGCAGTGCATTCAGACTCCTCAGCTCGTTTGATGGGGAAATCTCTAATGCTTTCCTCTGGGCGAGCGTCTAATTGCCTTGTGCTCTTTACATCCGCTGGTTAAGCTAATGGCTGCTGGGCAGTCGCAGCACATCTGTCTTCCACAGCTGCTGTGTGCTAACGGCTGGAAAACAGCAGCCCAGCGCACGGAGATCCGCTTTAATTAGCTGTCCTGCTGGGGTTTTTATTTTTTACATAGCGCTTTTAACAATGCAGATTGTTTCAAAGCAGCTTTACAGTGTTAAAGGTCCCGTTCTTCGTGATCCCATTGTTCAAACTTTAGTTATTGTGTAATGTTGCTGTTAGAGCATAAATAATACCTGTACAATTATAAAGCTCAAAGTTCAATGCCAAGCGAGATATTTTATTTAACAGAAGTTCCCTTTCAAAGCCTACAGCGAACGGCCGGATTGGACTACATCCTGGTACTTCCTTCATAAATGACGTCACTCGAACACTGAGCACATGCATCTCTGGTAAGAGGCGTGACCTTTCCGTGTAACGTGCGCTAAGCTGCTGTCCAATCACAACACAGGAACCGCTGGCACAATCAGAACTCGTTACGTATTTCTGAAGGAGGGACTTCATAGAACAAGGAACTCATCAGCCGTTTTTAGGACAGTGAGAACAGCGGTGTACAGATGAGTACATTGTGTTAAAAATACTGTGTTTTTTTACACGTGAAACATGATCACATGTTATATTGCACACTGTGAACACAATCAAAGCTTCAAAAACACACGAAGAACGGGACCTTTAAACAGGAATATAATGCAGCATAATTTTATTCAGCCGTACAGCCATTCTGGAGAAAACAGTGATGTCATCAGTTTATTTCAATTATCATACAGTGACAGTGTGGGCTTTAGATCAGTAATTTAGTTTATATGGTTAATTTAGTTTAATAATTAGATTTATTTCGATGTTTAGTTGAACATGTAGTGTCCCCAACTGAGCACGCCAAGCCAGAGGCAACAGTGGCAAGGAAACCAAAACCCCATCAGGAGCAGAATGGAGGAAAATAAACCTTGGAGAAACCAGGCTCAGTCGGGGGGGCAGTTCTCCTCTGGCCAATTAACAAACAGCGTATGATTATTACACGGACACACGGACAGCTCTGACGGCTACACACTGCGTGCAAACATCACTAATCACACCAACTGCCCAAATGACTATTTTAGGGAGCTGATACTGTCAGCACTAATAACGCCGGTCTGTTGAGTATATATGAGCTTTAAAACATTCAGTGGGAATTTACTAAGAGCTGAATCTGCACACATCAGGATAAACGGGCATAGCGCTCTGATCAACATCGGCTCATGAATCATGATCACTAGAAAGTGTACACAAACATCCCTTTCACAAGGGTTAATTTACCAGCTGCTTTCAAGTGGCGGTACTAGCGCGATGTAAAAAGCAGAGTTTAGTGAATAAAGCAGTAATAACAGTAATGAGCCTAATTTAGACACAACTTTGTGAGGCGTGTTTGAGCAGAATGTAATGAGAGTTCATTTAAATATTTTAAGTGAGACTTCACAGGGTTCCCACTCTTTCATGAACACCAGATTCATTTTTTGATTTATTTTAAATCAAGCAGAATAAATACGATGAAGGTGTGTGTTACAGCCAATCTATCAAACACCTGTACCTGTGTCTGTCATTACTGCAGGAACACTAAGGCATAAACTGACAACTACAACACACTTCCCAATGAGGAAAGAGGCTGGTGTTCAAGAGCGAGCGGGTTTGAACGGGAGATGCCGTTTGCAGCTCTTATTCCTGCTTTTAACATTTATTTCACACTGGTTTTAGTTTTTTCTTTTTTATAAATCATTACTTAATTAAAACATCAAAATATAGAGATAGTATTGTATTCATGAATTTTCCAATTAAATGAAAAGATATGGACATGTTAATTGTTAGGCATTAAAAATATGCAAAATTATTTATACATTTTTATTAAGGCTTTTAAGACCTGCACAGGCTGATATCAGTGTTTATGGAAAGTTTCCTAAACCATAAAATGACTGTAAAAAAAAGGACTTTCCTTTATATTAATACTAATAAAACTTAATATTTATATTAATAAGTTCTAGATATATTATTATTCTACATTTTTTAAAAGCACATTAGCTTCTCATCGATCCACCAGTTAACATTTACAACTCTGTGTGTAAGCAGCGTAAAAATATGGGTTAATATGCATTAGTGCGAACCAGTGTTCATTTTGACAGCAAATTTTGATTTAGTTTTAGTCATAGTCTTTTGACTAAAATGCCATTTAGTTTTAATCATATTTTAGTCACCTGAATTGTTTCATAAGATGAGATTTTAGTCGATTAAATCTACAGTAGATTCCTAAAATCTAATGAGTTTAGTTCAATTGTAATACATTAAGCATTTAAGCGTCACATAACCGACTGTCACTTGAACTGACATTTTGACATCATTTTGTTTTTGACATTAAAAATACACAAAAGAGCTCAATTCACTTTGTTTGTTTTTTAAAAACATCTATATAGTTTTTATAACTTTGTATTTCTGTTTTAGTCAGTAGGCCATATCAGGCTAAGCTAAAGCTTCAAATAAGTAATGGGTCCTATCTAAAGCTACTCTGTCAGCTCAAGCTTTTGTCAAATCTGTCATGTTTCCAAGAAACAAAACATGTACATATACACACACATATAAAAACTGGCCCCCGGGTGTGTCCACAACATCGAATCTGGACACCTTTTATATAAGTTTGGACACCCCTGACTTGAAAACAGGACGTTTGGTCACCCTACATTTAAGTCCTGTCCTGTCCCTAATATAACAATGTTCTATCCATACAGAGGGGGCATACTTTAAATGTAATGAAATTAATAAGGACTCTTTGAGTAAACTTCGAGTATCATTTGAGTATCTCATTGCCGGGCTGAGTGTCCTGGTTTTCGGTAATCAAAATATGGTCACACTACTTAAATGTTTAAACTGACAGGACCTAAAACACATGCAAATGATGAACTTTCGCTCCATGATGGTTAAACTTTGCAATCAATCTGAGAATCACATGCATTTCGTAACGTGGCGCCTGCTCTTTGTATGGATCAACTACGATCCCCATACATCCAACAGTGTGACTATCACGGATCGATGCTTAACCAATATATCGTGCAGCCCCAGTCCCCACGCGTCCCAGAGCCTGTCCTAACTGCACTGTGAGCCAAAGCGTCTGCTAAGTGATGACTAATAACCGACTGAATAATAGAGGTGTAACCCGCTAGCAGAGCAGACCGGAGTCAATGACGCCTTGATCAGATGACCTTCACCTACAGCATGTTTAGAGTGTCACATTATGAATTCATGAGCTCCTGCAGAGCCACTCACCTCTTTCTCAGGATACAGCAGGTCGAACAGCTTCATGACGGGCAGGAAGTCGGCCAGATCGTTCTTCTGAATGCTCCCGGAGATGAACTGCAGCAGCACCCACATCAGGTGATCCCGTCCCTTGATCAAGCCCCGACCGGCCAGCTGTCCAGAACAAGAGGGACAAACACACGGTCAGTGAAACACAGGTCCAGAAGTGATCGGAAAGGAGGAGAAGGGTTCTTCACATGTGAGAATGTGTGCTTTTGTGTGGCTCTGTCCCACATGGGACCTTACGGACTACTGATGATAGATGTCATTGTATGGACGGCAGTGAAGAGAGTAATGCTGCGTTCACACCAAACACGAATAGAGCGTCAAAATCATGTCTCCCGCATCTATGCTTGAACATTTTGAATCCATTTGCGCGCCTACTGAATCTGAATCTGAATCTAAGAATCTGGCAATACGATACGCATCACGATACAGGGGTTACAATACGATATATTGTTATACATTGCGATATTTCTTTTCTTTTTTTTT
This sequence comes from Romanogobio albipinnatus, assembly GCA_023566225.1. Classification (NCBI taxonomy): domain Eukaryota; kingdom Metazoa; phylum Chordata; class Actinopteri; order Cypriniformes; family Gobionidae; genus Romanogobio; species Romanogobio albipinnatus. The sequence continues at coordinate 1,447,626 of CM042256.1, read as the reverse complement.
CTTTTTTTAGAAAGATCTAATTAAAAAGATTAAAGAACGGAACCATATGCATAAATCTGACAAGTAATTAATGCAGTATCATTTATATCACTAATAACCATGTTGTGCAATCTAAGTTAAGGGAACTAGTAAAGTGACTTTATGTGTATATGTTTTAAAGGTTCACAGTATAGCAGTTTTTAATTTCTAAACTATTTAACAGAAAGTGCATAGTCCATTCCATGACTGAATGACTGCTTGTTTTATATTTAATACTGTAAAGCAGTCTATTGTATAAAGTGCTATTTAAAGGACTGAACTGCAGAGCTGGTGCATCATATCCACATCTCTATGATCGGATGCTTTCGTTCTGCTGCCAGCGCTGTCAATTCTGTTGTGTGTTTATTTTGTGAATGAGAGGACGTGCTGAACATATTCTATTGAAACGCTTCTCAGCAGTGCGGATGACGTCAGGATATAAAGCGAGCTCTCAGATTCAACGCGTTTCCCGAGTATTTGACTTGGCCTATTTTGCAAACAAAATGACTAGCTCTGTGTACCACGGGAGTGGAATAATTCTATCGTCTTGTGAGCTGGGTTTGCTAATGCAAACACAAGTGATGCGCGCACCTTCACCTCACGCTTCTCCGGCTCCGCATCAGACACGTTCTGAGATAACACTGCCATCTAGCGGTTGGGTTTTATAGAACTCTGGTTTAAAACGAACACAAAGCCACGAATCTCGGATGTAAATAAAGAAATATATAAATATCGATACAATGTTTTTGAGAATCGATACAGTATCGCCAAACATAATATCGTGATATTCACGTGTATCAATATTTTCTTACACCCCTATTGGACGCGCGTATAAATTGAGCCTTTGAAGCGAACGTTAGATGCACGTTCAAGGCGCTCCAGGAGAAATATGTCATAAAACACCACTCTGCCTCTTTTCATTTTCATTAAAAACATACACTCACTTAAAGGATTATTAGGAACACACACTAATACTGTGTTTGACCCCCTTTCGCCTTCAGAACTGCCTTAATTCTACGTGGCATTGATTCAACAAGGAGCTGAAAGCATTCTTTAGAAATGTTGGCCCATATTGATAGGATAGCATCTTGCAGTTGATGGAGATTTGTGGGATGCACATCCAGGGCACGAAGCTCCCGTTCCACCACATCCCAAAGATGCTCTATTGGGTTGAGATCTGGGGACTGTGGGGTCATTTTAGTCCAGTGAACTCATTGTCATGTTCAAGAAACCAATTTGAAATGATTGGAGCTTTGTGACATGGGGCATTATCCTGCTGGAAGTAGCCATCAGAGGATGGGCACATGCTGGTCATAAAGGGATGGACATGGTCAGAAACAATGCTCAGGTAGGCCGTGGCATTTAAACGATGCCCAATTGGCACTAAGGGGCCTAAAGTGTGCCAAGAAAACATCCCCCACACCATTACACCACCACCACCAGCCTGCACAGTGGTAACAAGGCATGATGGATCCATGTTCTCATTCTGTTTACGCCAAATTCTGACTCTACCATCTGAATGTCTCAACAGAAATCCAGACTCATCAGACCAGGCAACATTTTTCCAGTCTTCAACTGTCCAATTTTGGTGAGCTGGTGCAAATTGTAGCCTCTTTTTCCTATTTGTAGTGGAGATGAGTGGTACCCGGTGGGGTCTTCTGCTGTTGTAGCCCATCCGCCTCAAGGTTGTGCGTGTTGTGGCTTCACAAATGCTTTGCTGCATCTCGGTTGTAACGAGTGGTTATTTCAGTCAAAGTTGCTCTTCTGTCAGCTTGAATCAGTCGGCCCATTCTCCTCTGACCTCTAGCATCAACAAGGCATTTTGGCCCACAGGACTGCCGCATACTGGATGTGTTTCCCTTTTCACACCATTCTTTGTAAACCCTAGAAATGGTTGTGCGTGAAAATCCCAGTAACTGAGCAGATTGTGAAATACTCAGACCGGCCCGTCTGGCACCAACAACCATGCCACGCTCAAAATTGCTTAAATCCCCTTTCTTTCCCATTCTGACATTCAGTTTGGAGTTCAGGAGATTGTCTTGACCAGGACCACACCCCTAAATGCATTGAAGCAACTGCCATGTGATTGGTTGATTAGATAATTGCATTAATGAGAAATTGAACAGGTGTTCCTAATAATCCTTTAGGTGAGTGTATAATAAGCATTAATAGCCTACATTATCTTCACTGCATGTGTATTTAAATATCCTTAAAAATAAAAGTTATGAAACTTCTCTTTGCCCTCAGTCAAAACGATTTGGCAGACAACAAATAATTCATGAGACCAAAGATCGGCCGTTAGATCCACACAAGACGAACCACCACAAGACATCAGAGCCAGCGGCTGAAGGACTGGCCGAGGAAAGGCTGCTCTCGCCGGGGTTAATGAGCGCTGAGCGCCTGATCCACTGGAGCTCACAACTCCACACACACAAGATTTTTTTTTTTTTTAAATAGGCGCTCTCTTTATAAATAAACCACAGATTTGAGCTTTAAACAACTGCATTCTCACCTGAAAAAACTTCATTTTGTGACACAGTAGTATTTTTAAATGATGCAGGGTTTCTCATCACATCACTTCACCACGTGACCGCAGCGAGCAGGCTCCTGATTGGTTAACACGGCGCGAATTGATGCCAAAGTTCAAAGTTTGGGCGTCAGACGTGAATTTGCTTGAAACGCGTGAATGCACAAAAGCACCACTCGCGTGTAACGCGCAAGACGCTCAATTCGCGTCCAATTCTCGTAATTTGAGCGAACTGGAGGCGCAAATGAGCCGGAATCGCGTCCATTGCGCCGTTCGAAACGCGTCTATCGCGCCGCAGGACCTCCAGACACGCGTCAACGCGCCTTTCCATTGACTTAACATTGAAATCACTCACTCCTGACGTTCTATTCGCGTTTGGTGTGAATGCAGCATAAGTCATTGGGGTTTGGATCAGCGTGGCTGGAGAGTAAGTGGTCACTAAGTCGAAGTGGTACTATTCCTTGAAGCCTCGAAGAGGACGAGCTGTAGGCACCATTTGGGACACGGACCCATATGAGCGTTTACCTTCTGATGGAGCGACAGCACCATGTGAGGGAAGCTGGCGAACTGGAACAGGACGAAGAAGATGAGCTGGCTGGAGAGGTGCTGCCACAGGAGCTGACTGGTGCCACCGTCGTCAAACTGCTCCTCCGTCTCGGACCGCTCCATGGCGTACACCACCAGATCCACCAGCTGGTCCTCCAGAACCGGACATCTCTGCTTGTGCTGCAATAGGGCAGAACAGTGGACAGGAGCGCACTCTTACACAGACCACAACCACTACACACACCAGTAACCGGGCCTGTGGAAACACTTCACACACGGCCTGAACGACACACACTGCCGGCTCATCTGGAGACGCTTCAGTTTACTACACACTCACTGGATAGTGTACGTACTGTAGTGTGCTAAAACTATAATCTTCAGCATCTATCGGACTTCCTCCTCATTACTTCAACACGATTAGCCAAACGGATGAGCGCTGAATAGGCATCGCTATGCCGGTTATTGTCAGAATACAAAAAAGAACAATAGAACCAAAATGCGAGCAAAATCAGAAATTAGTATGAAAGTGACACAAGTTGACCTAAAATGTCCTCAGTTTTATAATGTCAGCTGGATGGTCTGATTTTTTGATTTCTCAAGAATGGATTATGTCATAAAACCCCGTCCAATCGGACAGAAGGGGCCGTCTGATTGACTGACCAGAGCAGAGACACATGTTGTTTGGGACACGCCATTGCGATTATAAACCAGCAAGCAGGGAAACTCATATGTGAAGGCAACATGAAGGAAATAATGTTGTTTAGTTGCCATCAAACTATTATATTAATTACTATTTAATACGCGCATGGAAAAGATTATGGTAGGGGTATGAAAAATATAAATAATACCTAAATAATGCAAAGAAAATAAAAGTAGAAATCCAACTCATTTAGGAGACACTTTAATAATAGTCATAAATCCAGCGATTTATGGATGGGTGATTTCTGTAGTGGAGTTTGAGTAAATGAGGAGGAAGTGTAGAGTGTGTGTTATTAGAGGGTCAATGACAAATAAGAAAAATAATAATTAAGCAAAAGAGTTTTAAAATGCATTTTTATGTCCAAAAAATGAATGAATGGTGTTGATTCATATTGGTTTTGGGTAATTCCACGCAAAAATGTCACATCCATAACGCCAACTAAATACCATGGCATTGTGTTGGTGTTATGGATGTGACAGTTTTCCGTGGAATTGCCCTTTTACAGCTTTTAAGACAGCATTAATTCATTATTAAACAAGATTTCTGATTTTATCACCCAGAAAATGTCAGGTGGTGCGAGTATTTATTCATTTAACCTCTTAACCGGCGGGACACCTGGCGCTCTTTTTTTGATCGCCTTTTTTTCGTATCATATATTTTAGTAATTATCATAAAATAGGAGTCATTTGAAAGCTTACAAACTCAAAATTCATCCTGTGAAAATCGTTTTGAAATTGGATGTTGCGTTACCATGGAAACGGTACTCTAAATTCTTCTAGCGGCTCCTCCCCTAGTGGGCGGTGTCATGTTTCATATTACAACATTTATTTTAACTACTTTATAATCAAAATCTTTTCTAATCTTGACAAATCACATATCGATGGAAAGGTCTGAGTCTCAAGGGTCCATATTTGGGGACTGTTTTGCGATGGAAGTGACATTTGGACAGAAATTTACAGGACAATGCATCAAAAAAAACAATCAATGGAATTTGAATGAACCCCGGTGGCTATTTTTGGTACAACACCTAAACAAAATTTGTGATATCAACTTCAAATTTGGAACACAACTTGGTTAGACATATGGCTTTGATTTTATAGTAATTTTAGATTAAACATTTTTGTAAAATATATATTTTATATAAAATAAAAATATTTAGTATTGCTTTCACTTCAGCAATAATCTGCCGAGTGTCTGCTTTAAAACAAGACCAAACTTAGCTCTATATTCCAATGCATTCTTGAATTACAGCCCTTTACATTGGGAAAGTGCATTTTCATGTCTATTCTCAAAAAGGGGGGTGACAGTTAAGGGGTTAAAATAATATGCATTTTACAATGATTCATATGTATATCACATGGTAAATTCCCTTTCCTATGTATTGCCCTTTTAGTCCAAGTGTCCAACGGACACTTTTCTATGTGTTCAGAACACAATTTTCCATAAGGAGTTATGTTTTTATTATTTGTATACACTATATAATGGTTTACATTTATATTTCTTACTTCATTTGGCAATTGCAGTGGGAATTGATACTTTTAAATGTAAATTTGCTGGTCGCACCACCTGACATTTTAGGTCTTTGAAACACCACAACTCAAAGTCAATTGAATTTTAAAAAAATTAAAAGAGTATCTTATAAAGGAAATATTGTAGATCAATTTGATATGTGACATGTTTTTTGTTTTTTTTGGAAAATAATGAATTTGGACACAAAAAATGCATGTCATTGACCCTAGAGTAGATCAATGAAACGCTGATTTCTCCGGATATCGTCTGCAGGCAGTGTGTATGCATCATAGTTTTCAAACATACACTGAAATGCAGCACAGGACTGTCAGTTTTCCATCTCAAAAGAAGAAGAGCAAAGATATGTGAACGAAAGGTGAGTTTTGTGCACTTGTGATCCATAGACAGCTCCGTTCTAAAACACTTAAAGTAATATTAAAACACACCTTACTGATGATGCACACTATATACAGATGAGCAGATGAGCCAGGAATATGAACACAATCACTAAATGGTGAAGTGTTTTCTTTATGATGGTTTTCTATATTGTGTTCATATTCAGAGTTCATCTGCTCGCCTGTATATAGTGTTCATCATTCATAAGCTGTGTACTGATTTAGATCTTTTAACCCTCTGGTGCTCTTCGGTCATTTCTGACCAGAAGATTTTCTGTTTTTACATTTAAAAAAAAAATCACAGCTTCATCAGAATGATATGAAACTTGGTGACTTTTCTAGCATTAGGGATGTAAACACACAAAAAAATTACGGGGATGATTCGAGCATCCTAAGGGGTCGTAAACAAAATACTCCCACTTGTGCTCTTCGGTCAAAAATGACCCCCATAGGAAATGAATGGGAAATCTGCAAAAACACAAATTCACAGAACAAAATCTATATTTCTAACAAACAAACTTTATAATACATAGTCTTTGAGATTTTTTAAATATATATTCAAATCCATCAACAAAAAAAACATTAAATGTGTTCAAAAGAGAACTAGGGGATTCTCAAGCCTCTCCACAGAGACCTCTAGTGGTCACACACATGGTTGCATGATTTCTCAAATAATTCCAAAAGAGGGCGATAATCTGCCTTCAGAAAAATTATTTTGAAGGCCTAGTCTCTATTTTAACCTGAAATACTGCAATAATAAAAATAAAAAAATAAAAATTGTATAATTTTCAATGGCAAAAATAGACCATAATTATTGCATAAATATAAAAAACACCATCAAATCATCTCAAAATACAAAATTTAAAATATTATTGAAGAAAAATAAATTGCATTGGTTTTACTGGGGTGGAGAAAGTTAAATTTTTAGGTGTCCAATGCAAGATAACCAATGCAACCCCTTAACGAAGAGCACCAGAGGGTTAGAATCACTGTGTTAATGCATTAGTACTCTGTAAAAATGACTGGCGGTCAACGGAGGAAAGTCTTATTTTACCCTAAGAACTATGAACTGCAGGTGCACGACTCAAACTGAGCTTTTACAGAGTTTAATATCTTAATATCTGACCAAAGTTAATGAGTACAGCTAAATCAGAGACAGTTGATAGACATGAGCTGCTGTATTGACCGGACACACAGAGCATATTCACCACGGCCTCACAACGTCACAGGAGATGGCCAAACACAAATGGGACAGGCCAGTGCCTCTGGCTTCACAGCAAACACACACACACACACACACACACACACCAGTGAAAGCATGGCATGAGGATGCTCACAGAAGCCCTGATCGCAGGGAAAGCTGCAGTGCATCTCACGGATTGGCAGGAGAGTGCCGCCCCCTGGTGCCCGCGGGTCAGAAGTGCAACAGGACGCTTCCCCCTGATGCACTGCAGCGTCCCCTGAGCGGAGGCATGCAGGGACTGACCTATCAGCGCCGCCGGGTGTGTCTGCGCATCCGTGTGCATTTACAGGCACAGCTCGTTTGCTATGTCTAAAGTCCCCATGGAATGGAACCGTTTTCTCTTCTTCACCTGCGCATTTCCTATTGAAACAGGAAGGCAGGGCCTATTGTCCTTATTATAGTTATTTACCTATTCTGTGACTTAGAAAGAGATCTCCAGCTGAGCCAAGGAGGGACTTTGGCTTTGGGAACTTTGGACTTTGCTTGTGTTTTGTTTGATTGCTTTCTGCATTCACACTTTCAACCGTGCACCTTGCCTTACACACTGATGTTATTATTTCCTTTAACTGTTTTCATTCCATTATTTAGTGTTACCTTCCATTTTGTAGTTAAATAAACATCACTTTTGAGCTTATAATTTGTTTTTGTTGCTTCCCTTGAGCCAGGGGTCATAACACACATTTACAGAAAATGGCTTACTTCCAATAGCGCTGCAGAGAAAGTGTAGGCGCTTCTGAAGTCGAAGGGCTTTTTGAAATAAGGTTTGTGGTGAACAAGCTCAAGATATTTTAAATGATGTGTCTTGATTGATAACAAGCGGCTAAATGAGACTCGAGACCCGAACAGATAAACTCCATCTACCGACTAGACGTTTTCACAGCCTCGTTGTGTTTATAATCCACCTTTACTGACTCGAATGTTTTTAAATAAAGACTGAAAGAGTTTAATGATGGCGATGTTGAAGTCATGTGACCGCTGCTTTATAACCTCCGTTTCGCTTTTGACTTCTGCTGATTGTATTCAAGCTTCAAAGTTCAATCAATTCCTATTGGGCTTTATTTAAATAACGGTTCAGCACTCGATCAACGGATGGAAGCAGTGAACATACTGTAGATTTCATTTTTGGAGGATTTGACACTTGCAGACCTTAATTACTCCAATCCAAAGAGGAATTATACTAGCTTACGCCCGCCATCAGACGACAGAACTCATTTCATTCCCTACCCGATTATGTGGCATTTATATTTAAAGGGAGGGACAATCTCGTTCTAAAGAGCATTTTATTGGACACGCGTTTGCATACACCTTTGTGAGCTGTGACGTCATCAATATTTCAGTCTGTTTAAACATTTTTCGTCAAGGTTTAGGAGTATATTACCATATACAGTGCCTATAGAAAATCATCATAACACATGAAAATCTTCACCTTTTGTCACATTACACCCTGTAAAATAAAATAAATTAATTTTGAGCTGCATGTCCCTCAAGGGTGAAAATAACATTTTAAAACATTCTGAAGGATTATTCAAAAATGAAAAACTAGAATAACAGGGTTGGAAAAGTCATCAGTCCCCTGATTTAATACTTTGTAGAGCCACCTTTGGCACTTTAGCTTTGCACACTTAGAATAGGGAATATTTGCTCAAGAATTCAGCAGCAGCCATTATCTCTTCAATTCTGACCAATCGGCCAGTCCTCGCTGAAGAGAAACACCCCCACATCATTATGCTGCCACCGCTTCAGTAGGTACACTACAAAAAATGCTCTTCTTATTTAGTATTTTTGTCTAATTTCTAGTCTAAATATCTAAAACTTCTTAAATCAAGATGCATTTACTAGATAAGTAAAATGACATGATATATTTTCTTGTTTTCTTGAAAATAAAATCAAAATGAAGTGAGTTTTTGCTTAAAACAAGCAAAATTATCTGCCAATGGGGTGAGAAAAATAATCTGGTTTCTGATTGAAATCTTGTTTCTCAAAACAGAAACAAGATTCTTTTTCCTCACCCCATTGGCAGATAATTTTGCTTGTTTTAAGCAAAAACTTTTTCATTTTCAAGAAAATATATCATGTCATTTTACTTATCTAGTAAATGCATCTTGGTTTAAGAATTTTTAGATATTTGGACTGGAAACAAGAAAAAAAATACTAAATAAGAAGAGAATTTTTTGCAGTGTATGGTGTTTTGGGTGGTGTGCTGTTTTTGCTTTTCGCCAAACATGGCTCTAAGAGTTCAGCACAAAAAGCTACATTTTGGTCTCATCAGACCATAGCACACTTCCCAGATGGCATCAGAGTCTTCCAGGCGTGGGTAGCGCAAAGGAGACTGAGAGTGGCACTTTTTTAGGAAAGGCTTCCTGTTTGGGGAAAGCCGAACTGTAGCATGGTGGTGGCAGCATAATGATGTGGGGGTGTTTATCTTCAGCGAGAACCGGGCAATTGTTCAGGATTGAAAATGGATGCTCCCAAATTCTTGATGAAAACCTGCGTCCCTCTGCTAGACTGTTTTATTTTTTAAATAATCCTCCAGAATGTTTTTAAATGTTATTTTCACTTTGATGATGAGGGTTATAACGTGTGCATACAGCTCAAAAAAGTTAGACTTAATTTATTTTACAGGGTGTAATGTGACAAAAGGTGAAGATTTTCACAGGGTATGATGATTTTCTATAGGCACTGTAAATGAGCTCAAAATCTACAGCTGTGATTTGATTTCATGGGGACTTTAAGAGCATGATGAAGGTCGGCTGGTGCATGAATGTCAAGTATCATCTCGAGGAGATGTGTGAGTGACCCGTCTGCATTGAGCAGCACACAACACCCAAACCAGAGAGCCAATAACAGCAGAACACACACTGAACAACGGCACTGCCACTACACAGACACACACACACACAGCATGCGCCGATCAGGGCTTGAAATTAACAGATTGTCTTCATTCTCAGGTACGCTTTATCGTCCCTGAAAGAGGGACACAGTGAATGCACACCTACACCACGATTTCCGTCATGAACTACAGTTAGTGCAATAGTGTCATATAGATGTTAAAGGGGTAGTTCCTCCTGTCATCATTTACTCACACTCTAGTGGAACACAAAGGTCTCAAAGTAACCAAACAATGGAAGTCAATGGTCACCAAAGCTGTTTGGTTCCAAGTTTCTTCTTTTATGTTCCACAGAAGAAAGTCAAAGAGGTTTGAGTGACATGACGGCGAGTAAATGAGGACAGAATGGGTGAGCGATCCCTTTAACATTTATTGTTTCATCACTCTTTTGTAATCTAATGATGGGAGATTAAGGGTCAGTCTCAGGAAAAGGCGCCATGACTTACTACTGATACAAAAACAATCATCATCATATGTGTCATTACAAGGGGACATACACAAAAGAACAAAACATTCTACCCATAATTTCTTATAAAAACTAAGATATTATCCTATGTATGTAGAGGATTGTGTATTTCTCTCTTCAACAGATGATTTCATCTTTCTGACATTATATTTTTAAGGTGGTAACATCATAAAATGTTTCTCTGCGGTCATCAGTATTTCATTAAACACACTCGCTCTCTCCGCAGGCTCAAGAGTAAATGTGCCGTTTACTAGTCAAGCTGTTATTAGAAATGTTTACACTGATTTTTAACCCCAAGACATTTTGAATGGGTTATTAAATATGCATGGGCTAATTAATTACTTATTCATTTTAATGTGAGATTTACTACAAGGCACTTTCAGAAACTCTCATAACTCATAAATAATTAATACTGCCATAATGGGTCTGGGTTAGTGGTGACAGCAGTGCTCTTCCCACATGTACTGGGTTAGGGTCAGGGGGTAAGGGTGCACACAACATGACGGTTCACTGACTGATATGTCTTCAGGACAGCAGGTCAAATGAACCAAATCATGATCTTTCATTTATTAAACAGTGATTTGAAGGGCTGAATATGTTTAGAAGAAGGTTAGAATTATTTAGGGCAGCCCCCTAATATTCCACTAAACGTTAGTCAGCGAGAAGAGGCTTAGTCAACCAAAATGTTATTAGTCGGTCAGTCTCAGGTAAAAAAGAAAAACTCCACAGGAAGTGGCGAAGTCCGTAAAGGGCGGGTCCTGGTGGTGATTACATCATGTCCTTGACTTCATATATGGTTCATGCGAAACGTACGTAGCAACTTTCCGTCCGTGCGCTCGAACATCAGCCTAGATAAATGTGCACATCTCCAGGTGTGGAAGCTGAAGTCATGACATGGAGGAGCCGACGCGATCACTTGCTTTGTTTCCTTTAAAAAAAACACAACCTAAAATAATTTTTGATCATACAGACAGTGGTGTAAAGTAACGAATTACAAATAATTGAGTAGTTTTCTCAGAAATGATACTTTATTAAGTAGTTTAAAAACAGTGTACTTTTACTTGAGTACATTTTAAGTGCTTTTTTACTGCGCTACTTTCCCTAAATCTGCCATCGCTACATTATGTTTATTTTTTCCTGTCAACGTGGTTACTGTATGATGACTGAAATCGTGAAACAATTACTAAAAACTGACTGCAGAATGTTAAATGTTCTAATACACGCACAAATGGTAGGTATTCTGTTAGCGCCACATCTGCTGGAAACTCTTCCTTTAGCGTGATTGTTTGCCAGGCTTCAGTGCATTAGGCATTAACCGATCGTCACTGCTAGATCTGTGTCCCTTACAACGATTTCGCTCAGCATGTAAACGCATTAACCTGCTTTCTGTCGGCTTATTGAAGTGCATATTTTAATGTAATGTGTTCTCACATGGCGATTTAAAATTTGTGTCCATGTATATAGCAAGTAACTTTCATAAAACATCAGATTTATATTTAAATCAGGTTTATTGCAAGCAAAAATATCTGTCGTGAAAATTGTGAGCTACTCGATTCTGATTTCTTTAGTGTATTCATTTTACAGAGAAAACATCCATTGAAATGAAAGCAGTGCAATGAATGCGTCTTGAAAAGAAAGAACTAAAATTGTTAATGTACAACGCTTTGCAATCTTTTTTCATTAATCGGAAGAAAACCTCTACAGAATGCTTGTCATAAATGTTACCAGATTATTGGTGGCTTTCTCAAATATCACATGGCTGTATTTTTAGTGCTAGCAGTCAAGAATAAAAGTAGGAGAAATACTGAAATACTGCTGGGGATTTTTTTTTTTTTGTTCCTACTGAGAATCATCCATAAAAGAGTGAGCTCCTCTTTTAATTTGCAGGGAATAAGGTGGAATAACATCATAGCATAATACTCACTGCTCTTGAGTACTTTTAAAAGGGCTACTTTTTACTCCTACTTTGAGTAGTGTTTAGGACAGGTACTTTTACTCTACTTGCACTACATTATTTGACAAGTAACAGTACTTTCACTTGAGTATGCTTTTTCAGTTCTCTTTCCACCGCTGCATACAGATACGAGTAATACATCATTCGGTTCTGTTTGTGTAAACTCACAACAACAAAACGTTGTGCTTTTGTACAATAATGAAAACAAGTCAGGATGTGCTTGATCTGGCGTCTCGGTCTCAGTGAACTTGAGCCGAATCTCAGCGTATACTTGCCTCACAGACATGACAAATACATCTTTAGACAGATTGAAGTGTCTATTTTTTAATGAACCAATTCAAAATCAAAAAGAAATGCTCTCTGATTATTAAATCAGTATGAAAGGTGCATTCTCTCTAAAGGCATCATCAGGGTTCCCTCTCTCTCTCATCGATCATTTTCCAGGACATTTTCAATTTTACCACAGCGAGAATAAAAGACAAGGATCACGCCCTAAAGTAATATATTGCTCTTTAAAAGGCATACAGTTTATTGCCATGACTCGACTATAAAATCAGTTTTTAATATGAGCTCTCAATCATACACTAGGGCAAATTGTTCTCTTTACCAGTGTCAATATCAAGGGAATATCAACTTCCAACGGTTGCAGGTAATTGTGAACGGTTGTGAGATGGTGGTCCAGTGGGTTAAACTATGGAACTGATATGCAGAAGGTTGCTGGTTCGATCCCAGCAGTCTCCACCAGTGTGTCCTTGAGCAAGGCCCTTTACTCCATGTTGCTCCAGGGGGATTGTCCCTGTGATAAGGGCACTGTAAGTCGCTTTGGATAAAAGCGTCTGCCAAATGCAGAAATGTAAATGTAATTGTTTTGGTCCAGTGATAAACCCTTTGTTTTTTAACTTTTTTAATTTACATTTTTGGGTGAATTAACCCTCTGATACGAACGTGCAATTAGTTGACTAATGGCTTAAGTCGACGAGAAAAATCTTTAGTCTGGGGTAGAGAGGGGAAACTCTCGTCATTCGGGACACGGACACCGCAGCAAAAGAGCCGTACTGATCATTTTCAGTACAAATACTGTACCGTTACCCCCCTAGTTCAGAATCAACCACTGAAAACAGCCAATAATTAACAACTACTGTGAATATTAGTAGGGACACACACTATATCTGCCACCATATCGGTATCGGCCGATATATGTTCATGTTTAATGTATCATTAGAGCTGATAAATAATGTATTATTTCCTTCAGCTGAGACACTTCAGACACACACTGTCCGCCATGATTGAACAAAAAAGGAAAATACAGCAGTTTAATGCAACATGTGCAGCACAAGTCCGTCATATAGACTACACACTAGGGGTGTGACAAGATCTCGCAAGATTTAAATGTGAGGTGAAAAGCCGTCTCACGGAGTGTGAGGGTGAAGTTAGGATGGAATATGCCACCGCTACATTTACATTACCCTCCACTGTCGTTTTGCTTTTTATAGAAATGAAAATTGTTTAATCCAGATGGATAACGGTCACTTAACGGTTTCAATAAGTTACCGCTGTGTGAAAGCGACAGCTCAGTGTGAACGCCATCTTACGCTGGGCTGTGTAGTTGTACCCATCTCACTTTGAATATTGAGTACTTTGATTATGGTTATTGTTTGCACTTAATATCTGATCAATTTGTGGGAAGGAGTTCAGTTGGGAGGTCAAAAGCAGCTCCTGTGCAGTTCTGAGGTCTGAAGAGACGATCGTGACAGAAGCCGGTCAGTGCTCGAGTGTTGTTGTCTTTTACTGCATATGATAATTCATACTCAGAAAGTAGAATTATATTCATTACAAGATGATGAGTTAAAACATTTCAAACTGAGGATTTCTTAAATATACTGTGTAAAAATCTCGTCTCGTTCTCGTGAGCGAAGGGTCTCGTCCAGTGATGCCAGTAATGCGTTACTCTAATCGGACTACTTTCTTCCAGTAACGAGTAATCTAACGCGTTACTATTTCCAAACCAGTAATCAGATTAAAGTAACTTATCCAAGTCACTGTGAGTTACCATTTTTGCCATTTTCCTTAGTAAAAATATATACTTTTGCTTTCTTCTTGCGTCTCGGGGAGAGTATTTATGTTAAGTGAAGTCAAGAAAGACTGTTTTTATTACATTTTTTTATTAAAACATTTTTTTTTTTTTTTCAATTTAAATTGTCAGGAGATACATTTTTGAACGTTACTGTTAAAAATGCACTTCCAATAAAGTGAGTGTTGGCAAAAACGGTTGTCAGTTTTATGTTGAGTTGTCGGTTTAATAACTGCTGAATGTAACTAATAATCTAACTTAGTTACTTTTAATATCAAGTAATCTGTAAAGTAACTAAGTTACTTTTTAAAGGAGTAATCAGAGGACTTTTTCAAAGTAGCTGTGGCAACACTGGTCTCGTCACACCCCAACTACATACAATTATAATCGTGTGTTTGGGACATGGATTTTAATGCTTTTTGAAATCAGACTCTCATAAATCATATACATTTGGATATAGATTGATCGGCCAATATATTGGTTGTCAGCTTTCAAATATAAAGAATTATCGGTACATCCCTAAATAGGAGTGCCTGGTGAGTAAATATAATTTCTAGGATGTTCAGCAATAACATTTTTATTTATTTTTATAGTTTCAATGGCACCGTTTCCTGTGAATGACCCACATACTACAACAGCGAAGACTCCTCCGATCTAAAAATGACATTGGCAAGACATTTGGAAGAAGAATCCATCCATTTTTGGGAACGACAGAGCAGTTTGGCTGAAAGGGCAGGAGGTTGCTGTGGAGAAGCTGATGAATTTCTCGGTCAGTCTTTCGAATGCTCTAAAAATTGCTCGTGGCACTCAGTAATTTCAAGCCCTACGTTTATTGTCCTGTTTGACTTGAGGTTGTTCTTCAATCGTAATTAGACGGACTCGTCGGGTTTGGCTATGAGGAAGCTTCCAGAGTCTGGTTAGTCACAATACAACAGTAAGATTGTGAACATACCTGAGCAATGTTCAAGGTCTAGAGCATTGGAGGAGGAGGAGGAGGAGGAGGAGGAGGAGGATGGGCGGGGCAAGACAGGACAGAACAAAAATAAAGGAAGAAAAAAAAGAAAACACAAATACGGTGACTAGGAGGCCAGCTCCAAGTAACCCTGTCAGTCAAGCCAAACCACACCCCCTGAGACAGGTACGAGAGGGACAGGTGGGGCGATACTCCCTCCCAGACCGAGACACAGAGAGAGATCTGGCGGCTCATGAAGGCGCTGGTTTGGCAGGGAGTATGGTGGAGGCTGGCCGTTCACTGTCATTCACTTCCTGTGGGAGGGAGTGTGGGACTACTCAAACTACAAGCAGCTGATCTCTCCACGCCTCTGCGTCAGCCTCTCATCACAGAGAAGGGGATGGACATGCGAGGCAGAGGAGGGAGAGAGAGCACTGAGAGACAGAGGAAAGCACAGGGAGAGAGAGAGAGAGAGAGAGAGAGAGATAGAGAGCGGGCGGCACCTGTTTGTTGAGGCCCAGCATGTTGCAGACCATGTCTCTGGAGTACGGCTGCTCCAGCACATACCTCAGCAGACCCGTCTGTGGGTCGAACAGGTCCTGTAGGACACACACACACACACACACACACACACACACACACACACGTTTTATTTACCCACTCACACACACAGTGTCTGCAGGGCTTCATACCATATGGGCAGGTGGAGCAGATCTAAGGTAACATCCAAACCACACAGATCAAATGATGCTGGTTTTGACAGAAACAAAAAGTTTTCTACAATGGTAAACACATTTTTTTCCAGCGGAAGAGTGGCCTCTGACCCGACGCATGACAAGTGACCTCTGACCCGATGCACGACGTATTGACGAGTGCAGAAGCACAGAGGATGGAGAAAACACCGGTCACAAATTAGTCTAAAACCAAAGAGAAATGTGGGAGGAGCTTGAGTTTTTTGTTTGAACCACGAGAGGCGTCGACTCTCACCTGAGCTTATGCTACTCCTACATCATGCACCGGGTCAGAGGTCGCTTGTCATGTGTCGGGTCAGGTCACTCGTCAGGTCAGAAGTCACTCATCATGACTCACTGATTCATAACGCTCCAAACCGCTGAATCGACTCACTGATTCATAACGCTTCAAAGCTTCATGATGCAGTGTTTTGAAGTCGGTCATCTCTATATAAGTCGTTATTTAGGTTTTCTCGCCGCTTCATAAAGTTATTGTAGAGCCGCTGTAGTGAGATGGACTCTGGATCTTTAGTCTTTAGTGCTTTTATGGGTCTTGAGAGTGTGCAGTGCATTGAGCCAATGGAGGCCTTTCTGAGCATCGGATTTACACTGAAATATCTTCATCTGTGTCTGAAGATGAGCGGAGTCTGACGGGTGTCCAGCGACATGAGGGGACGACAGTCATGACAGAATTTACATTTTTGGGTGAACTTACCCTTTAAATAAATTAGAGAGAGGTCAATTAGATAATGTAATTTATATTTGTCATTAAAATATTTTTTTGCAATTTATTTTGCGGTGAAATTACAAATTATGCAGGATCGCAAAAAATGCGACATTTTGTTGATTTTGCATTGTATTCGGCGATCGCGGAATCACGAAAAACTGAGGGACTGTCTTGTATTATCATATTGCAATATATATTGCAGAAAAACATTGTGAATCACAGGCACTGATCAATCAATCACAGTCAGTCCAGGGTCTGTGTGCTTGGAGTTATCTGACACGATCGTATGTGAGCAGGGCTTGACATTAAGCCTGTTCACATGCTTGTCATTCACTTTTCCGAGTAAAAAAAAAAAATGTTGTGTGTTGTAAATAATATTTATTCTGAAGCAATATTCTCACCAGTGTTCAATCAGCATTGACATATTTAAATCTGCATATTTGTGATATTTTTACCTTTTATAAAGGGCATTTTCCCCCTAATCTTATTAAATATAGGCTATGCTTCAGCTTTCCTTTTATATTCTTACATTTGATCAATCAATTAAATTAGAAGACGACACTATAGGGCTGTCCAATCAAATCAATCAAATTAAATAATTTAAACTGAAAAATTACAACTGCATTAAATAATGTAATGAGATTGATCATTTAAATATTTTTTGAATATACAAATAAGAAAAGTTGGAAATAATGTTTAAACATGAAACTAAACTGCCAGTAGGGGGCGCAGGTGACCGTCTGAATGAGTGAGTCATTGAGTCGATTCGTTCAAACGGATGATTCGTTCAGGAATGAGGCAGTTGTTTACGAACAGGTCATTGAATCTTTGATTCAAGCGATTCATTCAAACGCTGAATCATTCACTAACACACACTGTTGCGGTGACACGCGTTCTGCTGTGATCTTTGTTTGGAACTATTTTCGCTGCTGAAATTGAACAAAACAGGCAATATTGCATCTAAACTGTAAGTGACTTAATGTTAATAATTGTTTATGGAACTGTCATATGAAATCCGTGTCATTTTCAGGAAAACAGCACTATTGGTAATGTGACGTTGTAACTGTATTATATGTTATAAATATAAATAAACTCCACATTTCTACATGTTTACTGCAGTGTTACTGAGTTTCTCTGTGTGAGCGCCACTCATTTGTTGTGATTTCTCCTCGAGAGGCTGCGCGAGCGTCAACAGCGCAACGTTATAGTGACCATCAGTTCATTATACATTATATATTATTATCCACTATCCATCGCCACTTACACTAATGACTGCAGAATCATTCTTGCATTTTGGTGATTTCCTAGTTATTTTTTGCTAATAATGTTTTATCAGGACACTTATCCGGTCAGGCAAATCAAATTCTCTTTCACTCGCCCCTTCAAAACATCCACTTGTCCCGGACAAGCGTTAATGTCCAGCCCTGTGTGAGATTGATCAATACCTTATCATAGGGCAGCATTCCCCTCAGAGGGAACCGCAGAGTGCTCGGGTCCAGCTTCCACGAGTTACAGATGGCCCCAGAGTTATTAACCACCGGTAGAAGACTGCAGCGCCCTGGAACACACACACACTATTCAAACATATGACTGCCGCAGGGGCTTATGGGATATGCCCCACAGTATTCCACAACACTGTGAGAAGAGGATGTGTCTTACCACAGATGGAGTTAATCCGGGCGGTCGGTCTGAAACTATCAACAAAGTCCGATATGAGGCTGCCCAACAGCTGAAAGCAAGCACAAACGGCAGGTTTAGTCTGAGAAGAGCAGCTGGTGTTCAGTAAGTCTGACCCCTGGAGTCGGCCGGAGTGTTACCCAGTGAGAGAGCGCCCCCTCGGGATACAGCTTCCTGATCTCGGTCACAGCGAAGTACGCGGGCAGCAGACAAGCATTGCGGTCCAGTATGTACTCCACCACCTTCACACAGGACAATTAAACACAGCCAGGAAACACCAGCAGAAGAGACATGACCTGTGAACTCTAGCGCAGTGGTTCCCAAACCTGTCCTGGAGGACCACCCGCCCTGCACATTTTGTATGTCTCCCTCATCAAACACACCTGATTCAACTCATGAGCTCATTAGTAGAGACTGCAAGACCTGAAATGGGTGTGTCAGATATAGGGAGACATACAAAATGTGCAGGGCTGGTGGTCCTCCAGGACAGGTTAGGGAAGCGTACCTCTCGTGCCGCTAGCAACTGCTGAACCACAGCCGAGCTCACGAAGTTTGGGACGGTCTGAATCTTGTCCAGCACGGCCTTCAGAAGATCCCTGACGCCCTGAAACACCACACGCAGAGAGAGAGTTTAAACAGGGCTGCTCTGATTGGTCAGATGGCGCAACACAAACTATGATTTCACAAACACAGGTTTCAGCGTTCAGCAGATTCCAGCTCATGTGTGCAGTTTCTCTCTTCACCTTGTAGTCGACTCCTCCAATGATTTTGCGGATGAGTTTGAAGGTCAAAGCCCAGAGTTGAGTCCTCTCCCACTCCAGACTGTCCGAGCCAATCAGAGCCTGACACACCATCCTGCAAGAACACATCACAGAGCTGAGTCACATGACCCTAAACATGAGCGCTGAGGCTCTGAGTTCTGCTTTTAACGAATGAATAAAGGATTTACTATCATTACCTGAGAGTTAGGCAGTACATAGATACTATATAAATACATATTTCTATTTATACAGTTGTATATACACTGATCAGGCATAGCATTATGACCGGTGAGTAACACTGATGATCTCTTCATCTCCTGTTAGTGGGTGGGATATATTAGGCAGCAAGTGAACATTTTGTCCTCAGAGTTGATGAGTTAGAAGCAGGAGAAATGGGCAAGCGTGAGGATTTGAGCGAGTTTGACAAGAGCCAGATTGTGACGGCTAGACGACTGGGTCAGAGCATCTCCAGAACTGCAGCTCTTGTGGGGTGTTCCCGGTCTGCAGTGGTCAGTCTCTATCAAAAGTGCTCCAAGGAAGGACCAGTGGAGAACCGGCCACAGGGTCATGGGCGGCCGAGGCTCATTGATGCCCGTGGGGAGCGAAAGCTGGCCCGTGTGGTCCGATCAAACAGACGAGCTACTGGAGCTCAAACTGCTCCAGAAGTTAATGCTGGTTCTGATAGAAAGCTGTCAGAACACACAGAGCATCTCAGTTTGTGGCGTATGGGGCGGCACAGCCGCTGACCAGTCAGGGTGCCCATGCTGACCCCTGTCCACCGCCCAAAGCACCAACAGAACTGGACCACGGAGCAATGGAAGAAGGTGGCCTGGTCTGATGATCACGTGTTCTTCTACATCACGTGGATGGCCGGGTGTGTATGCGTGGCTTACCTGGGGAACACATGGCACCAGGAGGACCAACAGAATATTAGGTCATAATTTGTGCTGTCAAAGGATTAACTTGGTCAGCGTCGTGTCATAGCTGGGGGCGTGGCGTGGGGGCGGAGTCAACGTGGGGGAAAACAGTCCATTCTCCCACAATGTAAATGTATGGGGTTACCCAGTTTAGCCATTGTAGAATCACTTTTGCCGCTCGACAGAGTAAGATCTATAGAAAAACTGAGCCGTATTGGGTCAGATTGTCCGTAGAGTATCAGTGACTGATAAACGACCCAACGCAATCAATGGCCAGGTGTCATTTTCTCATCAAAACACATGCAGCTCCGCCAACCCCATATAGGTATGACATGCCTACTTCATAAATCTTTCAATGCAGACGTTAATTCAGTGTTCCTGAATGTAATGGATTAAAAGTATGTATAACAAAAGATACAAAAGATCATAAACGGGTCTTGTGTTTTGAAATTGATATTTGGAGTTGACAATATGTTGTCAGTGTCACAAAATTATTAGAATTACTGACAATAGCAAAGTTTTTTTATTTACTTCTTAAAGCAAACTTCTTCATCAAAAGACTGTGATTTATGAAGTAGCCTAGCTTATGTCGTGTAATATTTGTGGGAGCAGCATTTTGACGAGAAAATGTACAAGTGTCGTATAATGTAACTATCAGCTTGAAACACAAGCCCAGCCCTTCCCATCATGAAATAAAGAAGACTTCTGAATGTGTTGTACATTAATAACCTCACGCATTAAAACTGCTTTTATGAGTCCCGTGACAATTATGACTTTATTGGCGTTTTGTTCAACAAAGGTTTGCCATTGCAATGAATGAAATCACTTTTTTAATCTTTACAATAATACCAGCATCATGTAGTGCAAATGTTTCATTGTAATGGACGTATTGCACAGGCACATGGGAATTGACGAACAGCTCCGTCCGTTTATTTGGCAGTATAAAACTTCAGATCAGGGTTTTTTAATTCACTAGAGGTGCAGAACACCACACGGCAACTTTTCGGGACTCGCACCAAGCTAAAATAAATCGTAATCATTACAAAGAGTAAAGATAAAGTGTCTAACAAGGTCTATGTGCATTCATTCTAATGGCTTGTTTTCCCCCACAGCATATGGCGGATATGACGTTTTGTGGGCGTTCCCAGTAATGCCGACCAAGTCTATTAATCGCATCCAAAATAAAGGTTTGTGTTTACATAATATACACTCACCTAAAGGATTATAAGGAGCAGCACACTAATACTGTGTTTGACCCCCTTTCGCCTTCAGAACTGCCTTAATTCTACGTGGCATTGATTCAACAAGGAGCTGAAAGCATTCTTTAGAAATGTTGGCCCATATTGATAGGATAGCATCTTGCAGTTGATGGAGATTTGTGGAATGCACATCCCCCACACCATTACACCACCACCACCAGCCTGCACAGTGGTAACAAGGCATGATGGATCCATGTTCTCATTCTGTTTACGCCAAATTCTGACTCTACCATCTGAATGTCTCAACAGAAATCCAGACTCATCAGACCAGGCAACATTTTTCCAGTCTTCAACTGTCCAATTTTGATGAGCTGGTGCAAATTGTCGCCTCTTTTTCCTATTTGTAGTGGAGATGAGTGGTACCCGGTGGGGTCTTCTGCTGTTGTAGCCCATCCGCCTCAAGGTTGTGCGTGTTGTGGCTTCACAAATGCTTTGCTGCATACCTCGGTTGTAACGAGTGGTTATTTCAGTCAAAGTTGCTCTTCTATCAGCTTGAATCAGTCGGCCCATTCTCCTCTGACCTCTAGCATCAACAAGGCATTTTGGCCCACAGGACTGCCCCATACTGGATGTGTTTCCCTTTTCACACCATTCTTTGTAAACCCTAGAAATGGTTGTGCGTGAAAATCCCAGTAACTGAGCAGATTGTGAAATACTCAGACCGGCCCGTCTGGCACCAACAACCATGCCACGCTCAAAATTGATTAAATCCCCTTTCTTTCCCATTCCGACATTCAGTTTGGAGTTCAGGAGATTGTCTTGACCAGGACCACACCCCTAAATGCATTGAAGCAACTGCCATGTGATTGGTTGATTAGATAATTGCATTAATGAGAAATTTAACAGGTGTGTACTGTGTATAATTATTATGCATGTATAAACCAGTCCCTCCAGAAAAACGCGATTATGCGATCACATGATTTAATGCATAATCAGCCAAAGTCCGCATATTTATGCGGGGGCCGCATTTTTTCAAATACGCCGCACTTTCTCCGCATAAATTGCCTATTTCCGCGTGCAAAATATGCGGGGCTAGCATGATTTCATTATCCCCGCATTTTCGTTGCAAAAAAAGTCACATATATTAGCAGAAAGTTGACAAATGTTTGTTTACTTCACACAAGAGCCGCCATTTCCCCCTGTTGCCATGGGAACGCTTTGAAGGGATGTAATTACCCGACAAGAACGTCATCGAAAACCTACAAACCCCGTGGAGAAACCATAGATATCAGTGAAACCATGATGAAGCGCAAACTCCCATTGGCCAACAAAAATAATAGCAAAAGAGCAAAGCAGTTTCCCGCTGTGATGACCGATTTCAGAACACACATCATGAAGCTTCGAAGCGTTATGAATCAGTGAGTCGATTCAGCGGTTTGGAGCGTTATGAATCAGTGAGTCGATTCAGCGGTTTGGAGCGTTATGAATCAGTGAGTCGATTCAGCGGTTTGGAGCGTTATGAATCAGTGAGTCGATTCAGCGGTTTGGAGCGTTATGAATCAGTGAGTCGATTCAGCGGTTTGGAGCGTTATGAATCAGTGAGTCGATTCAGTGGTTTGGAGCGTTATGAATCAGTGAGTCCATTCAGCGGTTTGGAGAGTTATGAATCAGTGAGTCGATTCAGCGAATCAGAGCGTTATGAATCAGTGAGTCGATTCAGTGGTTTGGAGCGTTATGAATCAGTGAGTCGATTCAGCGGTTCGAAGCGTTATGAATCAGTGAGTCGATTCAGCGGTTCGAAGCGTTATGAATCAGTGAGTCGATTCAGCGGTTTGGAGCGTTATGAATCAGTGAGTCGATTCAGCGGTTCGGAGCGTTATGAATCAGTGAGTCGATTCAGCGGTTCGAAGCGTTATGAATCAGTGAGTCGATTCAGCGGTTTGGAGCGTTATGAATCAGTGAGTCGATTCAGCGGTTCGAAGCGTTATGAATCAGTGAGTCGATTCAGCGGTTTGGAGCGTTATGAATCAGTGAGTCGATTCAGCGGTTTGGAGCGTTATGAATCAGTGAGTCGATTCAGTGGTTTGGAGCGTTATGAATCAGTGAGTCGATTCAGCGGTTTGGAGCGTTATGAATCAGTGAGTCGATTCAGCGGTTCGAAGCGTTATGAATCAGTGAGTCGATTCAGAGGTTCGAAGCGTTATGAATCAGTGAGTCGATTCAGCGGTTTGGAGCGTTATGAATCAGTGAGTCGATTCAGCGGTTTGGAGCGTTATGAATCAGTGAGTCGATTCAGCGGTTTGGAGCGTTATGAATCAGTGAGTCGATTCAGCGGTTTGGAGCGTTATGAATCAGTGAGTCAATTCAGTGGTTTGGAGCGTTATGAATCAGTGAGTCGATTCAGCGGTTTGGAGCGTTATGAATCAGTGAGTCGATTCAGTGGTTTGGAGCGTTATGAATCAGTGAGTCGATTCAGCGGTTTGGAGCGTTATGAATCAGTGAGTCGATTCAGCGGTTTGGAGCGTTATGAATCAGTGAGTCAATTCAGTGGTTTGTAGCGTTATGAATCAGTGAGTCGATTCAGAGGTTCGGATCGCCAAAGTCACGTATTTCAGCAGTTTGACACGCGATACGAATCATGAATCGACTCACTGATTCATAACGCTTCGAAGCTTCATGATGCCGTGTTTTGAAGTCGGTCATCTCTATATAAGTCGTTATTTAGGTTTTCTCGTCGCTTCATAAAGTTACTGTAGAGCCGCTGTAGTGAGATGGACTCTGGATCTTTAGTCTTTAGTGCTTTTATGGGTCTTGAGAGTGTGCAGTGCATTGAGCCAATGGAGGCCTTTCTGAGCATCGGATTTACTGACGGGGTCTGAGGGGTGTCCAGCGACATGATGGGACGTCATTAATGACAGAATTTACATTTTTGGATGAACTATCCCTTTAAGAGATTGCACTTTGTGCAGTGGAAGCACTCAAATGTCTGTTTTGTAAAGCTACCTCTGTAAAACAGGAAGTTATTTATTCATTTTTCAGAAGTTGTAGCATATTCCTTTTGTAAAGCTACAGAACTTGTTTGACTCAATGTTTTGTAAATTTGAGCTGTGTGTTTATTAAGGTCTTCAATAAAACAAGATGAGAACTTAAATATTCCCAGCACTTTCTGTGATGTAGTGCTTTTATTCTCTTTTTCATCAAACCGCAGTTTTTGCAA
This sequence comes from Romanogobio albipinnatus, assembly GCA_023566225.1. NCBI lineage: Eukaryota > Metazoa > Chordata > Actinopteri > Cypriniformes > Gobionidae > Romanogobio > Romanogobio albipinnatus. The sequence continues at coordinate 1,423,129 of CM042256.1, read as the reverse complement.
GTTCCCGCAATTTCATCGCATTTTTTAAGAAAACATGCCGCATAATCAAGGATTTTTGCCGCAACAATCACAAAAAAGCCGCATTTTTCTGGAAGGACTGAAAAATACACACACATATGCATGTATACGTTTTTTTTTGTATTATATATATATTATATACAGTATATATCAGGGCTGTACGTTACCTTTTTTTGCACATAGCACTGGTGCTACAGAGGTTGAAAGTTTTGTAGCACAGCCCACAAAATTGTAGCACATGTATAAAACTGTATCAAAAAGGCAAAAAGTGCTATACAATACAAATATTTAAGAATAAAAATAATAACTATTATTATTATTATTATATTTTACAGAAAACATAAATCATTAGAAAGGTCTAAGGTTTTATAATAAAATATTAAATTATGATTAAAAAAAGTGACTGTTTTAATTTTTGTCTTATTTTATCTTATGTACTCACTGAGAAAGAAAAAAGAAGCCTATTGTACACGTCTCTACACCGCGAATCTCTCACTGTACTGCAGAATATTATAAAATAATATAATTTCTGCCTCATTCTGTGATGTGAAGCCTGTCAGATTACAAAAGTAGGTTATTTCAAACACTCGATTAATGTTCTCTTTTGTTGGACAACAGGTTTGTAAACGCTTCTCATGACAAGTTTGGAAAGAGGTTGTTTCTTTTTCTAATGCACATTAAGGGGCTTTAACACACACACACACACACACACGTGCTCTCACACACACACACACACACACATTAAGGGGCTTTAACACTGGGAGCGTTTGCTGGGGTCATGTCCAAACGCCATTGTTCAGCGCTGGTCTGGTTTCACACTCAACTTGATTCTATCGAACCCTGGTGCACTTGTTCATCTTACGTCATCAAAAATGTGCACGGCGGATGATAGAAAACACACTGCAGTAAATATATTGTTTTTATTAATTTGGTGCTATTATGCGCAGCTGGGTAAACGACTCTTGGGTTTATGTATGTGCGTCGCATGAAGTTCATTTGTTGCCCTGATTGCACGCATATGCGCGAATACACTCGTATCCAAGGTAAATCATCAACACCATCATCCCTTACATGTGTTATTGAACTAAATACAATGTAATACGCTAAAACACATATGATGGTTACGTTTCTTCCTGAATAAATGCGCACCGAGTCCGTTTCACGTGAATCGCGGGACAGTTCGAGTGCCGCCTCCTTCAGAGTCTGGGGTCCGGTGCGCACCGAGCCCGCGATTGACAGCTTTTATTAGCAGTTTTTCATGCAAACCGTGCCGCTTTTCGAACTAAAATGCCAATGACTCCATCTCACAGTGCGTGCAGAGATAGAGCAGCATTTATTGCGATCCGATCGATCCGCCCTGAACAGTGCTGCGCTTCATCTGCACATATATTTATTTATTTAAAAATTTAAGCGATTTTCATAATTTCACAAAGACAAATCTCGATTTGCCCTAGATTAACCTCACACGAGCACAAATCAAATTCTCCCTTCACTCAAACGAGCTCTGTCTCTCATGCTGAACTGTATCGCATGCGTAGCCTACTACTGGGGTAAATATATTCATCGCACAGACCCATTTTTTTGTAGCACGTGCGACATATGTCTCACTGTACAGCCCTGGTATATATACATGTATATGTGTGTATTCAAATCTACATAGTTATACACAGTACACACACATGTATATTATGCAAACACAAACTTTTATTTTGGATGTGATGAATCGTTTGACAGCTCTACATGTTAAGCCTGATCTGTATACAAATCTTCTAATCCAGATATATATTACTTCAAGACAATTTAAGTGTTCTTCCTATTCTCGTGTTATGTATGTACTCCTGGAAACCACAACTAACACCTAGTGTTTGCACACACACACACACACACACACACACACACACACACACAGAGCTGTGGTTCTGACCTGGGTGGCAGCAGACTCGTCTCCACCGCCATGGCCAGACAGTCGTACAGGAAGGCGATGCGTTTGGGGCTGTGCTGACCATGAATGAAGCGGACGATCCACTGCACACACTGATCATGTGACTCCTGCACACACACATTAAACACATCTGGAATATTGGCGTGTTTCTCATAAACGCTCCTGATGATTGACAGCCGTGATGGTGTGATCTGACCTGAGGAAGACCGCTCCAGTACTGTCTGAAGGCTCCTAAACAGCTCAGGAGCTTGTTCCTCTCATCCTCCGCACTGTCCATGAACATCCTACACACACACACACACACACACACACACAGACACACACACACAGACACACACACACACACACACACACACACACACACACACACACACACACACACACACACACACACACACACACACACACACACACACAGAGAGAGAGAGAGAGAGACTCACTCTCTTATCTAACTCAGGTTAGCTGTATTATCAGTCTTTGTTATTTACTCACCCAGCAAACGCCTCTTCTATCACCTCCGTTTTCTGATGTAAACAAAGCATTTAAAGATGTGTTTATCGTTTTATAAGACAACATTCTGCTCGTGCTGTATATGAGACACTGATTATGAATGAAATCACCCACCACTACATCCTCAAAGATGCTCTGGAGCTGACTCTCCATCGGGACCGCCATCAGGACTTCACTAACTTACATCTCCATGTTTAAAGTGTGTGTGTGAGTGTGTGTGTGTGAGAGTGTGCGCTTTATTGTACTAAGGCTCTGATGAACACAACAAAAACCCAGCGCCAGTCCAGACAAGCCGGAAACACGCGCGCCGCTGAACTCATTCCGGTGTGACACACAAGCACACAGCGATGGTTCCGGTTCTGTTGAGCCTTCTCGGCCGGGGGAACAAACAAAAACACATCGTTAAATCACAACAGTTTAATATTCCCAACTATTTAGATAAAATCTACCTTACTTATAGGCTCTTCTGTTAGTATTATTGTGTCCACTTGTTACCCAACACATATTATACAAGTATTATTTCACCTGCTGTTGCACTTGTGTACATGGCTGTGTGACAATAAAGTGATTTGATTTGATATTACAGTTTTTCTCGATTGCTAAGACACATTTCTTGAAAGCTGCTCTCCTTTTCTCTAAACTGAGAACACAAAACCCAATTTTCAAGCTACATTCACAAAACCTCAGACTCTTCTTGCAAAACCAAACTTTCACCTCAAAACAGTTCAATCTGTGCTCAAAACTGAACTATGTTGTCAAATCGTGCCCCGAGTCAATCAAAATTAAAAACACTACTGAACAGTCACTAAACACTACGTAGAACAATAGAAAACACAATGCTCAGGACATGAAGCTGGAGAAATAAATGTTTATTGTTCACTGTAGGCTAAATGCATGTTGCAAAACAAAAATGCGTTTGCCACTTGTGTACAGTAAGCCCATGTAAAAATAAAGTACAAAAATATACATGGAATACTAGGCCTACAAACAGTTAGAGCAACCCGCCATTACAGTACTACAGTATATTGGTACAGTGATCTGAAACATATATTTACTTACAGTATACTGTGGTGCAGTATATAGTATGTCATACAGTAATTGCTGTCAACATTTGCATACTGTACTATAATGTCAAAAAAAGGTAATTGCCTGTTCTCTTCTCTAAATCTTCGGATTATGGTGTACACAGTGACTCTACTGATGTTTGGATGTTTGTCCAGCCTCCCTCATGCTCATACCATGGACAAGAACATGGTCAATCACAGCTCTGATTTCATCAGATATTACTGTTCTTTGTCTTTGCTGACCACCTCGACCTCCTCTCACACAAACTCTTCCTCTCAGATTTCTATCCATTGTAGGGCCTCACAAACCAGTGCTCTCTGAACTGGCTTACTGTATATGTTCCCTCACATCATTAGCCACACAAGTGTGATCAATTTTGAGTTGTTGTGTTCAAGTGGTGACATCTGTGCTTTAATTGTGTTTGACTTTTGTCACCTGTGCTCACCGTTATGCAGCACGGGTGCATCACAATGAAAATGTGTTGGCAAGTTGTGTCTAAACAGGTGAAAAGTGCTTATGGTTCTGCCAAAAGAGTGATTGATTCAATCAGTGGGTTCAGGCAACTGAGCATTTGGTTCAGACAATAGGGTTTAGTGTTTTAGCAATTGAGAAAAACTGTATAGTTTAAGAATAAAATCATACAAGCAAGCAAACAAACAGGGATCTGAACAAATACAGACAACACTATAGTTACAGCCATTCGTGTGATTATATCTTTGACTCAAAAGCTGAAAATGAGAATGAACTTCCCGTGGCTCTCATTTGTATGACAAGAATTGTATTGGTGTGAAACTGTTTCCTCTTATTTACATGTAGAGAGAGAGAGAGAGAGAGAGAGAGAGAGAGAGAGAGAGAGAGAGAGAGAGAGAGAGAGAGAGAGAGAGAGAGAGAGAGAGAGAGAGAGAGAGAGATATTTTGTTCTTCAGTAAGTGTTTTTACTTTCACATCCCTGACAGGAAGTGCATGTGCTGTTATTTTGACTGAATACAATGATGAGAATTAAGAAGGACCATAATAACCAAAATCACAGTCACATGACCTGAAACAGAAGAGCATCAGCACATCTATCTATCTATCTATCTATCTATCTATCTATCTATCTATCTATCTATCTATCTATCTATCTATCTATCTATCTATCTATCTATCTATCTATCTATCTATCTATCTATCTATCTATCTATCTATCTATCTATCTATCTATCTATCAGATAGATATGGATGGATGGATGGATGGATGGACAGATGAATAGATAGATGGAAGGATGGATGGATGGATGGATGGATGGATGGACGGATGGATGGACGAACGGACGGAAGGACGGACGGACAGATGGATGGACAGACGGACGGATAGATAGATAGATTGAAGGATGGATGATGGATGGATGGATGGACGGACGGACGGACAGATAGATAGATAGATTGAAGGAAGGAAGGATGGATGGATGGATGGATGGATGGATGGATGGATGGATGGATGGATGGATGGATGGATGGATGGAAGGATGGATGGATGGACGGACGGACCGACAGATAGATGGATTGAAGGAAGGAAGGATGGATGGATGGATGGATGGATGGATGGATGGATGGATGGAAGGATGGATGGATGGACGGACGGACAGATAGATGGATTGAAGGAAGGAAGGATGGATGGATGGATGGATGGAAGGATGGATGGACGGACGGACGGACAGATAGATAGATTGAAAGAAGGAAGGATGGATGGATGGATGGAAGGATGGATGGATGGACGGACGGACGGACGGACGGACAGATAGATGGATGGATGGAAGGAAGGAAGGAAGGAAGGAAGGATGGATGGATGGATGGATGGATGGATGGACGGACAGATAGATGGATGGATGGAAGGAAGGAAGGAAGGATGGATGGATGGATGGAAGGATGGATGGATGGATGGAGGGATGGACGGACAGATAGATGGATGGATGGAAGGATGGATGGATGGATGGATGGATGGAAGGAAGGAAGGATGGATGGATGGATGGATGGACGGACAGATAGATGGATGGATGGAAGGAAGAAAGGAAGGAAGGATGGATGGATGGATGGATGGATGGATGGACGGACAGATAGATGGATGGATGGATGGAAGGAAGGAAGGATGGATGGATGGATGGATGGATGGATGGATGGACGGACAGATAGATGGATGGATGGAAGGATGGATGGATGGATGGATGATGGATGGATGGACGGACAGATAGATGGATGGATGGAAGGAAGGATGGATGGAAGGATGGATGGATGGAGGGACAGATGGATGGAAGATGTATGTATGGATAGATATTGATTTAGATTATTTTAGAGTGTGATGATATCATTTGTCATTCATTCGTGTAATGAAGTCGCACCTGTATAACCAGCCCGCTGTCATACCACACACACACACACACACACACACACACACACACACACACACCCTCGAGAAAGAGAAACAGCTAAAGCTCCTGTAAGACGTTGTAGTTTAGACTGTAAGGTGGCATCACATTCTTAAAATGTTTTTCAAATGTTATTATAAGGATCTGGCTCATGAATATTAATCAGGTCGCGTTGGCGTTACTTGGAAACCAGAATAAACCTCCCGCGCCTCTTCAGCGGTTGGCTCGCGCAGGTCACGTGTCGCGCAGCAGCGCAGAAACACCTGTAGCACTGTACAGGTGCTGCAGGAGAGAGAGAGGCACTGTACCTGAGCGCGCGAGCTCCCGCCAGCTCCCGAGACACGCCGAGGGACTCACACTGCCCGGGGTCAGCAGGACAGGGGTCAGCAGGACAGAACTCACACTGCCCGGGGTCAGCAGGACAGGGGTCAGCAGGACAGGGGACAGAATGAAGGCATGGAGGCAGTGCTAGTGCTCGCGCTGTGGCTGCTCTCCAGAGGAGCGCCAGGTAAGTCTCACCTGGATGATGTACTGCTCAGATATTTATATTTAAATGGCGCCAGCTGTTCATTCTGTGATGGAGAGTCGAACCTATAAGTCTCATATAGACATATATATTATTAATATTTATAATACTAATTATATGATTAATAAAAGTAATGAAGGTTACATCTGTTTGGAGCTTTTTCATGAATAACTGCATCAGACTTTCTGTCTCACAACTATGATTTTTAATTGTGAGAGCCTATAAAGTCGTACTCATCTCGTAAAAGTTTATATTCCATGACAAGTTATTATTGATGTAGTGATTTATGATAGTGTCATATCTTCTGTCTTTATTATGATGTGCTGGTGTCTGTGATCAGGAGACTCAGGAGATTGACCCGTCAGACTCTTCCTGTGGTTTCATGAGTGTGATTTATTTCCTCAATGCCTGAGCTGTGTTCCTGCTGTAGAAGACGGAGTGTGTGTGTGTGTGTGTGAGTGTGATAATAATGTGAGGATGTTCTGATGCAGTCTCCCCTGAGCGCCTGCCCGAGCCGCAGAACGTCCACTTCTCCTCCGTCAACCTGAGGAACGTGGTGAGGTGGACGCCCGGGGAAGGCTCTCCCAACGACACCGTCTACTCTGTGGAGTATGCCAAGTGAGTCGAATAACACACACACACACACACACACACACACGACTTCACACTGAACGAGTGAAAACACAGGGCTTATATAGGCGGGGGTCAGGAGACACAGCTGAGAGTCTGGGCAGGGGGTTATGGGTAATGCAGTCCATGATGAGATAACACAGACGGATGGAAAATATTTTTATATTTTATTTTATTTCAATTAAAGGTGCAGTGTGTAGTATTTATGAGGATCTATTGACAGAAATGCAATGTTTTCAGAGGAGTATAAAGACCTTACATAATGAGCCGTTATGTTTTTATTACATTAAAATGAGCCGTTTCTATCTACACACACCGCGGGTCCCCTTATGTGGCGTTCACACTGGACGCGATTCGCGCGAAGGTGGACGCTTGAACATTTTGAGCGTGAAATTCACGTGTGACAACTACACAACAGACGCAAATTCGCGTCATGGGAGGGGCTTCTATATGAGCCTATATGAGCCAGCTCGTCTCGGTCACTTTACGTCTTTTTGTAAAAAATACTACTATTAATGTATGACAAAACGTAGTTTAAAGACTTTTTCAGGCGATAATATAGTTGTTTAAAGCTCAAATCTGTGGTTAATTTATAAAAAGAGCCTATTTGAGCATTTTATCTGGCGTTTTCGGAGTTGTGAGATCCAGGCGATCAGTGACATTCCGCGCTCGTTTACCCGGCGAGACCCGCCTTTCCTCGGCTAGTCCTTCTCACATTTGCCGCTGGCTCTGGCTCTTTTTTTCTGCTCCAGTCTCGTTGTGAAATGGCTGACATAGATTTTGTTGAGAGGGTAACTGACTGTCCGACCTCCTCACTCACTTTCTTCCAAGCAAGATCCTTTTACTTCCTGTTCCTGTAGTGATAGGATGATGTATCATACAGCTCCGGGTATCCACATACGGCCACGATTATCTTGTCCTCCATTGTTGTTGGGATTTCTGCCTCCGCTTGTAAATGCGTCACTACTAGAGCAAGCTCCTGATTGGTTAACGCGGCGCGAAATATCCGCCAAAGTTCGCGCGAATCGCACGAATCTCGCCACCTCATTCGCGCGAATCACGCCGCAGAATGCCATTTCGCGTCTCTGCATTGACTTAACATGTAAATCACTCGCGCGAATCGCGTCCGGTGTGAACGCACCATTACAGTGAAGCCGCCATTTTGTGCCGCCATACAGTAGCCCTAAAGGGACAAACTTCTCTACAGAGCGCTAGCTACTCTCTGCTGTCTCAGATGACCACATCTTTGTCCTGTGTCGGCCACCGTAGCATTTTGGGAGGGGTGAGCGGTGGGTGATTGCAATTCAGAAACTCACCACTAGGGCTGCAACAAACTGTTATTTTAATAATCGATTAATCGACCGATTAATCGACCGATTAATCGACTAAACATCGATTGTTGTCATTGCCATCAACGACTAATCATTAGGTTTTGAACGATTATTCAGCTTTTCAATTAGTTAAAACATTGAGTTATACATATTCTAACTATAATATATAAAAAAGAAAGTCACTTCAGCTTTTGAAATGGGTGTTTTAATCAACTTTGAGCCAAGTTCTCACAACTCAAATTGCACACACATGCTCTCTAAGCGTTGTTTAAATATTCTGTTCGCTTTCAATTGAAATAAATAAATAATAATAAACAAAAATTAGCTGCATTACAGACACAAAAAAAATCAATGTTTGAACGTAAACATCTCTTGGCAGCAGCATTAAGAGCTTCATCTGTAAAACAATAACCGGCCCACTGCTTTTCTTAGAACTGAAACAGAAAAAGAGGAAATTTACTCCAGGACACAAAGAATGGTAAAAATATTAATCTGCAAATGACATAATATTTATCTCTTACATGACAATTGAGCTGACAGATTCTCATTCACCTTTTAATTAACAATATGAAAAAGTAAATGACATGATATTCTTCCTAACATCGCCTCTTGTGAGTCTTCATGCATATGAACAAAATACAGGCCAGTGATGAGACTATAATACCTAATAGTGTTATAATAATAAAAACAGTCCTGACTCTAAGCTCCATCAAACTGTAATTATATTATTATTGTTAATATTATTACAATGATTAGTAGTATTGCATTCTCTAATAAAGAGATTTACCGCTAGTTAGTTAGTTGTTTCCTCTTTAAGTGCTCCAACATGCACGCTGTGCTCCCGTGAAAAGTTTGGCCTCGCACGTCTCAATCAGCTCCTGGTTCAGTGGTCAGGGCACTGATTAGAACACGAGTCAATGTCGACTAATTGTTTCAGCCCTACTCACCACTAGATGCCGCTAAAACTTACACACTGCACCTTTAACATCTATTTCAAGAAATATAAATATTTTTTTAGTTTGGGTTAACAGTAAAAGCCTTGCTTTGAATATATTCTGAATTAGTGAATCCTGATCATGCAGACAGAGAAATGATGAGAAACCATCGGCTCATTTTGACCCAAGATTAATTTTTGAAAAAGATGTTTGTCGCATGAGCTTAGGGGCTTTTATCACACTTGAACCACGAATACACACTAAAAGTTTATGTGGTTGAAATTTTGAAAAGTAACAAATCCTTCCCTCGTGGGTCAATTTTACCTCCTTCAGTACACATAGAAAAGCCTAGAAAAATGTATATATTTTGAATGTAATATTTATAATGTATAAAAATGTCATAGAAATTGTCTACATGTGTATCTGAATGCATACTGAAGATAAACTAAACTGACTTTAGGACCCAGCGGAACAGCTCATCCACTCCATATAGAGTGTTCCGCTCCATTCCCTCAATTTTTTGTGTGTTCATATATATGATCTAAAGAGAATGATGAAGAAAGGAGAAGTTAGTGAAGACGTTAGTTGTCCATATATGTACTGACCCCCACAAAACCAATATTTACATAAACATAAATACAGCAAATGATTGATCTTAAAGAGGCGATAAAGACGAGAAGTTGAGAACAGCTCAAGCTAGAACAGAGAGGGATGAAGGAATAGTTCTGCTTTTCCTGAAGCTGTAATGTGACATGAACTGTTATCCCGCAGATATGGCGATGCGGTGGAGAGCGGCGTTGGGCAGCTGCGCTGGAGGCGGGTGGAGCAGTGCAGCTCCATCACACAGAGCCAGTGTGACGTGTCTCAGGAGACCTTTGACCGGCGGGACGAGTACTTTGCCAGAGTCCGAGCCGTCAGCGCGCACACACAGTCCCTCTGGAGCGAGAGCACGGACAGATTCAACCCCATGACCGACAGTGAGTGACCCATGAACTGAAAAACACTTCTGATCGTTTATCACCGTTTATTAAAGCCAGTACAAATAGAGCATAGCTTGACACTGATTTGCATGCACACAGAGACATGTCGTAAAATAAAACTGCAAGCTGCATTAATGAGTCCAAGCCCAATATGGCCATGTTTGGACACTGGATTTTATTAGGAAACATTTGAACATTGCACAGTTCACATGGTTCACTCCACTCAACTGATTCCCCAGGCTGCCGAGGAGCGCTTTCAGTGTGAGAATGAGCACACAAGACATGTTAACCAGATTAGCATGCTACGCTAACTTAATGCTAATGTAGCTTATGGTTAACCTGATAGCTGAAGAGCCACATTAGAAAGAATGGCATCTGGTTAGCATGCTAAGCTAACTAAAATCAGTTAGGATCAGACCAAAGATCATCTGAGCCAATTCTGGACAAAATTTAGCTAAATTGTTCCATTTGCTTCAATATGGAGGACAGTCACATTGTTGGAAAATGACAAATGAGTTTTCATTGGAATCGGCATAAACCAAGGAACGCAATAACTTGAACAATGTTTTCAAAAGAATTTTTGCAAAAAAACGTATATCTCTGGAACACTAGGTGGCGCTGTGTTCAAACGTCTCAGGTATCTTCAGGACATGCTGTCGATGATTCCCACCAAATGTTGTGCCAATATGTCAAATTGTTTCAAAGATATTGCAATTAATTACTAAATTCAAAATGGCCGACACATGGTTCGTCCGACCCTGGCAAAATCGGAATCTATGGGTTCGGCATGACTCAAGAGATCTATAGACACCAAGATTATATGATTTTCTGACAAACTGTTCAAAAGATATTAGCAGAAATAGCCAGATCTTTTTCAGACCTCATGACCTGTAGGTGGCGCTGTTCCCAAATTTGGCATGGACCCTCAGCTCATGGGTCTGATGAAGTGTACCAATGTCCATTTCAATTGATCAAAGTTTGGCCGAGATACAGCCTCAGAACCAATTTTGGGTCGACCTCGTTAAGTTCACGATATCATAACTTTTAAACAAAGATGAATAAAACTAAATCTGTTCAGTCATTTCTGTGCGGCTCAGACCAAAGATCATCTGAGACAATTTTCATAAGATTTTGACAAAATTTTGTATGGGTCGTAATGTAAGACGTCGAGTGTACTCAGATCAAAGCGTTCAAAAGTTATAACCTTTAGAAAAGTGCATTTCTGAACTGGTGGTGGCACTATAGAGTTGGTCCTAGAGACTCCAAAGTTGTGATGACGTACAGTAGTAAGCATGCAATAAGCGTGATGACGTACAGTAATAAGCGTGATGACGTACAGTAGTGAGCATGTAATAAGCGTGATGATGTACAGTAGTAAGCATGTAATAAGCGTGATGATGTACAGTAGTAAGCATGTAATAAGCGTGATGACGTACAGTAGTGAGCATGTAATAAGCGTGATGATGTACAGTAGTAAGCATGTAATAAGCGTGATGACGTGCAGTAGTAAGCATGTAATAAGCGTGATGACGTACAGTAGTAAGGATGTAATAAGCGTGATGATGTACAGTAGTAAGCATGTAATAAGCGTGATGATGTACAGTAGTAAGCATGTAATAAGCGTGATGACGTACAGTAGTAAGCATGTAATTAGCGTGATGATGTACAGTAGTAAGCATGTTATAAGCGTGATGACGTACAGTAGTAAGCATGTAATTAGCGTGATGATGTACAGTAGTAAGCATGTAATTAGCGTGATGATGTACAGTAGTAAGCATGTAGTAAGCATGATGACGTACAGTAGTAAGCATGTAATAAGCGTGATGACGTACAGTAGTAAGCATGTAATAAGCGTGATGATGTACAGTAGTAAGCATGTAATAAGCGTGATGACGTACAGTAGTAAGCATGTAATAAGCGTGATGATGTACAGTAGTAAGCATGTAATAAGCGTGATGATGTACAGTAGTAAGCATGTAATAAGTGTGATGACGTACAGTAGTAAGCATGATGACGTACAGTAGTAAGCATGTAATAAGCGTGATGATGTACAGTAGTAAGCATGTAATAAGTGTGATGACGTACAGTAATAAGCGTGATGATGTACAGTAGTAAGCATGTAATAAGCGTGATGATGTACAGTAGTAAGCATGTAATAAGTGTGATGACGTACAGTAGTAAGCATGATGACGTACAGTAGTAAGCATGTAATAAGCGTGATGACGTACAGTAGTAAGCATGTAATAAGCGTGATGATGTACAGTAGTAAGCATGTAATAAGCGTGATGACGTACAGTAGTAAGCATGTAATAAGCGTGATGATGTACAGTAGTAAGCATGTAATAAGTGTGATGACGTACAGTAGTAAGCATGGAATAAGCGTGATGATGTACAGTAGTAAGCATGTAATAAGCGTAATGACGTACAGTAGTAAGCATGTAATAAGCGTGATGACGTACAGTAGTAAGCATGTAATTAGCGTGATGATGTACAGTAGTAAGCATGTAATAAGCGTGATGATGTACAGTAGTAAGCATGTAATAAGCGTGATGATGTACAGTAGTAAGCATGTAATTAGCGTGATGATGTACAGTAGTAAGCATGTAATTAGCGTGATGATGTACAGTAGTAAGCATGTAATAAGCGTGATGACGTACAGTAGTAAGCATGTAATAAGCGTGATGATGTACAGTAGTAAGCATGTAATTAGCGTGATGATGTACAGTAGTAAGCATGTAATTAGCGTGATGATGTACAGTAGTAAGCATGTAATTAGCGTGATGATGTACAGTAGTAAGCATGTAGTAAGCATGATGACGTACAGTAGTAAGCATGTAGTAAGCATGATGACGTACAGTAGTAAGCATGTAATAAGCGTGATGACGTACAGTCAGCCGGTCATTACTGCAAAGGAAACACCGTTTGATCAGGAAGAGCTTCAGTTTTCCTGGACACTTCACACAGGCTTTCTTCTTGTGTAATAAAAGTATAAAGTCATTTGAACTCAAATCATTATGTCCATGTAACTGGTGAGATAATGGACAGCCGGGCCGGCCGGTTATTGTCACAGAATAGACTTTGAGTTCAGATCAGCCGTTTATTGTGTGGTGTATGAAATAGTTGCTAAGCTGCTGCAGTTTCAGTGTTTTCACAGCAGTCAGAGAGAAATCTGAGCTCTCGAGAGACAAAGACCTGAGCTTGTTTTACAGGCTGTAATCCTATAAATGCTCACGTGATGTTAGGAAACGGAAAGACAAATGCTTTAATCCACCTAATTAAATTGTTCCTCAATCAGTTTAGCGTAAGTGTTCTCCAGAAACCCCGTCCAGCCCTGCAACACCCTTCAAAGTGAAGGATAGTGGCCTGGAATGCTGTGACTCAGGATTCATCACAAAACGTTCAGGAATGTTCTCTCTGGGGTGGAGCGAGTCTTTGTGTTTATACTGCGCTGGCTCTTTCTCACGTTGACTTCTCACAATGCTGTTTATATACATGCATATTGCTTGCCTTGATTAGTAAGTAATCAGTAATCACAGTAATCACAGGGCTGAACTCTGACCCTCATAAAGGCCAATCATTGAGCTCATCAGTCTCTGTCCCGCAGCGGTTCTCGGAGCGCCGCTGGTGGAGCTGCACGTGCTGCAGAACTACATCAACATCACCATAAAGGGGCCCTTCAGATGGAGAACTAAGAGGATGAAGAAAGACAAGTCACTGTGGGAGATCTTCCCAGACATGATCTACGACGTGTCTGTGTTCAACAGCAGGAGAAATCACACGGTTAGTGTGAAAATGACACTAACTCCACCCATGACTGACTCTATCCTATTAGCATAGACCCCACCCACGACTGCTGACAAACTCGGCCCTATTAGCATAGACTCCACCCACAACTGCTGACAGACTCGGCCCTATTAGCATAGACTCCACCCACGACTGCTGACAAACTCGGCCCTATTAGCATAGACTCCACCCATGACTGCTGACTGACTCTATCCTATTAGCATGGACTCCACCCACGACTGCTGACAAACTCGGCCCTATTAGCATAGACTCCACCCACGACTGCTGACAAACTCGGCCCTATTAGCATAGACTCCACCCACGACTGCTGACAGACTCGGCCCTATTAGCATAGACTCCACCCACGACTGCTGACAAACTCGGCCCTATTAGCATAGACCCCACCCACGACTGCTGACAGACTCGGCCCTATTAGCATAGACTCCACCCACGACTGCTGACAGACTCAGCCCTATTAGCATAGACCCCACCCACGACTGCTGACAGACTCGGCCCTATTAGCATAGACTCCACCCACGACTGCTGACAAACTCGGCCCTATTAGCATAGACTCCACCCACGACTGCTGACAAACTCGGCCCTATTAGCATAGACTCCACCCACGACTGCTGACAGACTCTGCCCTATTAGCATAGACTCCACCCACGACTGCTGACAAACTCGGCCCTATTAGCATAGACTCCACCCACGACTGCTGACAGACTCAGCCCTATTAGCATAGACTCCACCCACGACTGCTGACAGACTCAGCCCTATTAGCATAGACTCCACCCACGACTGCTGACAGACTCGGCCCTATTAGCATAGACTCCACCCACGACTGCTGACAAACTCGGCCCTATTAGCATAGACCCCACCCACGACTGCTGACAGACTCCACCCTATTACCATAGACTCCACTCACAACTGCTGACAAACTCGGCCCTATTAGCATAGACTCCACCCATAACTGCTGACAAACTCGGCCCTATTAGCATAGACTCCACCCACAACTGCTGACAAACTCGGCCCTATTAGCATAGACTCCACCCATAACTGCTGACAAACTCGACACTATTAGCATAGACTCCACCCATGACTGCTGACAAACTCGGCCTTATTAGTATAGACTCCACCCACAACTGCTGACAAACTCGGCCCTATTAGCATAGACTCCACCCACGACTGCTGACAGACTCCACCCTATTACCATAGACTCCACTCACAACTGCTGACAAACTCGGCCCTATTAGCATAGACTCCACCCATAACTGCTGACAAACTCGGCCCTATTAGCATAGACTCCACCCATGACTGCTGACAAACTCGGCCTTATTAGTATAGACTCCACCCACAACTGCTGACAAACTCGGCCCTATTAGCATAGACTCCACCCACGACTGCTGACAGACTCCACCCTATTACCATAGACTCCACTCACAACTGCTCACAAACTCGGCCCTATTAGCATAGACTCCACCCATAACTGCTGACAAACTCGGCCCTATTAGCATAGACTCCACCCATGACTGCTGACAAACTCGGCCTTATTAGAATAGACTCCACCCATGACTGCTGACAAACTCGGCCTTATTAGTATAGACTCCACCCACGACTGCTGACAAACTTTGCCCTATTAGCATAGACTCCACCCACGACTGCTGACAAACTCGGCCCTATTAGCATAGACTCCACCCACGAGTGCTGACAGACTTCACCCTATTAGCATAGACTCCACCCACGACAGCTGACAGACTCCGCCCTAATTAAAGACTAATTAAAACAGTAAAATAAGGCATTTTGTTGTTTCCCCAGGATCACAGGCGTCTTGTGAACAGGAGCGTGAGGGTGGGTCCTCTGGAGTTTTCCACAGAGTTCTGCGTGACAGTCCATGCCGAATCCCAGTCTCTCCCTGTGGCCTACAGACCCAGCGAGCCGCTGTGCGCACAGACTCCCAAAGGTACCGCAGTGAACACACTCACAGATTCTTGAGTTTCACTTTCAGATGGAACAGGTTTGAGCAGTGTTTGATTGACACAAGTGACAGGACAGGTCGAGGAAACCTTTGCCTTTGCCCTTTATCTGTTTCTGCATACCATGCGTGACTGGAGCGGAGGTGTTTTCCCAGCGTGCTCTGAGCTGAACTTCCTCGTGCACAAGTCTTCAGGTGTGTGTGTGTGTTAATGTGTAAGCTGATGGCGATGGTTTCTCTCCGCTGTAGATCCGTTCAGAGATCAGCTGCTGGCTGCCATGCTGGGAGGAGTGCTGCCTTCTGCGCTGTGTGTGTGTGTGCTGGCTGTGCTCGCCGGCCTCGTCCACTGCTACATCACTGACCACAGGCAGACCCTGCCCAAGAGCGCTGTAAGATCACACACACACCAGTACAACACACACATGCTATAGATAACAGTATTTACAGACTGCAATCTCTCACAGAACTGAAGGCTTGTTTGATTTGGGCTCATATTTCTCATAACTACAGAGAGAGAGATTATCCCACTGCTCATAAAACACTACTCAGGGTTGGGTTAGTATGAGAATGATTCCTGAAGGGAATACACACTAGTCAGATTTAGTTTCTTTGTCTTTTTAGAGCTGCATAATTTGATTTGATCTCTATATTTGATGACGTTTGACTAAAGTAACACATTTGTCATTCCAGCGTGTGGATCGAACAAGTGAGAAGCTGCAAACCTTCCAGCCTGAAATGCCTCCAACAATCATCGTTAGCATGATCAGAATGGGTTGTTTTGAAGACGCGTGTTCTCCGGTGTTTCCCGCGGCTCTGCCTCCGCCCGTCTCAGTGGAAGACTCGCCCGCGGCCGAAGCTCCGGAGCCGCCCGTGGTTTACGCTCTGCAAGGCGCGCCGCCCCCGGCCGGATCCGGAGCCGGAGCCGAGGACTCAGCGAGCGAGGAGCCGT